>CM038677.1:564608527-565096089 GCA_021605205.1 Aegilops longissima
CGGGCGGTTTATTTAGGTGTATCTCGGGAGTGTGAACCCTACGGGAAGGGCTCGTCTCGGATCGAGGTCAGCTGCAGGCGGGCCCAACTTCGTCTTCCTCTTCCAACTCCGAGGATCGGTGGAGTCGATCGATCCGGTGGCGGGCGTCGTTTTCTCCGACTCCTCTCGGCGGCCTAGGCGGTCGCCGAAATCGAGAGGCTCGGCGGGTGGCGGGACTTCGCCTTTCTCTGCGGGGGAGGAGGATGCGAGATGAATCGTCCCGTCGCTCCTTTGCTCTTGGCGGCCCGTCTTGAGTGCGTGCTCGATGGAGATGTGGGCCGGCTATGGCTGACAGCCGGATCCTTGTTTTTCTTCCCACGGACACGCCCGGTCGGTGTCGGGGCATCGCGCCTTGATCTCGGCGGAAGGCTAGTCGCCGTGTTATCGTCGCGGCGCCTCCGTCGGCGGCCGGCCGTCTTACCTACGGCAGCGCGTCGAGCTTCTTTGACTTCGCTCCGTCATGAGGTGGCGCTCTCGCCCTCGAAGTTATCCAGCTCGTCCGCCGCCGCTGGCGGCGCGGATATTCTCTCCTTGGCGTATGCGTACAGGCGATTTGCCCCGAACAGGTTGGCGATAGCTACACGCGCTGCTGGACCGCGCCTAAGCGGCTAGGCCGGTCGGGCGGCGAGCCGCCACGCGGGCGATCCATCTCACGCTTGGTAGGCTTCGACAAGCGTCTCATGCTTACCCGGCTTCTTCGGCGCCTCGAGGAGTGAAGGCGGCGTGCCTCCAGCACCCGGCGTCGGCGTCTTCCGGGATAAGCGCGGTCAGGTCTTGCAGAACAGCGTCGAGAGTGATGAGCTCGCCGCGGAAGGCTCGCTATGACCGATGATGAGCACTTCCGTGGCGGTGCTTCCGCCGCTCTACTGTGCGAGGCGGCTCGCCATCGAACCACCATGTTGGTGGGGAATCGTCGGCGTCGCGGTGTCGGTCGACCAGCGCCGGGTCGGTGGAACCCACGGACTCAGGTCGATGGCGGGCTCGCGGCGGCGTGGAGTTGCTTTCGGAGGCCCGCGAGGAGGCTCTCGGGGCCACCGATACTGCGCGGATCACGAGGCTCGTCGGAGAAGCGAACCTCGCCAACAAGTTGGCCGAGGCAGCCGGTCATGAGCGATCTCAGCGCCATGCAGCCACGTCGGCGCGCAGACTCCGTCTGGCGTGCGGGCTGGCTGCACTCAGGGAGGAAAGGGTTCCCGTCGAGCAGGTCTCGGACGGCGGTGCATAGCCCCACGGTGGGCGCCAAATGTCGGGGGTTGGGTGCGACATATGCCAAGGATGGCTTATCATGGTGAGGCGGTAGAGAGCGTCGCGGTGCTGGAAGCAGGATGAGGCAAAGGCATGCCGCCGCGAATCTTACCCAACTTCAGGGCTCTCCGTGGAGATAACACCCCTCTTCGCTGCTCTGCGGGGTCTCCGCATGATCACTATGGCAAAGTGGGTACAAGGTTGCTCCTTGAGCTGTTCGGGGTGAGGAAGGAGAAGGGCACGACTAGCTCTTCTCTTCCCTCTATATGTGTGTAAAACTATTAGGGTCCAACCTCTTGCATGGTGCCCCGGGGGGTTTATATAGGCCTACCCCGGCTGTCTGGTAATCGGCTGGGCGCAGTCCCAGCCGTCGATCTCTCAAGTGCCGTCTTCTCCCGCTGACTTACGGGGCCCGCCGACTAAGCGGGCCCGCCGGCTGATCCAGCATGGGGCCGACAGCCCTTGTCCGCCGCAGGTAAATCTTGCCGGGCTGCGGATTCACTGTAGCCGTGCTTCTAATGACGCGAGCTGGGTCATGGGGTCATGGCAACAGTCACGCCGCTGACGGCGATCCTTGTTGGCACTCCTGTCTTGTCCGGGTCAATGGCGCATGGAGCCCGTGGGAGGGGCGGCCGACTCGGAGGCCGACTCCCGAGGAGTCCGGCAGAAAGCGCCCTCGCCGTCTGACACCCGCCGACAAAGCGGTCCTGCTGTCTTCGAATCGCATGCAGACAGGCCATCATGGAGTACGAGGATCTGCCCAGGGGTTGATGTCGACCGACAGTAACAAGGCTGCCACCGACGGAGATCCCCGTCAGTATGGCGCTCTGTGGCCATGCCTGTCCTTTGTGAACGGGGCAAGGATGGGTCGTGAGACAGCCTCATACCATCCCGTCCGTAGTCGCATAGGCAGGAGGTGGTTGGAGTCGCGGGCCGACTCCCCATAGCCGGCTTCTCCGGAAGTCGCTGGCTGGGAGTCGGCTTATCTCGAGGTCGTCTCCGAGACTCGGCTGGGAGGGGCAGTCGGCGGCTCTGCCGCCGACTTCTCAGGAGGCGGCCCTTCGTCTTGGGGTCTTGAGGGGCGCAGTCTGCCCCGATGTTTTGAAAGGACCAGGGGCTCGGGTTCGCCTACCTATGGCCCATTACTCCGACATGCGGGTCCCCATGCGCTGCCGTTGGGAGCAGTCAATGAGGTCTTGGCATCTTGGAGCAGGCCTTGGTCATGACGAGCGGTGCAGAAGCTTTCGGGCAGCTTCTTGGGGTGAGGACCTCTTGACAGCTCTGCTCTTGCTCTTGTTGGCGCGGACGGAGTGGGTTCCGCCCGAGGCCTGCAGCTTGGGGCCGGCGCCTTCTTGAGGGGGAGGCGGCTGGCGCGCCACGAGCTTCATCGCCCGCAGCGAGGCGCGGTGCAGCGAGAAGGCGGCGTGGGGGGAGCGCTGCGGCACGGACGAGCTTCGGCGACGCGTCGAGCCACTCTTCGTGAGACATCATCGGCGAGGCGGTAGCGGGACCTCGTTGCGCGATGGCGCAGCTCGAGCCTCCATGGCGGCGCTGGAGTGCGAGACGAAAGAACCAGCGGGGCGAGTGAAGGAGTAGCGATGCCGTCTCGCCTCCACAGACGGATCTTTGGGACGATGCTTGCTGCTCGTTCCCCGCCGCATTAATGGCGGCGTTAATGGCGGCGATAGGGAAACGGCGGGCGGCCCGGCGGGGCCGTCTGGCGGCAGCGAGCGGCGAGCGGCGGCTCCGGCGCTTGCCTAACGAGCATCGACATGGATGCGATGGTGGCGAAAAACAGGCAGCGGAAGGCAATTCCGGCGTACCCCTACCTGGCGCGCCAAATGTCGGAGTTCGGGTTCCGGCAGACCCTCTAGGTTTGAACTCTGGGGTGCGCACGAAGATCTCGCCTCCTACCTACATGCACCTCGTCGCCTCGCTAGGATCCAAACTACCAAAGGAACAACACAAGAGACACAAGGTTTATACTGGTTCGGGCCACTATTGTGGTGTAACACCCTACTCTAGTGTGTGGTGTGGTGGATTGCCTCAGGGGCTGATGAAGAACAATACAAGGAAGAACAGCCTCACGAGGGTCTGTTCTTGGCCGGTGCGATGAACTGCTAGGGGGAGTTCAGTCGCTCTCTCTCTATCTCTCTAGATTGCTTGATCTCTAGCTCTATTCTAGATTCCGGATCCAGATCCCCTGTGGGTGGCTAGTCCTATTTATAGGAAGAGGCCCTGGGCCTCTTCCCAAATATTGAGCAGGAAGGGCGCCAACAATTGGCCATTTTGAAGGGGGACATCTAGTACACTTATCCTGACTAAAGTTGGTCCTCGCCTGTCAAAGGCTCTGGCGGTGACGCCGGCTTGGGCTCCACGATGACTTCCTTCCTGCCGTTGCGACGGTCTTGGTCTTGTTGCACCGAAACCGGTGCCTTTGCTTGATGCTCTCGCCTGCGCTTGCCCCCTTTGCACCAAAGAGGAAATGAGGACATCTGCTGGCGGGCTGCCTACTGGCGCCCTTGGTCGTCATGGCTTGCGTCATGGGCACCTCATGAGGTACCCTACCTTGATCTCTCCGCCTCCTCGCGACCAGCTTGATGAGGCCGTGCCTGAGGAAGCTTCCTGTCGTCCGCCCCGCGAGGCTTGGCCCCTCGCGAGGGTCTTGAGCTTGTGCTGATGAAGATGGGCCGTACTGGGCCACCCTTGAGCCACGCCGCAGGCCGCAGGCAGGCAAGTCTGGGTACCCCCGTTCCCAGAACGCCGACAACCACTTTATGCCCCTACTATCCCTACGCCCATATCACTACCGTTAATGTAAAATCACATGAAGCATTACGCAATGCCACCTAATGTCACTATAAGTAATGGTCTAGTGTCGTTGATAAATTGAAGCAAGGACACCACCATTTTATGAAGTGCTTCCGTCTTGCTTTATTTCCCATGAATTGTGATTTTGCAGTTACACTTAAATCTCACACCGCTAACATTGCTTCATCCCAGTGGAACTGCACAAATTTTATTGCACATTTACTGACCATGTGCTACTCTCATGACAGTAATACTAATGCTATTGTTCTGCATGTTAATCTAGTGGCAGTGTTGATGTGATGTGATGCTACTTACTTAAGGGCACTTTCATAGTGTCAATCTAGTGCCAATCATAACACAATAGATGCTGTTGTTAATCATACACCACTGCAAATATCTGTCACTGTTTAAATAACCGTATTTCGTATTTGCGCAAACAGGGATGTCTGTCTCCATACTGTTTCTATCTGCGCAGTCAAAAGTACACAACTCAGTTTTACTACAACTGCACAAAATGAGATGGCTATCCTAGCTGTCGTCCTCTAACCACCAGTATTCCAGGTATTACTACACTGGTAGTAACTAGGTAGAATGACCAACTTAATCTAAAATAAGCTGATTCATATGTTTTACGTCCTGATTGTAGTGCAGGGACGAGCGAAAACAACTGCATCCTAGTCCGGAATGCACTTTCTATGAGGTGATCCATGGACCGAGGACTAGCTGGCACGGCTGCATGGAGGTTTTTGGGACAGGTGCGCCGACAAGAGGCATTGTGGTCTGCTTATTTCTGCAAATAGCGGCGCTTAAATTTAGTGGAATGCACAAGAATTTCAGCTGGTCAGTACACTACATGGTTCAGTTCAGCATTCCAGCTGAGAACACAATTATAATTGGTTATTTTGGAATGAGAAAACCTAACCCTAGATGGTGGCAACAAGAAAAAACCAGAGTGAACTCCAGGAAATTTAAGCCTGCCGGGAGGCCCTTTGCTCAGAGAAGCCTTGCTTGTTTTTTCCTGATTTGTAAACCTTCCCACAACTTTGTCTTTTGCTGTGAACTAGTATATGTTTGTTATGTTCTATGAATCCTTGAGATGTATGAAATTGCTTAACTGATGCTTTTCAAGTTTTTTATTAAGCCGAGTTTAATGTGAGTGTACCACATGAACGCTGGACTAGCGTGTGAACGTTTGGAATTTACATTGTGGCCTCAGTTAATTGCATTAACCACTGTAACAAGATACGTAGTTGCTTATATGTCAGGCAGCAGATTATTGATTGTTAGTTCGTCGATAGCCTAGTCTTGAAGCGAGCTAAGCCAATGTGTCGTGTTTTGCACAACTGCTTACAAGTGGGGTAGCACCAACAGTGTTTACAAGTACTTATGTATACGTCGGCAGACATTTCTCGAACGAGTACTCTATTTCATCAAACACACACTGCTCGTATGATAATCCGTGACAACTTATGTCTTACCATGCCATATTCATGAAAAAACTAGCGAGGACACATCTGTTTCGGCAACAATTATGATGGTTCTCACATGATTAATGGGCACACAAAAGTAGCAGCAGTTCCCATAGACGGATTCAAACAGAGTACTAGCCCCAGAGGGCTTGATAATTGGCAAGGTTCAGATAAGTAGACACAATCCAAACTAGTATCAAACACTAGTTGGGGCAACTATTTCATGCCTCGTTCTAATTTGGGCTAGACACAAGACGGACCTTGCCATGAACATCATCGAGGACGTCCGGCAGCAGCTCAATCCTGTGAACCTTCATGAAGATAACCTTGTGGCCTTGCCACTCGTAAACTTGTTTGTGGAGGCAAGCCACATCATATTCTTGCGTAAGCTTGACAAGAACAGTATGCCTCACAAACGAAGGAGTAGCTTTGAACTTCTTGTGCTTCAGTACACCCTGGACAACACGCTGACAACAGTGAGGCTGGAATACAACTTGCCATCGGTATAAGCGCAAATGGCTTCCAGGATCCAACATCCTAAGAACTTTGTTTTCCTGGTGCGTATATTCAGGTCATCCGCCTCATAGCGAGTGACATGTACAACCACACAATCCTTGTCTGCATCAAGGCTTTAATTGAAACAGAAACAAATACTGAATTACTTTCCAATATAAGAAACACAAGTTATTTAAACCACTATGTATAGCATGGCATCGAAGCTAAATTTTTTTGCATTATTCATCACCACATAGTTGATGAAAAACCACAATCGAGATCGGCAAATAAGAAATCACCTTGGGCAGCTCAGCGGGGGGGAGGGGGACACATCCTCGAAGGGAGAAAACTGCTCCTATAGTGCCACGGGGGCTGTAACCTCAAACGGGGCATTGACCATATCAGTAGTGGTCGTGTGCGTATCTGGGGTCGGCTTGGTGGCTGCCTCCATCTTCTTGGAGCTCTCTGTCTCGTGGGGGTCAACCTCCCGCGTCTGCTCCAATATCGGCAGATCTTTGCCAGGTTCCCCTTGGACAACCATGGAACTGACGAATACTAGGAGACCACTGAAAGGAAAACAAAATCGCAATGACAATGAAACAAAAAAGAGAGTGAGGATCGGTTACTGCTTTGCAAAATCTTTTTTTTTCTCTGAACGAAAATATACCAATATCACGGATCAGCTTACCTTCCCTTCGTTGGGAGAGAAGATCAGTGGCAGATGCGATTGTTGTCTTTCTTGAAGACGGTGAGCGAGAAGGGGATTTAGCGAAGAGTGAAATGATGGTTGCTTCGGCCGTCAAACTTAGACTGCGAGGAGGTGGGGTTTTGTGATATGATGGCTCGTTACTGCCGCGCTACGACCGGGGTGACTCTCCGCCTGCATACTGCCTTCTAATTTGGTGGATGGCATTTGGGCCCACGTGCGGCATGGCCCGCATGTTGGTGAACAAAAGTAAAACAACATTCAGTAGAGGGAGACATTTCGATGACCTAGGAGGAGCCAGAAGCGGTAGTGTATCCACTATACTAGTAGTAATTGTTTTTCTGGTAGCTGTAGAGTGTCTCCACTGTACTAGTAGTAATTGTTTCTCTGGGCCCAATACAAAACAGCACATCCACCCTAGTAAATAATAAAATCAATTCAAAAGCCCATATATTTACTTAATGAGAGGTGCTACCCACACCCAGCACACCGCCCCCCAAAACAATCTGGGTGCTCTTCTTCCTCCTCACTCCCACCCACCTCACGTCAGCTCGCTCCACTCGTACCCCCAAATTCCTCACCTCACTCCTACAGAAAACCCCAGCTCCCCTTCTTCCTCACTACTACAGAGACACTCCAGCTCCCCTTCTTCTTCACTCGCACTACAACTAGGCTCGTCATTCGTTACTCTGCTAAAATCCGTGAGCGCGACGCGACGCCCTCGAGGACAATTGTCAGGACCGGTTTTCCAATAAAACTGTTATTGAGAAACCGACCCTTTTTATCGGATCAGTATAGAAGAATCCTCCTTACTGGTAGACAATTCCTTGATACAGAAATCCAGAAGTACTATTATACAAGGTTGAGCTGAGGCTGCTCAACAATTTATTACAAGCATGCCGATATAATACATAAAGGCGGATATGACACAAGGAGTATGGTGGCATAACTACTGACTCGTAATAAAGGTGGCGGTGGATATGTCACAGTGAAGTGGGTGACATGACTCCAAAATCTTACAGCTCATCGAGCGCCGGAGTGAGGCTCGATGAATTTATATGGGTAGCGGAAGCGTATATAATACAAGTGGCCAATTCCAGGATCGCACGGGACTGACTGGAACTCCTCTAGGTGTCGGACTCGCTATCGTACTCTTCATCCATAAGATCGCCTTCGTCAACATCTGGCCAAATCAACAAGCCAGGTGAGTACTTTGAATGTACTCGCAAGACAGTTTGGACATAAGATATAACAAATGCAAACATGATGCACATGAGCAGACTAGTAATGTACACTCAGATAATAAATTTGCACTGCATGTTAAATAAAAAGGAAGTCAGGCGGTAGTCCTCCCCTCCCGAAATCCCAATAAAATAACTGAAGACCGATCGGGTGTCTGAAGCGAAGCCTCGAAAGGTAAAAATAAATTAGCATGCCGCAATCGGGCGTCAGGACGACACAACATAAAGGGCTTATATTGAAATATAAAACGACAGTGCGTGCCATAGTCGGACGTCTGAGCGACATCTCTAAAAGGGCTTATATTGAAAGTAAATAACATGGATGCCGCAGTCGGATGTCTGAGCGACATCACATAAAGGGCTTATATCAAAAGTAAATGACAAGAATGCCACAGTCGGACGTCTGAGCGACATCACATAAAGGGCTTATATCAAAAGTAAATGACAAGAATGCCACAGTCGGACGTCTGAGCGACATCACATAAAGGGCTTATATCAAAAGTAAATAACAAGAATGCCACAGTCGGACGTCTGAGCGACATCACATAAAGGGCTTATATCAAAAGTAAATAACAAGAATGCCATAGTCGGACGTCTGAGCGATATCACATAAAGGGCTTATATTTCACCACTCGAATTCAAGTAGCCTATGAATTTAAATCATCCCAAGGAAATACTCAGTACATAATAATAAACTGGTTAGTCCATCCACAGGAATAACATTCAGCCGGGTTTAGCACTCATGTTTATACACCGGAGATTGTCACTGAGACAGACACTGAGGCTGACGCTGAGACGGACGTTGAGACAGACACTAATACTGACATTGATAGGTTGATCACAGTCCTTGACCATGGACACGGTTACTCGAATGGTTTTGACTTTGCAGAGTTTGTACTCTTTAACCACAACCAACGGATTTCAATAGTCACAAAGGACTAGTTCCGTTTACGGTATTTTAGGAGAAACACATCTAACCAGTACACACCCATTCCACATTCCGCTGCCAGGAATCACCCTAGGCAACATTCAAGAAAAACTCTAAGACGGGGAGGCCACAACCTCGATTAGCATGGGATCAAATTTATATCGCGCGCCTAAGGGTGCCCCCTCTCGGTCCCAACCGAAACACCCATGCCCCTGACCGGATGATTCGGCTTTAATCCAGGGCCATGGAACCCTCATCACGGCCCCTCTATTTGGTGTGTACAAGGAAAGAGGTTTGCAACTTACTAAACCGTATTCTTTGCAGAAAACATGTGGTAGCACGAAAAGGGGACGGACGGTAACATAACTTGATCCATGTTAACACTGGAGTAAAACGGTTGACATAAGACTGGCATGCTTCAACAATACCAGCTTACCACTTTTCATGTCACCACATGATCATGTTATCTCCCATCAAATAAACACATCAAGTTTCGAAGCTCACTCGTAGTTGCCTTGCATGCAATATAACACTCACTGATGCTGATATAAACATGCCATGAAATAACTACTCAAGCAAACATGCAAAACACTCATCATATCAAAGGTTCAAACATTCTTGCCTAGTTCGGAGTAGTCGGAGTCTAGCTCGGTGAAGTTTGCGGTTCCGTCACCTCCTTCGGTATCTACGTTATAAAAGAAAATCGAATACTAACGTAAATACCGTGCGTGCAATAAAATTGTTCCAAATATTTTTTCAATAAATACGATAAAAAACTAGACAGAAAAATAAAGATGACAGAAAAAGAGTCAACTCAAAATCATATTTTGTTTAAAAGTTATAAAGGTTTTAGTCCAGGGACTAATCTGTGATGAAACAGAAACCTTTCAGGGGCTAGTTTAGAAAAACGGAAAACGCTTCGGCTGAAAATACACCAACCAAAAGTGAACACGTACTTTGCCTGAAGGCGTTTTTTTCAGAAAACATTCTGAATAAAGAGAGAGAGGCTGACGAGGGGGTCCCGCATGTTAGGTTTAAAATTTTAAAACAGAGTTCAACGGCGCCCGAGGCTCGCGGTGGTCGGCGGCGTCGATCCACGGCGAGGTAGGGGGAGTGGATGTTACCTACGGACTCACTAAGCTCTCCGAGTCTGTGGGTGGTGGAGTTGGTTGTCGGCGAGCACCACGTCGACGGCGGCCTCCACTCCGGCGGACGGTGGTTCGGGCGGTGTTGGATCTTGCCGAGGAGGGCTACAAACGCCAAATTGGGGCTCGGGTTAGAAGAGTGGGTGTACTAGGAGGTTGCTGACAAGGTTTGGGAGGCGGGGTTGCTCTCACCAGAGAGGATCTTGCCGGAGCCCGAAGCGGATTGGGGCGGCCGGAGTCGGAGAAGAAGGCCTCCTCGAGGTCCTCCTAGTTACTGGGCGCGGTCCTGGTGAGGTGGAGGGGTAGTGCTGGGTCGAGAACGAGCTCGAGGCCCCCTTTTATAGCCGGTCCGAGGTGGTTGCCGAGAACGGGGTATCTCCGGCGAGCAATTACGGCGAGGCAGAGGGTGAAGGGAAGGTTTAGGTGGCTGGGCAGCTTCGCGTTGGTCCACTGGCTTCATCCAAAGCCTAATCTTGGTGCACTTGGGCGATACTCCAAGTCTCTCGACGGAACGGCCTCACGGCACGTCGGCGGCAGAGAGCGTGCTCTGCGCCTCTCAGGCCACGGTGATTGTGCGGCAGCATGCACGGGGAAGAAGACGGCCACGCGTAGGCTTCTGGTGGTGTGGGCGGTGCTGGACGGCGCCGTATGGCAGAGCTGGCCCATGTTGGCCGCCACGGGTGGTTCTGCCACCGCGGAAGACGCCGGCGTTGGCGAGACACATCGCCACCGATGCTCGCGCCCGTCCAAACGACCGTGCGGCGCGATGGATAAGAAGGAGGAGCAAGGAGCAAGAAGCCAGAGCGAGCACTGGCGAGATTGACGCCATGCTCAAGAAAACGACATCGACGCCAGTAATCAACACCTAAACTCGAACTTTGATGAAGCGATGCATGCCAGCTGTTCGACGAAATTTTTTGGGCACGTAGAGAAATTTTCTTGAGCTGATCCTTGGTGAGGTGATCTCATGATGCATCTAGAGGCTGCCTGATTTATCTCAGATTTTTAGGAGAAGAAAAAGAATGAATTTCACCACAAATGGCAAATCTGGTTCAAACTTGCAGCAAGCATATTTTGAAAAAAATTAACTGTGGACCAGTGGATCTTGATGGGTCTTGGTTGAGGGTACTAAGGACTAGCCATAGGAGTTTATTTGGGACCAAAACTCAAAAGAAATCTGGCAGTTCCTTTGTAAGCCACCAAGGTTCAAAATAAATGACAGAAAATGATTTGAGGATAAAATAAATAGAATAAAAATCTAAAAGAGGTTGAAACTTGCTGGAATTGGGTGTTTGTTTTGACCCAAGGTAGGGAGTGGATTTTGAAAGAAAGATATCAACATATGTCATGGCAAAAGAGAAAATTTTAAATGGGAAAAGAATAAATCCATAACCCATAGGATTTCTTTTTAATAGAAAGAATTGTAAAACCTTCCAATATTATTTGTGTTGAGCCAACACAATATGAAAAACCCCTAAAAACCAAAAATCAAGGTTGAGAAGGACCTTTTTAAAAAAATTGTCATAAAAATATTTGAGAAGGAGAGTCCCTCTTTTAGAAAAATTCAAATAACCTCCTTTAAATAAAATAAAGAATTTAATAAAAATCATATAATTTTTTTTGCAGTGTTACAACAATGGAGTCGGCCGACCCTAGCGCCAAGAAGATGAGGCTCCCGCCAGCGGTGATGCCTGTTGTAGATCCCGCACCCGGCAGCGCGGGGAGAAGCGGCGACCCCGCCTCACCGGATCCCAGGAACCCATAGAATCTCGGGTGGACCACATCAGCGATCTCCCGGACGTCGTCCTTGGGGAGATCATCTCGCTTCTCCCCACCAAGGATTGCTGCCGCACCCAAGTCCTCTCAATTCGGTGGCGCCCTCTATGGTGCGTCGTTCCCCTTAATCTCGATTGTTGTCAGCTATCTCTCTTCAATGATTTTGAAATCCCCAGAGCGATCATCTCCTCCAACCAGGGCTCCGTTCAAAGCCTCTGCATCCTGCCATGCTACCTGAGCAAGCATACCATGCCCTGCATGGTGGATGCCTGGCTGAAATCCCCTGAATTCACAGAACTACGGTTGCTTGAGTTCTACTAAATCACCTACCAGATACCGAACGCCATCTACCTGTGCCCTCAGCATCGATGTCCATCTCGCGGTTTTCCTCTTCTCTCCACACCGCCACCTTTGTGTTGTGCGACCTACCAGATAATCTGGTACTAAACCTTCAACTCCCATTTCTCAAGAAACTTTCACTTGTGCAGGTTCATATATCGGAGGCCTCATTGCACATCATCATCCACTCCATTAGCCCTGCCCTGGAGTGCTTGGTGCTTGTTTTCACAGTTAGAATCGGTTGTCTCCAAATAAAGTCGCCTAACCTTGTAAGAATTGGAATTTCTTTTGATGGAAGGCAGCTCATCATCCCAGATGCCCCTTCACTTCAAAGGTTGATCCTTGATTCTAGTTATTCACCATCGCAAATAACTGTCCTCTGCGCCTAAACTGGAGATCTTGGGTGTAATACATGATCCCTGTGCTCATTTCAAGATGGTGTTTGGCTCAACAGTTCTTCAGGTACTTTATATTATCATCTACACTTGTAACCATAAGCTGCATATTAAATTTCTGCGCATAAGTTATATATCGTCTCAGAGTACACATTTTGTACTAATATTATGTTCTATGCTCAATGAATAGTTTTTCCATGGATAGCCTATCAATGGTGCTAGATTCTGTCAAGATCTTATATATCCAAATGAATAGTTTTGATCTAAACAAGATTATTGGCTTGCTGCAATGCTTTCCATGTCTGGAGAAGTTGTATATGAAGGTGATAATTTCACGCACATCGGAAGCCCGCATATAGTGTACTAGAATTAACCATTCAGCTGTTGCTCTTTCCACACTCTTTTTTTAGACCTTAACTGTTTTCAATCTTCATGTCTATTTAGGCAATAGGACGGGGTAAGAAAGTCATAACCAATCGGTGGAGTCGCAACCACCGGGATTTTCTCACTTCGCATGACATTCGATTGAAGACAATAACGCTAGAACGATATGTAGCCAACTGTCGGTGTACAAAAGTTGGGGCTCTCCTTTTGACCCCTATACTTGTGCACGGGCATTCAGAGCCGTGCCCACGGCCACACTTAACAAGGCAGAGGAGGGAAGCCGGAGAGAAGCCGGAGCACGAGACAATTGAGGCAACGCCAAGACCAGAAACACAACAGAGCAAAGGGGCGAGGTGGACTCCCCCGGCAAGACCCTTGCCAGGGCGACCTCCGCGGCCCCAGCAAGAGCCTTGCCGAGGGGACTCGCCCAACACCAGCAGAGCGAGCCACCATTGAGCCTAGGAGTTCCAAATGCCACCAACAACTACATTGGAACCAAGGCTCGGGAGGCACCTCCGTGGTGGCATGCAGATCTTTGTCAAGATCGTAAATACACGAGATCGGATGAGGACCAGAAGACGATGACCCTCGGTGGGATCCCAGCCGAGGAAATCCACAAGACCCCCGGCAAGATCCTTGCCAGGGACTACCATGACGCCACGGCAAGACCTTTGCCGGGGACCCGGCAAGACCCTTGCCGAGGGCACCAGCGGGGCCACAGCCAGGCCCGTGTGTACCAAGACTACACCGCCGTTCCCATGCAGCTGCTAGCTCACCCAGTTGGGCAGGCACCTGCGTGGCAACGGGCGGCCTCTACACCAACCCAGCAAGCACCTGTGTGGTGGCATGCAGATCTTCATGAAGACTCCACCGCCGCGCCAGCCCAGCAGCCAGCCGACATGGCGCCACGATGCCTCATCAGCTCGGACGCGTGTCAAAGCCAGGCGAGGCGGCGACAGCTGGGACGTGCTTCCTTGCCATCCCCGATAAAGCAAGGGTGGCACGTCGGCAGCGCATTAAATGCGTTTGTCCGACGGTGTCAGAGGATAGAATCATCCACCGTACACCTTTCCACCTCCTGTGTGCCACTGTGGCAACCCCTTTTCCCATAAAAGGAGGCCCGAGGCGACTAGGAGGAGGATTCGGATCTTTTGGGCAAAATCACACTCCGTAGCTAGCTCAAGAACACAAGAACATTCAAATACATCCACCAAAGCAGGACTAGGGTATTACACATCTCCGCGGCCCGAACCTGGGTAAACGATCTGTGTGCTTCCTGTCAGACCCGCTCTTTGCACAACCCCGCGCCCACCAACCGTAGAAGGGATCCCACTGATTCCATAGGTGTCGATTTCCCTCGACATCTTTGGCGCGCCAGGTAGGGGCGTAGTTGTGAGAATCCCATCTAGCGGTTAGCCTAGTAGTTCTTCATCGCCATGGCTCCAAAGAAGAAGATGATCATGGTGATCGGCCCGTACCGGTGCGGGCGAGTAGCGGGCCGGTCACGGACAAAACCCGAGGTGCGGCCTGCGAGCACCAACATCGCTCTGGTAGCCAGAGCCTGGCAAGCGGCGTCGTTCGTGCGCAAGACGATGGACCGCAGGCCGCCAAATCCAAAGACGGAGCCGGGCCCCTCGCGGGCGGCACGGGGCCCTCCAAGGGCGGCGTCGTGCCACCTGCGGGCGGCCCGGCGACCTCCAAGTCGCCTACGCCGGCGCCCACGACGCGCTCTTCCCAGGGTGCGCGCGATGAGCAGCGCCACCATGCTGGGGACCCCGGGTGCTGCCGTGGGAAAAGTCCCGTGCATCACTCGCGGGACGGAGGAAGCCAACATGCCTGTCGAAGTGCTGGCGGAAATGGAGAACAGCCGTAGGGCCGTGATGGAGCTCCTTCTAACGTGGTTAGGAGTCGAAGCACGCCACGGTCCACGCAGCTTTTGCCACCGCCCACGCCGGCAGAAGCTTTGGCGCGCGTGCAGTTGCTCCTCGACTTCCCTCCTGCTGCGGAAAAGCTTGACGAGTGGAGAGCCACCATCCGGAGCCTCATCGGTGTCGCCAACCAAGATGAACCATGACCAGCGGGGCCCTCAGGCCGATGCTCTGTCGAGCCACCGCATGCCAGCGGTGGAAACACCGGAGGTGCTGCAGCCTCGGTGCACTCTCCTCCTCCACGCCAGCCATCGCGAGTGTCGATCCTTCGTGACGACGCTTGTGATAACGTTTCTGTAGCATCGTCCGACGCATGGACCCACCGCGACCAGCGCCAAGTTCTTCGGGAGCGAGCCCATGAAGATGCTCGAACCACCATCAAGCGCCGGCACGATACACGCCACCAGTCAGATAAGCGAGGACCACCCATGTAACACCCCAAAATTTCTGGCCAAGTTTTTGATGTTAAAATTTTTGCCAGGAGTTTTAAATTTTTATTTCTGTGGATTTTCATAACTCTTCTTTTATTGTTAAGGAGTTTTATATTTTTTTCCCAAGTGGAGCTTTCCAAAATATATTGGACTTCTTTGCCATCTCATCAAAACAATTTCTAAATAAGTAGAATTGTTTATTAAATTATTTCACCCTGAGCTTTATTCATTAAAATGCATTGTATTAAATTTTTGCAGCTCCTTTTGAACTACAACCTTTTGATAGAATCTCTTAAAATTCCAACCAAAATTTGGAGAGGTCATGAGATGTCTCTAAATCAATTATGTACATTAATAAAATTATTTCATTGCTTATTTTGAGCCCAACACCCATTTTTCTTCTCTGGCCCAGTGGGCAACTTTGCACTACAACCCTTTCAAATCTTTGTTTCTAGCTTCCACCAAAATTATGGGAAGTCAGTAGGAGCAGATGATTCCATTATATGCAAAAACCCAGGGTTGTTATTTGGAATTTTTGAGTGAATCAACCTCATCTTCATTCTGGCCTAACATGAAGGTTTGTACAGCAACCATACTCTTGCTTGCTCTTTGGCCCTAGATTCTTTTCCCTACTTGTAGTCTTCCATGCTAAACCCCTAAGTACAGGAGCATGCAACCATTGGCATATTTTTGGTTCATGAAATAATGCCATTCACATCCTGTCCAGATTTGAAGTTCAGCAAAACTTGCACTAGCAAGTTTGTGCTTTCCACCAACTAACCTCACCACCCTCTTGTGCATCCAAGGAGACACTGATCTGGAAGATTTGGCCCCTCCAAGAATAGCCTAAGTGCATGTGGCATTTTGTCAAACACCTGGAGTGCATGATCAGATTTGACATGAGTTGTTGTTGGCATTGTGAACTTGGTCTCCTGACCAAACCACCTTGTCCCCTGAGCTTCACTCTATCAACAACCTAGCTCTGTTGCTTGCCAACCTCACCTGTGACCTGTAGCATGCCACGGCATTTTATCGAACACCTTCCGTGCATGCCTTTGGGCCAGCGCCAGCGTAGCGCCAGACAGCACTAACGCGCCTGAGCCGACACGCTGGCCCCCCTGGTTTTGGCCCGCTCTGCAGCACCACGCCACGCACTAACCTCCTCTCAGCATCGCGCCAAGCCACCCTGGCAGCCACCAGCGCCGCCGACAGAGTTTTTGGCGGCACGCCGGCGTCTGCAGCGCGCCTCTGCCGCGGTCGGCGCCGCCAAAGCCACCACAGCTTGCCACCTGCCTCCTGGAACAGTGCAAGCTCATCCGCAGCCTCGTCCGCTAGCGCTCGTCGCCGCCACGTCGCCCAAGCTACAGGGAGCCGGTTCGCCGTCGTCCTTATCGCCGGCCGCCCCAGAACCGACCTCCACCGCGTATATAAGGGCCCCAGAGCTCAACCGAGTCCTCGAGCAACCTCATATGATCCTCCTAGTGTTGCCTTGGCTAGCAGTCGAGCAAGGGAAGGCCTTCTTCCCCGAGTCCGGCCGGTTCGGTCGCCGCCAAGCCTGGCCGATTCCATCGCCACCAAGTGCCTCTCCTCTCCTCTCTCCACCAAGAACTCTCCCTTCCTCTCATGAGCACAACCGCTCGCTCAATTTTGGCCGAGACCACCGCAGCCCCAAACTCACTATCCACCCGAATGCCCCCTCCGCCATGGAGCTCGCCGGCCGCGACTCCCTCCACCCGGCTACCCTCGACCACCGGAAGGACCGCCTAGGAGTGGCGGATCCATCCCTGCACTCGGACACCCTCGAGGAGCCGCCTAACACCGGCGAAGATCGCCGGAGCCCCCGCCTCCGTTCGGCCAGAGGAAGGAGAGGCAAGGAGACTGGTCAAACTGACCAAGGTTCCCCACCCACCGGCAAGGACTCAGCGCAGTCCACGCTGGATAAGTGGAAGCGCATTTTCTAAATGCGCCGGCGTGTGTATATATTTCGAAACGTTTTCTTTCTGTTTTTATTTTTAAATATCAGATTTTGACCAAACTTTGACCGGCTGTATCTTTTTGAAAACAACTCCAAATGAATTGATTCTTTTTGCTACCTCTCTCAAATATTGTCTAGTTTATTTTAAGATTTATTTTAAAAATGATCAAAACAACTTTCTGTGCTGTTTTTATTTTGTGTGTTAATTCAAATATATTATTTTAAATAGGGTTTTTGAAGATTTCATGATGATTTGGATGCACCCTTCCTTCCGATGACCTAAAGGCAAGCATTCTGAACCCTGGTGAATTTTTGTGTGTGTTGCATAGCACGGTGGCAACACCACCCCGACACATACATGCGTCATTTTATGTGAGGATGAGATCCTATTCATGGGTGCATATTAATGAGTTTATGCTAATGAACTTGACATGATTTGTGATGGAAATCACCGTCATAGGTCTTCCATGCATACCGGAAGGAAAGACGGGAAGGCCTCTGTCTTGGGTAGACACGGGCTTGCCCCTAGTCCTCCGTTGAGACGGTCGTGTCCGGTATGACATGAGGGGATGTCACGTGATGTTTCCATCTGTTGTTTGAGATATATGCATTGTTATGCTAATCATGCAGGAAATATTACAACCTCCTGAGTCGACCGTAGATCGAGTCTTGTGCCAAGAACCCCATACTTGCTTCAGACTACCACTCGTCCCTACACCAAGTAGGGTACGGCTCAAGAAGTTGTCAACCCTTTCCTAGCACACACCGCATGTAGAGGCCGTGGTGGAAGATACTGGAGGCATCCGTAGTCATACCACCGGCACGGAGCATGGGTGTTTCGGTTGTAGCCGAAAGGGGTAGCTCCCGGCTTATGCTGCATGTATAAATTTTGTGATCCCATGTTACGCCGAGGTTGTGGCCTCCCACTTAGAGTTTTGCTTAACAGTGTCGAGGGTGATTCCGACACATGTGAGTTAAGCTGGTGTCTGCAAGTTAGGTGTGTTTTCAACAAAAGATCAGAGACGGAATTAGTCCCGATGGACTAAAGAAACTGCTACTCGTGGGTAAAGAGTACACCCTCTGTAGAGATTAAACCTATTCGAATAGCCGTGTCCATGGTTAAGGATTACAGTTTGGGATGGGTCAAGTGTCGGTCTTAGTGTCGGTCTTCGAGGTGAAACGGTTAAACCTGGAAGCACGATTGTGACTTGTGAAAATTTATGATTTCTATTTTGGATGTGAACTAACCCGTGATATTTTCTGGTATTATCGAATATCCTTGGGATGGTTCTACCTCCTGGATATTCATTATGGCATTCCTTTTAAAGCCCTTTATGCGGTGTCGCTCAGACGCCCGACTGTGGCATTCCTTTTAAAGCCCTTTATGCGGTGTCGCTCAGACGCCTGACTGTGGCATTTCTTTTAAAGCCCTTTATGCGGTGTCGCTCAGACGCCCGACTGTGGCATTCCTTTTAAAGCCCTTTATGCGGTGTCGCTCGACGCTTGATCGTGGCATTTCTTTTAAAGCCCTTTATGCGGTGTCGCTCAGACGCCCGACCGTGGCATTTCTTTTAAAGCCCTTTATGCGGTGTCGCTCAGACGCCCGATTGTGGCATTTCTTTTAAAGCCCTTTATGCGGTGTCGCTCAGATGCCCGACTGCGACATTGTTCTTGTTTATTCATAAGCCCTCTATGCGATGTCGCTCAGACGCCCGATTGTGGCATTTCTTTTGTGTTATTTACTTCATGATTTTTATACTACCATATTATTGTATATCCATAAATAACATGCTTGTACGCATCAGAGTTTTACTTATCTCATGTGACTAACGTCTTGAGCACAATATATTTTTAGCACATCATTATTAAATCATGCCTGTGTTCATTCTGTTTGCAAGTACATTCAAAGTACTCACTGGCTTGTCCCTGGCTATTGTCTTGGCCAGATTTCATGCGTGGAGAGGAGCGTTGTGGTGACTGTCCCAGAACCTAGGCAACGGTGATCTCAGCCACGCAAAGATAGGAGTTATCCTGGTCAGCTGTTCCTGTGGGAAATGGAGTCCCATAGACGAGGATATTTCATAACCCGCTTCCGCCATCAACCTTAGAAACCTTTTGTTGTACTCACAGGCCAGGATGGTCTTGTGCTACATATATTGTATTTTTGCTTGGATTTTTTGTATCAAGTTAGTGCCTTATCAGCTAACAGTTATCCTGGGGTTGATAAGCACAAGGACTATTTTTCCTGAGATTAGCACCTGGAGAATTCGGTCGCCACAGACTTGGTATCAGAGCCAGGCTGACCATTGGCTAATCCTATCTTAGCCTGGTCAATAAACTTAGGCTAATGACCCACCGAGCCATAACCAAGACCTCAGCCGAGCTTCTCGCTTGAGATAGCCACACACGGACCCGACGCTTTACGCGATCGGTGCCCAACCTATCAACTAGCCCGTCTATCACCCACCAGACCAGCACCAAAGGCGCCTCATTACAAGCGCATGAAGGAAGACTCCGTCCCTTTTCTATAAAAGACGGACGCTCGCCTCAACCCAGCCCAAAGACAGCCGCTATCCCAAAACCAAGCCACAATGCCGGTCCCGTAGTACACCATGAGACTACAGAACCAACCTTGGAGGTTTTGTGACCATACTATAAACCTTACCTGTCGTGCCTATGCGTTAGAAGAGCCACCAATATGTTGTGTACCAAGGACCCATTAGTGGCGAGAGCCGTCAATTCCGGCCATCAGACATATCTACGGGGGTCTCACATCCGAGCGCCCCTACAGTTCACCGGAAGAACTACTTCCTTTGAGCCGCAAGCCATCCAACTAGCTGCTCGAGAGGCTATAGTTCATCTCGGGCACCTGTCGCCTGAGTTAACTGTCGCTCGCTCCACTACTACCCCAGCGTGAAGGGTATGGTAGACCACCCCAAGTTGCCAATGGTGACCACGAGATGCACTCCTGCATTCGCATCTAGTGCGCTATGTAAGTGCAATGGAGGACCTATTCGATCAGATCACTATTGATCTAGTCGCAGCTCGTGGAGAGCTGGTTCGCCGAGCCCCAGCGAGGAGGAGATCGAACCCAACACCGACAATCCAACGTGCTGTTTGGACAACCGATCGAGACCACGAGGTCAGCCCGGCCGTCGGCCAAGGTGCTTTGATGACCCCGAAGTGCTTCATCGCCTCCAGGAGCACACTCCAACGGGTTGTAGTCAACAATCCCGTGACGGTCATCATCACTACCCGATCCTGCAGCCCCTCAGCCATCTCCAAAGAAATTCGACGGTGAGAACTGTGGAGGAGCCTCGACGTCCACAAGGGACGCCCGCTTGATGTAAACGAAGTAGACCGAGACACTGAGTAGTGGCGAGTCCCAGTGTATCCTCGCTTTGTAATTCTGTGATTCCTTTAATTAGCGCAGCCTGACATCGTGCATCTATTTTATATAGTAGTTTTGCATGGATGTATTAGCTTGCATGTGATTTCTCTATCCTTGGCGCAGCTACCAAAAACCGCCCCGACAACCCCCAAAGTGATACGTCACTTTAGTAGGATGTGTGTACCTGTGTTTGACCCCGAGCTGAGCCGGCCGATGCTTTACCTTTTACCACAGTAAATGACCCAGCCCCGGTGCTATAAAAGGGCCACCAAGTGACCTTGCCAAGCACCTTCACCTTGTGCACTATCCCCACAACCATTTCCTGCCATGCCGAGCCCTAGTATTTATCTGAGGACTCCAGATGCTACCCCAGGTAGTTTTGTCAAGATATTGTGGGATTTAACTCGCAGTACCATGGGCGCTACCCAGCCCACCCAGTACGAGCTGTTCAAATCGAGGATCACCCTTCCACCTCGAGATATTGGGCAGCCGTGCACATCCCGCCCAGAAACCCAAACCAAGACCCCACGTAAGTCTCCTTCGTGGGAAATCTATGCCAACCCGCACATGGCAGAGAAGCTGCTGCGTGAAGCGCTTGTCGCCTTCGATTCATGGTACCCTACGCCAAATAACGAGGGTATTATTATTTTCCGAGCCGTGCAAAGACCGGAGGAGTAACATCCTTTCGGTGGACGATTGAGAGAGACCTAGTCTTGGCCAACCTCGTCCAATACGCCATCGCGCAAGCACGCTTTGACCCAACATGTGATGGGTTATCTGCAGAGCCTCGCTGATTTAAATCCTCGATCGCCATCGGCAGATCACCGAGGCCCACCAGGAGAGACACATTCATCGATCGGTCAATCCACTCCTCCGATAGAAGAAGAGTGTATCCTAGTACCGTAAACGCTTTCTCAAGACCCCGCCCAATTACCGCTTTTCAATTTAGATGCACCGCTGTATTTATTGTCGCATTTTTATTTATGTGTTGTAACTTATGCTTAGTACCCCAAGTTTCGCAATGAGTGAATCATTAATATAAGCAGCTCATCGCTTTTGGACTTTAATGTATTACTGTTTTCCTCGCGAGAAATCCTCGAGCGTGATTTCTTTTCCTGAGTTGCCGCGATCGTATGTTTTCTCACGACATAGATCATTTATTTCACACAGCACCACGACAAAGCAGACTCACCACCACAATTACACTAACACATACACGCTTGCAAAATTTTGCAACTGTGTTGCGCCTAACTAAGCACCTATGGACAACAGTTATCACCGCCACACCCCACCTACTGTCGTGGCCACCGCGATCATGGAGAGCCAGCAGCCGAAAGAAGCGCATCACGACGATCGCCGAGGATCATCACACACAGAGCACCGAGAGCCCCAAAGACGCTGCCAGCCTCCGCACAAGCAGATCACGTACCAGTCGGCGCCGCCTCGCCATTAGCGCCTGCCTCGATCTCCGGCAATCGGAAACAGAGGAGAAGAAGAGAGAAGGAGGAGCGAGGCCAGGTGTGAGGAAGAAGAGGAGAACGCCACGGTCGTTTTATAAGCTCGAGCTCGGTGTACGGTGGGCGAGGTCCACCAGTGCTGCTCGTCGCCCGACCGCCGGTGTTCGGAGGCGAATCCGCGAGCAGTCCGACAGCGCACTGGCCCACGAGGTGAGTGCACGCTGCACCGGCAGCTAGCGCGCCATGCACTACCGCGGTACGGCCTTGGTAACCTACGCGCTAGGCGTCGCCGGTGGAGAAAGCGCAGGGAAGCGTGCGGGAGAGAGGAAGAAGAAAGAGCCGGAGGAAGGAGAAGAGGTTGACTGTGGGCCCGGGTCCACCAGTCAGTCAGAGAGAGCACTGTGCTCTCGGGTGCGACCAGCGTATTTTAAGATTTAGAATTTATTCTAAATTTTGACCAGTGTAGTAATCGCTAGCTTTCCTCCACACCGCGCCAGTATCCCACACTGTATTTTTGCATCACTTATTGCTCTCACTGTGGCCGCTTTCATTTTAATTCCTATTCGCTTAAATTTTAACTCTTTGCAAATCTCGAGGACGAGATTTTTCCTAAGGGGGATAGTAGTTGTAACACCCCAAAATTTCTGGCCAAGTTTTTGATGTTAAAATTTTTGCCAGGAGTTTTAAATTTTTATTTCTGTGGATTTTCAGAACTCTTCTTTTATTGTTAAGGAGTTTTATATTTTTTCCCCAAGTGGAGCTTTCAAAAATATATTGGACTTCTTTGCCATCTCATCAAAACAACTTCTAAATAAGTAGAATTGTTTATTAAATTATTTCACCCTGAGCTTTATTCATTAAAATGAATTGTATTAAAATTTTGGAGCTCCTTTTGAACTACAACCTTTTGATAGAATCTCTTAAAATTCCAACCAAAATTTGGAGAGGTCATGAGATGTCTCTAAATCAATAATGTACATTAATAAAATTATTTCATTGCTTATTTTGAGCCCAACACCCATTTTTCTTCTCTGGTCCAGTGGGCAACTTTGCACTACAACCCTTTCAAATCTTTGTTTCTAGCTTCCACCAAAATTATGGGAAGTCAGTAGGAGCATATGATTCCATTATATGCAAAAACCCAGGGTTGTTCTTTGGAATTTTTGAGTGAATCAACCTCATCTTCATTCTGGCCTAACATGAAGGTTTGTACAGCAACCATACTCTTGCTTGCTCTTTGGCCCTAGATTCTTTTCCCTACTTGTAGTCTTCCATGCTAAACCCCTAAGTACAGGAGCATGCAACCATTGGCATATTTTTGGTTCATGAAATAATGCCATTCACATCCTGTCCAGATTTGAAGTTCAGCAAAACTTGCACTAGCAAGTTTGTGCTTTCCACCAACTAACCTCACCACCCTCTTGTGCATCCAAGGAGACACTGATCTGGAAGATTTGGCCCCTCCAAGAATAGCCTAAGTGCCTGTGGCATTTTGTCAAACACCTGGAGTGCATGATCAGATTTGACATGAGTTGTTGTTGGCATTGTGAACTAGGTCACCTGACCAAACCACCTTGTCCCCTGAGCTTCACTCTATCAACAACCTAGCTCTGTTGCTTGCCAACCTCACCTGTGACCAGTAGCATGCCACGGCATTTTATCAAACACCTTTCGTGCGTGCACAGGACGCGCCCAGAGCGCGCGTATTGCACGAACCGCGCCCGAGCCGACACGCTGGCCCCCTGGTTTTGGCCCGCTCTGCAGCACCACGCCACGCACTAACCTCCTCTCAGCATCGCGCCAAGCCACCCTGGCAGCCAACAGCGCCGCCGATAGAGTTTTTGGCGGCACGCCGGCGTCTGCAACGCGCCTCTGCCGCGGTCGGCGCCGCCAAAGCCACCCCAGCTTGCCACCTGCCTCCTGGAACAGTGCGAGCTCATCCGCAGCCTCGTCCGCTAGCGCTCGTCGCCGCCACGTCGCCCAAGCTACAGGGAGCCGGTTCGCCACGTCGCCCGAGTCCGGCCGGTTCGGTCGCCGCCAAACCCTGGCTGATTCCATCGCCACCAATGCCTCTCCCTCTCCACTCTCTCCACCAAGAACTCTCCCTTCCTCTCGCGAGCACAACCCCTCGCTCAATTTTGGCCGGAAACCACAGCAGCCCCAGACTCACTATCCACCCAATGCCCCTCCGCCATGGAGCTCTCGCGCGGCGACTCCCTCCACCCCCGGCTACCCTACGACCACCGGAAGGACCGCCTAGGAGTGGAGGATCCATCCCTGCACTCGGACGCCCTTGAGGAGCCGCCTAACACCGGCGAAGATCGCCGGAGTCCCCGCCTCCGTTCGGCCAGAGGAAGGAGAGGGAAGGAGACTGGTCAAACCTGACCAGTGGGCCCCCCTGACCCACTGGCAGTGACTTAGGCGCAGTCCACGCTGGATAGGTGGAAGCGCATTTTCAAAATGCGCCTTCTACGTGTACGTATATTTCGAAACGTTTTCTTTCTGTTTTTATTTTTAAATATCAGATTTTGACCAAACTTTGACCGGCTGTATCTTTTTGAAAACAACTCCAAATGAATTGATTCTTTTTGCTACCTCTCTCAAATATTGTCTAGTTTATTTTAAGATTTATTTTAAAAAATTCAAAACAACTTTCTGTGCTGTTTTTATTTTGTGTGTTAATTCAAATATATTATTTTAAATAGGGTTTTTGAAGATTTCATGATGATTTGGATGCACCCTTCCTTCCCATGACCTGAAGGCAAGCATTCTGAACCCTGGTGAATATTTGTGTGTGTTGCATAGCACGGTGGCAACACCACCCCGACACATACATGCGTCATTTTATGTGAGGATGAGATCCTATTCATGGGTGCATATTAATGAGTTTATGCTAATGAAGTTGACATGATTTGTGATGGAAATCACCGTCATAGGTCTTCCATGCATACCGGAAGGAAAGACGGGAAGGCCTCTGTCTTGGGTAGACACGGGCTTGCCCCTAGTCCTCCGTCGAGACGGTCGTGTCCGGTATGACATGAGGGGATGTCGCGTGATGTTTCCATCTGTAGTTTGAGATATATGCATTGTTATGCTAATCATGCAGGAAATATTACAACCTCCTGAGTCGACCGTAGATCGAGTCTTGTGCCAGTAACCCCCATACTTTCTTTGTACTACCACTCGTCCCTACACCAAGTAGGGTACGGCTGTAACGCCCCAAGACCGGAGCTTCAGAAGACTTCCAGCTATTCCGGGTTTCGCCGTGTGTTTCTTTTGTGCTTGCTCTTTTATTTTTGCATTTCATCATGTCATCTCTTTCATTGCATCATCTCATCATGCCATCATATCATTAATTTTAAAAACTCAACTAAATAAATCGTATGGATCTTCGGTCCATTTAAATCGAGGGATATTCACAATGGTGATTTCTCTTTATAACATACCCTCCCGATATAAGGGAGCTATAACAAAATATTCCATTTATATGGAAGCCATCGAAACAAACTTGCATTTTAAATTTCTCTCGTTTTCAAATATTCTATGTCTTGATCTTTCTCCAAATACTTAAATTCCAGTTGTGGCACTTTGAAATATGTCAAAGTAGCTCCATGCCAGTTTTCAACTCAACTTGTATGTATTTGGCCTCCAAATAGATATTTTGCTTCTATCTCTTTTCTCAAATAGAAAAGGATTTTCCCCTTCTTTTCTTTTAATCCATCTGCTAGGCCTCCCGGCTTTTTTTCCCCTCCACCGAAATGGCCCAAGGCCCACCAACCATCCTAACCCTAGCCCCCAACCGATCCAGCCCGACGCATCGAGCTCCCTCTCCGATCCCCAGCTCTCTCCTTCGTTTCTCCTCCTGGCGCCGCCACTCAGACGGAGAGAGAGGAGCAGAGCCCTCACTGCTGCCAGAGAGGAGCAGAGCCCGCTCCTCCCGATCCACCACGCCGGCCCCTCCGACCGCCTTGCCGCTTTCCCGCATCCCTTCTCCACCCGAGCTGCTCCTCCTCACCTCATCTCCCTCGTCGTGGCTGCCCACGAGGCTCCTGCCGCGGCGCCTCTTCCTAGCCGAATCCACCGCCATCTCTCCTCCTGCCGCCTCGTCCCGTCCCCGGCCCCTCCTCGTCGCCTCGGCCTCCAACCTCTCGCGACCAGCGAGCCTCATGACCACGCACCGCTGCCCCCGTGCCTGGCCTCCGCGACTCCATCAGCGCGGCCAACTCCGGCGGCCCCGTCGCCTCTGCGCGCGAGCACTACGCGCCCGACCTGCCTCGCCTCGGTTTCCCGCGACCCCGCTCCGCGCCATCCTTCCCCCTGCGCCAAGTCTGTCCACCGTGCCGCCATGCTCCGGGTCGCCCTCGCCTCGTCGGCTTCTTCTCCGACCAGATGCGCCCGAGGAGCTCCCCGAGCGAGGTCGCCCGCGGCCCCCGCGTTCCTCACGCTCGAACGCCTTCCATGGCCTCCGGCCTCCCCGTCCTCTGCTTCGCCTCCTCGCGCCCCTGCTTCCGCCTCGACAGCCTCCCGTGGATGCAACCTCCTTTGCAGCCAAGGCCAACGCCGGCCACTTCGTCCAGCCGCTGCTCGGCCATGCGCCAGGAGCTTGAGCGGTCCCGGTGACCTCCCGAGGTAGAGCCTTGCAAGTCCTCGATGCCCTTCAGATTCATCCAGACCGCAAGTTCGACCTCGGCGCCAAGTTCGTCTTCAGATCGGTTCGACTACCTCCGATGTGGTTTTCGGCAAGTACCTGGAGGCAACAATGATGCCAAGTACCACGACGACCGTCGAGACCGCCAAGTTCCACTATCGATGAACGTTTTGGAATCGCCAAGTCAGACTACAACGGGAAGACCATGTACAACTACTGACGCCCGTGGTTTTCACCAAGTACCTATACCGACGACCGAGACCCTGGTTTCGACAAAGTTCCTTGCCGTGACCCTGAACCGGAAACGCCAAGTACCCCTACGCGCGAAGACGCCAAGTCCGTTTCAGGATTCATCAAGTACCACTATCGATGACTCGTACATCTACGAAAGTGTACAACGACTTCCACTACGCCGTGTACGACTACTTCCCTCGACGATCATCGCGAGAACAACTACTTCCTCTACATTGCACTGTCCCGAATACACGCTTTGAAGGTATAACCCCGAGATGCCGCCCGTGAACGAATGCATGTTGTATGAGATGCCCGTTTGCATCGTGTCCGATTTGTCACTCGTTGCCATGCCATCGTCTCGTGGGAACCCGGTAACCGGGAACAACCCACCATCTTGCTCAACTCGCTTCCGTCACACTTTCTTTTGCACCGATATCTCCATGAGCTACCGGAACCGATATGTTGCCGTGACATCATTTTCGGATATGTTGCCGTGGCACCAATTTTGTTTCGCCGCCGTGGCACCCTTTTTCGTTCCGCCATGGTGACCAAATGCTTCAAAACATGCTCTTGTCAACTTTTATTAAAAATTGCATAAAACTTGCACATGTCATCCGCATCATGATAACAACAATTAAAATGTTTAAAATTGTTGTTTGCATTAATTTGCTTAAATGCCATGCTAAAATGATTTATTTCATAACTAAATAACCGTAGCTCGGATTTAAATAAATTATATATGTAAATGGGGTGGAAAAATGCCTAGTTTAACATGGTGCAGTTTATTTTCCTGTTTAACAACTCTAAAATTATGTTCAGGGCAGATCAGTACCAAATTCGAAATATGCATATGTGGTTTTACCGGAATTGTTGTTTGTTGTTCCGGCCTCATTTAAACTTGCCTAAATAGTTAGTTTACTTATGCTTCACCTCTTGCCATGTTTAATAACATTTAATATTGTTGAGTACCTAACCGAGAGAGAACTAAATACTTGCATGTGGTGTTTTGTCAATATGCAACCCGTTGCATATTGAGCTCCATTTAACTTGTAGTTTTGTTTGTGCATATTGCCATGACATGCTATTTAAACCGGGCATGCATCATACTTGGTTGTGCATCATGCCATGTTTATGTGATGGTTGTTTACTATGTTGTTTGTTTCTTTCCGGGTTGCTTCTCTCGTTAGCTTCGCTTCGTTCGGAGTTGTGAGGATTCGCTCGACTTCGTCCGCTTGTCTTCTTCATGGATTCGTTCTTCTTCCTTGCCGGATTTCAGGCAAGATGACCATACCCTTGAAATCACTTCTATCTTTGCTTGCTAGATGCTCGCTCTTTTGCTATGCCTATGCTACGATGCCTACCACTTGCTATATCATGCCTCCCATGTTGCCATGTCAAGCCTCTAACCATCCTTTCCTAGCAAACCATTGCTTGGCTATGTTACCGCTTTGCTCAGCCCCTCTTATAGCGTTGTTAGTTGCAGGTGAAGATGAAGTTTGTTCCTTGTTGGAACATGGAGATGTTGTTCCTTGTTGGAACATGTTTACTTGTTGGGATATCACAATATATCTTATTTAATTAATACATCTATATACTTGGTAAAGGGTGGAAGCCTCGGCCTTATGCCTGGTGTTTTGTTCCACTCTTGCCGCCCTAGTTTCCGTCATGCCGGTGTTATGTTCCCGGATTTTGCGTTCCTTACACGGTTGGGTGATTTATGGGACCCCTTGACAGTTCGCTTTGAATAAGACTCCTCCAAAAAGGCCCAACATTGGTTTTAACATTTGCCACCTAAGCCTTTTTCCCTTGGGTTCTGCAGACTCAAGGGTCATCTTTATTTTAACCCCCCGACGGTGCTTCTTCGAGTGCTGGCCTAAACGGGCAGATCAAGGGGCCACCACGGGCAACTCGAGGGCTGGTTTTACTCAGAGGCTGACCTATCCGGTGTGCCACGAGAATGAGATATGTGCAGCTCCTATCGGGTTTGTCGGCACATCCGGGCGGCTTTGCTGGTCTTGTTTTATTGCTGTCGAAATGTCTTGTAGTCCGGGATTCCGAGACTGATCGGGTCTTCCCGAGAAGGAATATCCTTTGTTGACCGTGAGAGCTTATCATGGGCTAAGTTGGGACACCCTGCAGGTATTATCTTTCAAAGCCGTGCCCGCGTTATGAGGCAGATGGGAATTTGTTAATGTCCGTTGTAGAAAACCCGGTTGACCTTAATTAAAATACATCAACCGCGTGTGTAACTGTGATGGTCTCTTCTCGGCGGAGTCCGGAAGTGAACACTGTGTTGGAGTTATGTTTGACGTAAGTAGTTTCAGGATCACTTCTTGATCATAGTTGTTCGACCGTGCCTTGCTTTCTCTTCTCGCTCTCTTTTGCGATTGTAGCCACCAGATATGCTAGTCGCTGTCGCAGCTCCACCTCACTACCCTGTCCTACCTTTAAGCTTAAATAGTCTTGATCTCGCTGGTGTGAGATTGCTGAGTCCCCGTGACTCACAGATACTTCCAAAACCAGTTTGCATGTGCCGATGAAACCGTGCAGGTGACGCATACAAGCTCAAGGAGGAGCTCGATGAAGATCTTGTTCATTGTGTTGTTTCGCTTCAGCTTGATCAAGAGTGGAGCCAGTTGGGACGATCGGGGATCCGTGTAGCATTTGGGGTATCTTCTTTTATTTTGGTTCCGTAGTCGGACCTTGAGTGTAATCTGTATGATGGATGTTTATTTATGTATTGAGTGAAGTGGCGACTGTAAGCCAACTATGTATCTCTTTCCCTTATGTATTACATGGGTTGTGTGAAGATTACCTCACTTGCGACATTGCTTTCAATGCGGTTATGCCTCTAGGTCGTGCCGACACGTGGGAGATATAGCTGCATCGAGGCGCTACAAGTTGGTATCGAGCCGACCCTCGTTACACGGATGGTTGCGACAGGTGCGCGGTCATGTTGTTCATGACGCTTGTGACCCGTCGTGGCACACGGCATGGCACATGTATCGGACTGGATGCACGACGGTTGTGCCAAGAGGAACGTTCTGTGGGTCTGATGAGGACATCGGTTCCTCCGAGTGGGGGTGTATGTAATAGCCGGCTTATTAGGGATGATAGACTACTCATATCAATAAGGAATTCCTTCTTTTCCGGAGCCCATTCGACGTAACTCCAAAGTTAAGCGTGCTTAGCTTGGAGTAGTTTCAGATGGGTGACCGACCGAAGTTGCTCCCTGTGCGCACGAGTGAGGACAAAGTGCGCAGAAAAGACTAGTATTGATCTGTGGGGCGATCTAGATCCCGCCAGAGTAACGCCCACCGGCGGTGTGTCCGGGCGTTACAAGTTGGTATCGAGCCGAAAGGGGTAGCACCCGCTTATGCCATGTATAAATTTTGTGATCCCATGTTACGCCAAGGTTGTGGCCTCCCACTTAGAGTTTTGCTTAACAGTGTCGAGGGTGATTCCGCACACATGTGAGTTAAGTGGTGTGTGCAAGTTAGGTGTGTTTTCAACAAAAGATCGAGACGGAATTAGTCCCGATGGACTAAAGAAATGCTACTCGTGGGTAAAGAGTACACCCTCCGCAGAGATTAAACCTATTCAATAGCCGTGTCCATGGTTAAGGATTACAGTTTGGGATGGGTCAAGTGTCGGTCTTAGTGTCGGTCTTCGGAGGTGAAACGGTTAAACCGGAAGCACGATTGTGACTTGTGAAAATTTATGATTTCTATTTTGATGTGAACTAACCCGTGATATTTTCTGGTATTATCGAATATCCTTGGGATGGTTCTACATCCTGGATATTCATTATGGCATTCCTTTTAAAGCCCTTTATGCGGTGTCGCCCAGACGCCTGACTGTGGCATTCCTTTTAAAGCCCTTTATGCGGTGTCGCCGACGCCGACCGTGGCATTTCTTTTAAAGCCCTTTATGCGGTGTCGCCGACGCCTTGCGTGGCATTCCTTTTAAAGCCCTTTATGCGGTGTCGCCGACGCCTGACCGTCGCATTTCTTTTATAGCCCTTTATGCGGTGTCGCCGACGCCTTGATTGTGGCATTTCTTTTAAAGCCCTTTATGCGGTGTCGCTCAGACGCCCGATTGTGGCATTTCTTTTAGCCCTTTATGCGGGGTCGCTCAGACGCCCGACTGCGGCATTGTTCTTGTTTATTCATAAGCCCTCTATGCGGTGTCGCTCAGACGCCCGATTGTGACATTTCTTTTGTGTTATTTACTTCATGATTTTTATACTACCATATTATTGTATATCCATAAATAACATGCTTGTACGCATCAGAGTTTTACTTATCTCATGTGACTAACGTCTTGAGCACAATATATTTTCAGCACATCATTATTAAATCATGCCTGTGTTCATTATGTTTGCGAGTACATTCAAAGTACTCACTGGCTTGTCCCTGGCTATTGTCTTGGCCAGATTTCATGCGTGGAGAGGAGCGTTGTGGTGACTGTGCCAGAACCTAGGCAACGGTGATCTCAGCCACGCAAAGATAGGAGTTATCCTGGTCAGCTGTTCCTGTGGGAAATGGAGTCCCATAGACGAGGATATTTCATAACCCGCTTCCGCCATCAACCTTAGAAACCTTTTGTTGTACTCACAGGCCAGAATGGTCTTGTGCTACATATATTGTATTTTTGCTTGGATTTTCTGTATCAAGTTAGTGCCTTATCAGCTAACAGTTATCCTAGGGTTGATAAGCACAAGGACCATTTTTCCTGGGATTAGCACCCGGAGAATTCGGTCGCCACAACCCAACACCGGGAGGCTCTGGTGGCCTACCTTATGAGGTGGGTTGCTCAGCCTTTACCCGTGAGCTGCGGTAGTTCCAGTGGCCATCCCACCGCACGTTCAAGCCCGATGTCGCAGAGAAGTACAACGGCAAGACCCATCCGTCAGAGTTCCTTAGCATCTACACCATCGCGATGCTGGCCGCTGGAGCTTGCGACGACAATGTGCTTGCCAATTACTTCCCGTTGGCTCTGAAACCCAATGTCATGTCTTGGTTGATGCACTTGCCGGCGGATTCCATTTCTTCTTGGTCAGACCTGTGTCATGAGTTCGTTGGTGCCTTCACTGGAGGTCACCAACCTCATGGGCAGGCGAGTGATTTGCATATCATTCCCCAGAAGGAAGGTGAAAACATGCGCAAGTACATACAGAGGTTCAGCCGAGTGCAATTCAACATCCCAGACGTTCATCCCGCCGACGTGATCAGCGCATTCCATCAGAATGTGTGTAACCGCAAGATGCGTGAAGAGCTGGAAATGAACAAGGTCAAGGATGTGGCCGAACTTTACGTTCTGGTCGACAGATGCGCTCGAGCTAAAGAGGGGAGGAAGTATCCCGGCGAGGACGCTGGCGCGGAAACCGACTCTACGGACGAAGATACCGCCTCCCCGACGAAGAAGGGCCGACGCCGCAACAGGAAACGCAAGGGCAAGGTCGTGCTTGCTGTCAAGGGATCCGACGACAATGGCGCTGCCAAGAAGGCCAAGGCAGATGACCCCGGCAAGGAGATTGCCGGGTGCACCGCCTGCCGGGCCGTGGCGGCTGCCGACAAGCCAGGGGGCTCCAACAAGTAGTATTGCAAGATCCACCGCACCAAGGGCCACAACCTCCAGAACTGCCGACAAGTTGAGCTGCTTGCTGAAAAGCAAAAAGCCGAATATGTGAGGCGAGACAAGGAGAAGGGTCAGGATGGTGCCGAAGGGTCCGGCAAGAAGCATGGCGGCCAAGGAGGCCGCCGCGGCAAAGATGACCAGCAGGAGAGGCCCGCTCGCGGCCGCGACAAGAAGCAGGAAGACGATGATCATGACGAGGACGACGAGTCCGGTGAGCATGAGTTCCAGAAGGCTACGGAGGCCATGTGCATCGATGGCGGCGCCTCGCTGCATACTTCTCACCGCCAGCTCAAGTAGTGGGCGCGTGAGATCACAGCAGCGGAGCCGGAGTTCGACGCTCAGAAGCCGCTGAAGTGGTCCTGCACGCCTATCATCTTTGACCCGAGGACCACCCTGATCGCACAACTGTGGTCGGGTGTTTGCCGTTGTTGGTTTCACCAATGATACCCAACCTCAAGGTGAACAAGATGCTGGTCGACGGCAGGGCCGGTCTAAACTTGATCTCGCCCGTTGTGATCAAGAGGCTGCAAATTCCTGATGCAGACCTCGAAGAGACGGGCACGTTTCAAGGGGTCAACTCAGGAAGGAGTCAGCCGAAGGGCAAGGTCACGTTGCCTGTGACATTTAGAGGCGAGTTGAACTACAGAACGAAGAGGATTGTCTTCGATGTAGCCGAGATCCCCTTGCCCTACAACGGGATCCTCGGCCGTCCGGCACTAGCCAAGTTTATGGCAGCATCACATTACGCCTACAACATGCTGAAGATGCCTGGGCCGATGACCATCATCACCGTTCCCTGCGACAAGAAGGATGCGCTGATCTGCGCCGACCTACTCTACTGGGAAGCAGTTGCAGCAACTACCGCCAAGGCACTTGCTCCTGCCGCTGAAGCCCCGGGAGGGAAGAAGAAGACCGACAAGACCTCCCACACCCACTCCGGCAAGCGCACCTCTTCGGAGTGTTGTGCTACCATCGAGGACATGCCAGAGAGCTCCACCGGCAAGAGCAAGAAGTACAGAGCTGCACCACCAGATACCAAGAAGGTGTCCGTCAAGGAGGATGGCACGGGAGGGGCTTTCACCATAAGCTCCACCCTCGACAGCAAATAGGAAAGCGCGCTCGTCACTTTCCTGCGGGCGAATGTCGATGTGTTTGCATGGAAAGCATCCGACATCCCCGGCATTCCTAGGGAAGTGATTGATCACCATCTTGTTGTCTGTCCCCATGCGCGACCCATCAAGCAGAAGGTCAGCAAGCAAGCTTTGGAACGACAGGAGTTCATCACAGAGGAGATCAGAAAGTTGGAAGCGGCAGGTTTGGTGAGAGGGGTGCTCCATCCGACGTGGTTGGCCAATCCGGTGGTGGTGCGCAAGGCAAATGGGAAGTGGAGGTTGTGTATTGATTACACAGACATCAATAAGGCTTGTCCTAAGGACCCATTCCTGTCGCCGCGCATCGACCAGATTGTTGACTCCATGGCCGGGTGTGATCTTTTGTCATTCCTTGACGCCTACTCGGGCTACCACCAGATCTTCATGACAAGGGAAGACGAAGAGAAGACAGGATTCATCACCCCATGTGGTACGTATTGCTTTTTACGGATGCCTTTCGGGTTGAAGAGTGCTGGCTCGACGTTTGCAAGGGCAGTCCAAATCGGTTTTCAGCCCCAGCTACATAGAGATATGGAAGCCTATATGGATGACATAGTGGTCAAAACCAAGGACAAGGCAACTCTTGTACTAGACCTAGAAGAGACGTTTGCAAACCCGTGCAAGATCAAGCTCAAGTTGAACCCTGAGAAGTGTGTCTTCGGCGTTCCGTCCGGCAAGCTTCTCGGGTTCTTTGTGTCACAGTGTGGGATTGAGGCAAACCCGGACAAGATCGAGGCTATCGAGCAAATTGAGGCGCCCAAGCGGATCAAGGATGTGCGTCGGCTCACTGGCTGCGTTGCCGCCATGAGCAGATTCATCTCCAAGTCTGCCGAGCGCGCCCTTCCCTTTTTCAAAATCCTGAAAAAGGCGGGACCAATGGAATGGACCCCAGAGGCCGAGGCAGCGCTACAGGATTTGAAGAAATACCTCTCCTGTACACCGATACTAGTTGCGCCTAAACCACAAGAGCCATTGCTGTTGTACTTAGCGGCAGTGAATCAAGTGGTCAGCGCCGCGCTAGTTGTGTAGAGGGAGGTCGACGAAGAGGAAGGGCCCCCGGCAGAGCCTGACGCCGTCTGATAACCCACAAGTGTAGGGAATCGCAACAGCTTTCGAGGGTAGAGTATTCAACCCAAATTTATTGATTCGACACAAGGGGAGCCAAAGAATATTCACAAGTATTAGCAGTTGAGTTGTCAATTCAACCATACCTGGATAACTTAATATCTGCAACAAAGTATTTAGTAGCACAGTAATATGATAGTAGTGGTAATGGTAACAAAAGTAACAAAAGGAAAAGTAATATTTTTGGTGTTTTGTAGTGATTGTAACAGTAGCAACGGAAAAGTAAATAAGCAAAGACCAGTATATGGAAAGCTCGTAGGCACTGGATCGGTGATGGATAATTATGCCGGATGCGGTTCATCATGTAACAGTCATAACATAGGGTTACACAGAACTAGCTCCAATTCATCAATGTAATGTAGGCATGTATTCTGAATATAGTCATACGTGCTTATGGAAAAGAACTTGCATGACATATTTTGTCCTACCCTCCCGTGGCAGCGGGGTCCTAATGGAAACTAAGGGACATTAAGGCATCCTTTTAATAGAGAACCGGAACAAAGCATTAGCACCTAGTGAATACATGAACTCCTCAAATTATGGTCATCACCGGGAGTGGTCCCGATTATTATCACTTCAGGGTTGCCGGATCATAACACATAGCAGGTGACTATAGACTTGCAAGATAGGATCAAGAACACACATATATTCATGAAAATGTAATAGGTTCAGATCTGAAATCATGGCAATCGGGCCCTAGTGACAAGCATTAAGCATAGCAAAGTCATAGCAACATCAATCTCAGAACATAGTGGATACAAGGGATCAAACCCTAACAAAACTAACTCGATTACATGATAGATCTCATCCAACCCATCACCGTCTAGCAAGCCTATGATGGAATTACTCAGGCATGGCGGTGAGCATCATGAAATTGGTGATGCAGGATGGTTGATGATGACGAAGGCGACGAATCCCCCTCTCCGGAGCCCCGAACGGACTCCAGATCAGCCCTCCCGAGAGGTTTTAGGGCTTGGCGGCGGCTCCGTATCGTAAAACGTGATGATTTCTTCTCCTTGATTTTTTTCTCCCCAAAAGCAAATATATAGAGTTGGACTTGGCGTCGGAGGAGCTCCAGGGGGCCCACGAGGTAGGGGGGCGCGCCCCCCACCCTCGTGGACAGGTGGTGGGCCCCCTGGCCTTCATCTTTTGAAAGGATTTTTTATTATTTCTGAAAAGTTATTCCGTGAAGTTTCAGGTCATTCCGAGAACTTTTGTTTCTGCACATAAATAACATCATGGCAATTCTGCTGAATACAGCGTCAGTCCGGGTTAGTTCCATTCAAATCATGCAAGTTAGAGTCCAAAACAACGGCAAAAGTGTTTGGAAAAGTAGATACGACGGAGACGTATCAATTCCCCCAAGCTTAAACCTTTGCTTGTCCTCAAGCAATTCAGTTGACAAACAGAAAGTGATAAAGAAAAACTTTTACAAATTCTATTTGCTCTTGTTGTTGTAAATATGTAAGCCAGCATTCAAGTTTTCAGCAAAGATTATAACTAACCATATTTGCAATAATTCTCAGGTCTCATGTTTACTATTATCAATGGCATAATGAACTAGCGAGCGATAATAATATATCTTGGATGCCAACACTTTCTCAAAACAATCATGATATAATATAACAAGATGGTATCTCGCTAGCCCTTTCTGAGACCGCAAAACATAAATGCAGAGCACCCTTAAAGATCAAGGACTGACTAGACATTGTAATTCATTGTAAAAGAGATCCAATCATAGTCATACCCAATATAAACTAATATGAATGCAAATGACAGTTGTGCTCTCCAGCTAGTGCTTTTTAATAAGAGGGTCATGACTCAACATAAAAGTAAATAGATAGGCCCTTCACAGAGGAAAGCAGGGATTTGTAGAGTGCTAGAGCTCGGTTTCGAAATAGAGATAAATAATATTTTGAGCGGCATACTTTCATTGTCAACATAACAAGTAAGAGACGGCGATATCTTCCATGCTACACACATTATAGGCGGTTCCCAAACAGAATGGTAAAGTTTATACTCCCCCTCCACCAACAAGCATCAATCCATGACTTGCTGAAAACAACAAGTGTCTCCAACTAGCAACAGTCCCAGGGGGAGTTTCGTTTGCAATTATTTTGATTTAGTTTGCATAAAGCATGGGACTGGGCATCTCGGTGACCAGCCATTTTCTCGTGAATGAGGAGCGGAGTCCACTCCTCGTGAGAATAACCCGCCTAACATGGAAGATAAGGGCAGCCCTAGTTGATACATGAGCTATTCGAGCATACAAAATAGAATGTTTATTTGAAGGTTTAGAGTTTGGCACATACAAATTTACTTGGAACGGCACGTAGATACCGCATATAGGAAGGTATAGTGGACTCATATGGAATAACTTTGGGGTTTAAGGGATTGGATGCCCAAGCACTATTCCCGCTTAGTACAAGTAAAGGCTAGCAAAAGACTGGGAAGCGACCAACTAGAGAGCGACAATAGTCATGAACATGCATTAAAATTAATAAACATTAGATGCAAGCATGAGTAGGATATAGTCCACCATGAACATAAATAGCGTGAAGGCTATGTTGATTTGTTTCAACTACATGCATGAACATGTGCCAAGTCAAGTCACTTAAATCATTCAAAGGAGGATACCACCTCATCATACCACATCACAACCATTTTAATAGCATGTTGGCACGCAAGGTAAACCATTATCACTCATAGCTAATTAAGCATGGCACAAGCAACTATGATCTCTAATTGTCATTGCAAACATGTTTATCCATAATAAGCTGAATCAGGAACGATGAACTCATCATATTTACAAAAACAAGAGAGGTCGAGTTCATACCAGCTTTTCTCATCTCAGTCAGTCCATCATATATCATCATAATTGCCTTTCACTTGCACGGCCAAACAAAGTGAATAATAATAAGAGTGCACGTGCATTGGACTAAGCTGGAATCTGCAAGCATTCAATAAACAGGAGAAGACAAGGCAATATGGGCTCTTGGGTAATTCAACAATAATGCATATAAGGGCCGCTTCGACATTTTTATTATGGTCTTCTCCTATCGACCCCCAAAGAAAAGAAAAGAAAATAAATAAAACTATTTACACGGGAAAGCTCCCAACAAGCAAAAGCAGAACGGGAAATCTTTTTGGGTTTTCTTTTTAATTATTACTACTACAGCAGGAAAAGTAAACTAACTAGAAGCTATTACTATTTTTTGTTTTTTCTTAAAGTTTAACAAACACACAAGAAGAAAGCAAGAAAAATAAAATAAACTAGCATGGATATTATAGTGAAAAAGTATGAGCACCGACATATAGCAATGAGTGTGTGAACATAAATGTAATGTCGGTGGGAAATACGTACTCCCCCAAGCTTAGGCTTTTGGCCTAAGTTGGTTCATTGCCAGGGATGGCCTAGCGGATATCCGTAGGTGTAGCTGGGGTCGTACTGAGATGAAGAGGACTCTGACTGCCACTGGCCGGCAGCCATCTCCAGATCCCAAAAGTAATCAGACTATCGTGGAGGCTCAAATTGTGGTTCCGGCTCCGGGGCTGGTGTAGGGCTCCGGTAAGCTTGAACGGCCGCCCACGGAACGAGATACGGACCTTCAGATAAATTAAACAAGGAAGGAGCAGGCAAGGTAATAGTCTCAGGGTGAAGTTTATTAAAGTACAATTTGTATTTAAGCTCCCCTTCCCGACTCTTAACAATAAAATCATGCGCTAGCATACTCTTATAATCTAAATAAGCACTAGGCAGCAATTTGTCTTCTTTCTCATAAAGCCTAATGGATATGTTAAAATGTGCAGCTAGGCGCAAAGCATAAATACCTCCAAATATGGGGCCCTTAGTACGGTTCAAACTTAACCGTTTAGCAATAATTACGCCCATACTAACAGTGTTATCGCGGAATAAACCATGGAACAAAATGATAATATCAGGAACACTAAGGTTTCCACAGTTGCTGCGACCAATCAAGCAACGACTAGCAAATATGGCAAAGTAGTGTAAAACAGGAAAATGTATGCTAGTGATTCTTGCATTGGAAACCTTCCTTGTTTCCCCCACAGTAATGGTGTCGATGAATTCTTCCATAACTTTACGATGTGGTTCATCTAAGGTACCCTCAAAGGGTATTTTGCAAACCTTGCAAAATTCAGCTAATGGCATCTTCTGAGCAACATCATATAAATGAAACTCTACTGAAGGAGGTGATTCCTTAGGAAAATAGTAGGAGTTTTGCACAAAAGTATTAGAGAGTAAGAGATACTGATGACGTTGGTCGCGGAGGAAGTCGGTGAGGCCAGCATTCTCAGCAAATGAATAGAAATCCTCATAAATCTCGGCTTGTCTCAAGAAGTCATCGAAAGGCCATTCAGACGGCCGGACCTCCGCGGTACGAGGCAAATTATATTTGGGCATCTGTGCTTCTTCATTTTGCTTTTCCTTCGACCTTCGGCTCGATGAGCCCCTCAAAAGTCTCTTCATCATTTTCAAGGAACAATCTCCCCAAGCAGTGTTGTGAGAGGTGCTTTGAGCAAGGAGATCGAAAATCACATCAAAGTGAGCTAGAACTCGTGCTTGAGCTGGATATTTGTGTTTGTGGGAGGAAGAACTGTATGGGTGCAGGAATAAGTGGACGAGGGCCACCGTGGGCCCACGAGGCAGAGGGGCACGCCTACAGGGGTTGGGCGCCCCTCCACCTCGTGCCTGTGGGTTGACCCCCCCTGATGTGTTCTCAGTTCCAAAAATCCTCAAATATTCTAGAAAAATCATATTAAATTGGCATGGCATTTGGAGGACTTTTATTTTTGGGGTATTTTATATTGCACGGGTAAGTCAGGAAACAGACAGAAAAATACTATTTTTACTTTATTTCAGCTAAATAACAAAAAGTATAAAGAGGGTACAGAAGGTGGTGCCTTCTTGTTTCATCCATCTCATGCTCATCAAAAGGAATCTACTAACAAGGTTGATCAGGTCTTGTTAACAAACTCATTCCGAATAACATGGAACTGGAGAAATCTCGAATAACACTATGTTACCTCAACGGGGATATGCACATCCCCAATAATAAGAATATCATATTTCTTCTTGACAGTAGGAAGAGGAAATTCAAAACCTCCAAATATAATCGATGGAGTTTTTCCAATAGAGTTGATGCTATAAACATGAGGTTGTTTCCTCAGAAAGTGTACCTTATGCTCATTACCATTAACATGAAAAGTGACATTGCCTTTGTTGCAATCAATAATAGCACCTGCAGTATTCATAAAAGGTCTTCCAAGAATAATAGACATACTATCGTACTCGGGAATATCAAGAATAACAAAGTCCGTTAAAATAGTAACGTTTGCAACAACAACAGGCACATCCTCATATATACCGGCAGGTATAGCTATTGATTTATCAGCCATTTGCAAAGATATTTCAGTAGGTGTCAACTTATTCAAGTCAAGTCTACGATATAAGGAGAGAGGCATAACACTAACACCGGCTCCAAGATCACATAAAGCAGTTTTAACATAATTTATTTTAATGGAGCATGGTATAGTAGGTACTCCTGGATCTCCAAGTTTCTTTGGTATTCCACCCTTAAAAGTATAATTAGCGAGCATGGTGGAAATTTCAGCTTCAGGTATCTTTCTTTTATTTGTAACAATATATTTCATATACTTAGCATAAGGATTCATTTTGAGCATATCAGTTAATCGCATACGCAAAAAGATAGGTCTAATCATTTTAGAAAAGTGCTCAAAATCCTCATCATCCTTTTTCTTGGATGGTTTGGGAGGAAAAGGCATGGGTTTTTGAACCCATGGTTCTCTTTCTCTACCATGTTTCCTAGAAACAAACTCTCTCTTATAATAACAGTGATTCTTTGATTGTGGGTTATCAAGATCAATAGCAGGTTCAATTTCTACATCATTATTATTACTAGTTTGAGCATCATCATGAACATCATCATTAACATTTTCACTAGGTTCAAGTTCATTACCAGATTGTGTTTCAGCATCAGAAATAGAGATATCATTTGGATTCTCATGTGGTTCAGCAATAGGTTCACCAGAAGTTTGCAAAGTCCTATCATTTTTCTTTTTCTTCCTTTTAGAAGAACTAGGTGCATCAATATTATTTCTCTGAGAATCTTGCTCAATTCTCTTAGGGTGGCCTTCAGGATACAAAGGTTCCTGAGTAATTCTACCAGTTCTAGTAGCCACTCTAACAGCATAATCACTTTTCTTACTATTCATTTCATTGAGAAAATCATTTTGAGCCTTAAGTACTTGTTCTACTTGAGTGGTAACCATAGAGGCATGTTTGCTAACGAGTTTAAGTTCACCTCTAACATCAGCCATATAATCACCAAAGTGTTTAATCATATAAGCATTTTGTTTTAATTGTCTACCAAAATAAGCATTGAATTCTTCTTGTTTAAACATAAAGTTATCAAACTCATCCAAGCACTGACTAGCAATTTTAGTAGGAGGGACTTCAGCTTTATCATATCTATAGAGAGAATTTACCTTTACTACCTGTGTCGGGTTATCAAGACCTGGAGGTTCTTCAATAGGTAATGGATTAAGATCATAATTTCTTCAATAGGCGGTAAATTAAGACCATGTATTTCTTCAATAGGAGGTAAATTCTTAACATCTTCAGCTTTAATACCTTTTTCTTTCATAGATTTCTTTGCCTCTTGCATATCTTCAGGACTGAGAAATAGAAAACCTCTCTTCTTCGGAGTTGGTTTAGGAATAGGCTCAGTAATTGGCTCAGGAGCTGGCTCAGGAAGTGTCCAATTATTTTCATTTGCCAACATATTATTCAATAGAATTTCAGCTTCATCCGGTGTTCTTTCCCTGAAAACAGAACCAGCACAACTATCCAGTTAATCTTTGGAAGCATCAGTTAGTCCATTATAAAAGATATCAAGTATTTCATTTTTCTTAAGAGGGTGATCAGGCAAAGCATTAAGTAACTTGAGAAGCCTCCCCCAAGCTTGTGGGAGACTCTCTTCTTCAATTTGCACAAAGTCGTATATTTCCCTCAAGGCAGCTTGTTTCTTATGAGCAGGGAAATATTTAGCAGAGAATTAATAAATCATATCTTGGGGACTACGCACACAACCAGGATCAAGAGAATTAAACCATATCTTAGCATCACCCTTTAATGAGAACGGAAATATTTTAAGGATATAAAAGTAGCGAGATCTCTCATCATTAGTGAATAGGGTAGCTATATCATTTAATTTAGTAAGATGTGCCACAACAGTTTCAGATTCATAGCCATGAAAAGGATCAGATTCAACCAAAGTAATTATATCAGGATCAACAAAGAATTCATAATCCTTATCGACAACACAGATAGGTGAAGTAGCAAAAGCAGGGTCGGGCCTCATTCTATCATTAAGAGATTGCTTATTCCATTTAGCTAATAACCTTCTAATATCATCGTTATCTTTGCAAGCTAAAATAGCAGCAGAAGCTTCTTTATCAAAAATATAACCTTTAGGAATAACAGACATGTTTTCATCATCAATTTCATCAACGTGATCAGTTTCAATATTTTCTTTCTCTCTAGCCCGAGCAATTTGTTCATCAAGAAATTCACTAAGTGGCACAGTAGTATCAAGCATAGAAGTAGTTTCATCATAAGTATCATGCATAGCAGAAGTGGCATCATCAATAACATGCGACACATCAGAACGAATAGCAGAAGCAGGTTTAGGTGTCGCAAGCTTACTCAAAACAAAAGGTGAAAGAAGTGCAGAGCTAGATAGCAGTTCCTTACCTCCCCTCGTAGTTGAGGGATAAATTGTTGTCTTAGCGTCTTTCAAGTTCTTCATAGTGACCAGCAGATATAAATCCCAAGTGACTCAAAGAATAGAGCTATGCTCCCCGGCAACGGCGCCAAAAATTAGTCTTGATAACCCACAAGTGTAGGGGATCGCAACAGCTTTCGAGGGTAGAGTATTCAACCCAAATTTATTGATTCGACACAAGGGGGGCCAAAGAATACTCTCAAGTATTAGCAGTTGAGTTGTCAATTCAACCACACCTGGATAACTTAATATCTGCAGCAAAGTATTTAGTAGCATAGTAATATGATAGTAGTGGTAACTGTAACAAAAGTAACGAAAGCAAAAGTAATATTTTTGGTGTTTTGTAGTGATTCTAACAGTAGCAACGGAAAAGTAAATAAGCAAAGACCAGTATATGGAAAGCTCGTTGGCATTGGATCGGTGATGGATAATTATGCGGGATGCGGTTCATCATGTAACAGTCATAACATAGGGTGACACAGAACTAGCTCCAATTCATCAATGTAATGTAGGCATGTATTCCGAATATAGTCATACGTGCTTATGGAAAAGAACTTGCATGACATCTTTTGTCCTACCCTCCCGTGGCAGCGGGGTCCTAATGGAAACTAAGGGATATTAAGGCATCCTTTTAATAGAGAACCGGAACAAAGCATTAGCACCTAGTGAATACATGAACTCCTCAAATTATGGTCATCACCGGGAGTGGTCCCGATTATTATCACTTCAGGGTTGCCGGATCATAACACATAGCAGGTGACTATAGACTTGCAAGATAGGATCAAGAACACACATATATTCATGAAAACGTAATAGGTTCAGATCTGAAATCATGGCACTCGGGCCCTAGTGACAAGCATTAAGCATAGCAAAGTCATAGCAACATCAATCTCAGAACATAGTGGATACTAGGGATCAAACCCTAAAAAAACTAACTCGATTACATGATAGATCTCATCCAACCCATCACTGTCCAGCAAGCCTACGATGGAATTACTCACGCACGACGGTGAGCATCATGAAATTGGTGATGGAGGATGGTTGATGATGACAACGGCGACGAATCCCCCTCTCCGGAGCCCCGAACGGACTCCAGATCAGCCCTCCCGAGAGGTTTTAGGGCTAGGCGGCAGCTCCGTATCGTAAAACGCGATGATTTCTTCTCCTTGATTTTTTTCCCCGAAAGCAATTATATAGAGTTGGAGTTGGCGTCGGAGGAGCTCCAGGGGGCCCACGAGGTAGGGGGCGCGCCCCCCACCCTCGTGGACAGGTGGTGGGCCCCCTGGCCTTCATCTTTCGCATGGATTTTTTATTATTTCTAAAAAGTTGTTCCGTGAAATTTCGGGTCATTTCGAGAACTTTTGTTTCTGCACATAAATAACATCGTGGCAATTCTACTGAAAACAGCGTCAGTCTGGGTTAGTTCCATTCAAGTCATGCAAGTTAGAGTCCAAAACAAGGGCAGAAGTGTTTGGAAAAGTAGATACGACGGAGACGTATCATCGTCGGAACGGGACCCGTGAGGGAGTCCTGGATTAGGGGGTCCTCGGACAGCCGGACTATTGGACTATGAAGATACAAGATTGAAGACTTCGTCCCGTGTACGGATGGGACTCTCCTTTGCGTGGAAGGCAAGCTTTGCAATTCGGATATGTAGATCTCCTCCCTTGTAACCGACTCTGTGTAACCCTAGCCCCCTCCAGTGTATATATAAACTGGAGGGTTTAGTCCGTAGGACAACAACAATCATAATCATAGGCTAGCTTCTAGGGTTTAGCCTCTACAATCTCGTGGTATATCAACTCTTGTAGTACTCATATCATCAAGATCAATCAAGCAGGAAGTAGGGTATTACCTCCATCGAGAGGGCCCGAACCTGGGTAAACATCGTGTCCCCCGCCTCCTGTTACCATCCGCCTTAGACACACAGTTCGGGACCCCCTACCCGAGATCCGCCGGTTTTGACACCGACATTGGTGCTTTCATTGAGAGTTCCACTATGACGTCACCATAAGGCTTGATGGCTCCTTCGATCATCGGTAACGATGCAATCTAGGGTGAGGTTTTTCTCCCCGGACAGATCTTCGTATTCGGTGGCTTCGCACTGCGGGCCAACTCGCTTGGCCATCTGGAGTGGATCGAGAGCTACGCCCCTGGCCATCAGGTCATGTTTGGAAGCTTGAACTATACCGCCGACATCCGCGGAGACTTAATCTTCGACGGATTCGAACCCATGTCAGGTGCGCCGCACAGTCACGATGAGCATGACTTAGCTCTGTCGTCGGACGGTGTACGGGAGATCACACCTGTAGCTACTCCGGCCCTCAAGCCGGAGCAGATCGCGCCGTCCGTGGACCGGTGGATGGACCCATCCACGGAGGCCGCACACCCAGCGGCGATAGAGCCGAACACTGACATCACGTCCTATGAAACCTGTGTTGCCGGACACTTGGATTCGTCCCCGGCCACGGGCTCCGAACCGCCTGCGTCCGTGCCTATCGAATCCGATTGGGCACCGATCATGGAGTTTTCCTCCGCGGATATCCTTCAGCACTCGCCCCTGGGCGACGTGCTAAATTCATTAAGGTCTCTCTCCTTGTCAGGAGACCCTTGGCCGAACTATGTCCGGGCTTGAGTGGGAAGCGGACAACGAAGAAATTCGTTCCCCACCCACCACCCACTTAATAGCCACTGTCGACGACTTATCTGACATGCTCGATTTCGGCTCCGAAGACATCAACAGTATGGACGACGATGCAGAGATTTAACAGGAACCACCGCCCATTGTGTATACTGGACTGCCACCTCATCATATGATATATACATGGTGGACACCCCCAAAGAAAGCGATGGCAATAAGGCAATAGAGGATAATCCCCCCGAGAAGCAACCTAAGCACCGGCGTCATCGGCGCCGCTCTAAGCCCCGCCATAGCAAAAGCAGCGATACCGGCACAAGAGACAATAACGCTGCAGATAGTGTCGAAGACGAAGACAACCCCCTCCAGCCAGGCTTCGAGCGGGAGGATGGGCAAGCTAGCCCTAAGGAACAGGAAGCAGACGAAGAATCAGAGGATGACAATTACATGCCTCTCTCCGAAAACGAGGTGAGCCTCGGCGACGAAGAATTTATCGTGCCTGAGGATCCCGTCGAGCAGGAGCGCTTCAAGCGCCTGCTTATAGCCACAACAAAAAGCCTGAAGAAAAAGCAACAACAGCTTCAAGTTGACCAAGATCTGCTAGTGGATAGATGGACTGAGGTCCTGGAGGCCGAGGAATACGTACTCGAGCGCCCAACCAAAAGTTACCCAAAGCGCAGACTGCTACCCCAACTCGAGGAAGAAGCATTAAAGCCTACGCTTCCAGCGTATGATGCGGCTGACCGGCCACCTCGTGGCCGAGATAAAGCGGCATATGAGGCCGAAGTCCAGCCCGCACCCTGTCGCCAGTTAAACAAAAATACCAAGGCCCGGGGTAACGCGCAGGATCTGCAAGACGTATTGGAAAACAAAGCAGGGCATGCAAGATCGATCTACGGATCACGGGGGCGCGCCCCAACGCGTGACGACGATCGTCACGCCGGATATACTAAAAGAAAATCCGGTCGGGCCAAATACAGCAGACAAGACTCGTATGAACTGCATTGTGACATAGCCCGACACAGAGGCGCCGCACACCCCCTATGCTTCACTGATGAAGTGATGGATCACGAATTCCTAGAAGGATTTAAACCCGTGAACATTGAATCATATGAGGGTACAACAGACCCCGCAGTATGGATTGAAGATTTCCTCCTCCACATCCACATGGCCCGCAGTGATGATCTACATGCCATCAAGTACCTCCCACTAAAACTCAAAGGACCGGCTCGGCATTGGCTGAATAGCTTGCCGGCAAACTCCATTGGCAGTTGGGAGAATTTGGAAGACGCATTCCTTGACAACTTACAGGGGACTTATGTGCAACCACTGGATGCCGATAACTTGAGTCACATAACCCAACAGCCGGGGGAATCAGCCAGGAAATTATGGACTCAGTTCCTAACTAAAAAGAACCAAATTGTCGACTGTCCGGATGCAGAGGCCTTAGCGGCATTTAAGCATAACATCCACGACGAGTGGCTCTCCCGACACCTCGGCCCAGAGAAGCCGAAGTCCATGGCAGCCCTCACGACACTCATGACCCGCTTTTGTGCGGGCGAGGATAGCTGGCTGGCTCGCAGCAACAACACATCAAGAAACCCTGGCAATTCAGATGCCAAAGATAGCAACGGAAGGCCACGTCGCAACAGACACAAGCGCCACAACACCGGCGATAACGCCGAAGACACGGTAGTTAATGCCGGATTCAGCGTCTCTAAATCCGGTCAGCGGGAAAAGCTATTCAAAAGAAGCAATCCGGGCCCGTCCAGTTTGTACCGCATACTCGATCGCTCGTGTCAAATTCACGGCACCCTCGATAAGCCAGCCAACCACACCAACAGAGAATACTGGGTGTTCAAACAGGCCGGCAAGTTGAATGCCGAAAACAAGGAAAAGGGGCTGCATAGCAACGACGAGGAGGATCCCTGGCCGCCGAACACAGGAGGACAGAAGAAATTCCCTCGCCAAGTGAAAGCGGTGAACATGATATCGCAACCCATATTCCCAAGCGGGAGCAGGCGTGCACTAAGGGGCGTCTGGCGATGGAGCGGTCGCCCCAAAGTTCAACCCATGGTCTTCTTGTCCGATCACTTTCGATCGCAGGGACCACCCCACTAGTATCCGTCATGGCAGTTCTGCCGCATTGGTCCTTGACCCCATCATTGACTGATTTCACCTCACTCGAGTCCTTATGGATGGTGGCAGCAGCCTGAACCTGCTCTATCAGGATACAATGCGCAAAATGGGTATAGACCCCTCGAGGATGAAACCCACAAAAACCACCTTTAAAGGTGTCATACCAGGTGTAGAGGCCTGTTGCACATGCTCAATCACACTGGAAGTGGTCTTCAGATCTTCGGAAAACTTCCGAAGCGAGGAGTTAATCTTCGATATCGTCCCCTTCCGCAGTGGCTATCACACACTGCTCGGACGAACCGCATTTGCCAGATTCAACGCGGTACCATATTATGCATACCTCAAGCTCAAAATGTCAGGACCTCACGGGGTTATAACAGTTAATGGAAACACAGAACGCTCACTCCGTACGGAGGAGCACACTGCTGCCCTTGCAGCAGAAGTGCAAAGCAGCCTTCGGAGGCAAACCGCCAATTCGGCGAAAAAGCCCCCGAACACCTTCAAGCGAGTCTGGAGTACCCTGCAATAGGATCACCAGGCGCGTTCAGAGCTAGCCTAGCAATTCGGCCTCCGTCCTAGTCCCAGTCAAGCGGTGAAATTTCCGTCGCGCGTACATAATTACGCACTCAACATACTATGGGCATAGGCGGAGGCACGGCTATGGCACGGCCCACAATGCGGCTCAACCGCTTCAGGACCCGTATACCTTTAACATTTTCTTCCTTTCAGCCCCTATTCTCTGAAGGCCCTCTTCGATATTCTGATTATCGGACCCGTCACGGGAAGGAAACACCAAGGAAGCAAGAAGCTTTGACGTACAAGGGAATCCCCAGGTGGTCTCTGATAACGATCCCTATACCTATTTTGCATACCCACACGCAGCTTGCCCTTGGATAGGACATGTCAAATAGTCCTATTTTTACTTATTGCACTACTTGTATACATACGTTTTGACGTATCACTTAAATAACAATGTACAACATTGGCTCATTATTGCATTCCTTCATCTTTTTCCCTTTGTCTGCTTATTTACGACAAATTGCACCCGTACATTCTGATACGTCCAGTGCGTCAGGGGCTTCAGTGTACCCCATAACACGGCATGAAAAGTCCGAACACTTTCGACAGTGCGGCACCCCGAACTTATAGCACTATATGCATCAGCTCCGAATCATGTCCTGGGTCAATAGTTGGGTTTGCTCAGCTCCCATGTTTTGGTACCTTACGTTCCGCTATATCGGCTAAGGTAGCACTGGGAGAACTACTGCGATTGTGTCCCGGTTCTCCCAGACGAGCACCTCAGTAAAGAAAGCCGAAAACTGACTGTCATGATGCGACGAGAGGTAGTCACTGTTCGAGAGGTCTCAAATCCTTAGAGATTTTTCCGCTTCGGGCGAAGAGTCGGCCTTGTCCGATTTAGGCGTACATAGCGCCCCAAGTTCGGCCTTCCGAATATTAGGGGCTTCGCCAAAATTTAAAATTATAGAATTCTCTGGCTAAGTGAGAGCGATAAAGCTTTATAGTCCGATTGCCTGGTTCGTTGTGCTGAACAGCTCCTTCGAAGGACCCAACACTGGGATAAAGAGTGATCAGGTTTATCCCGAACACCTCAGTACTAGTTACATGGGGGCAGAAGCCGACGACTCGCCAACTCTCAAATTTTATAAGCGACAGCACAGAAGGTAATATTTTAAATCAACAAGCGTTATATAGCGCACATGAACTTGTTTTCACATTACAGGATCACATGAGTACATTCATTCAAATATTACATCCTTAGCACATTCCTCCGCCACAAGCGAGCACCCTTCAGAACACTGTCATAATACTTTTCGGGGTGGCGATGCTCCTTGCCCTCCGGCGGCCCTTCCTTCACCAGCTTTTTGGCGTTCATCTTCGCCCAGTGCACTTTCGCCCTGCGCGCACCCTCAATGCAGACGGGCCGCTTTATGACTTCAAACTGTGGGCAGGCATTCACAAGCTGCCTTACCAGGCTGAAATGGCTGCTAGGCAGGGGCTCGCCAGGCCACATCCGGACTATGAGGCCCTTCATGGCCAGTTCGGCCGCCTTGTGAAGCTCGACCAATTGCTTCAACTGGTCGCTCAAGGGCATCGGATGTTCGGTCCCAGTATACTGAGACCAGAACAACTTCTCCGTCGAGCTCCTTCCTCGGCCGGTAGAACTCCATGACATCCGACACCTTCTTTGGGTAGATCTGTGAATGCTCACAGAGAGCTCCGAACTTCGGGTAAGTAAAGGAAAGTTTCCTTCACATGCTTGCTTTGCATAATGAATGTCTTACCCGCCGCTATCTTCTTGACCGCCTGAATTTCCTGGAGGTCCTTTTGGGCTTCAGCCTTGGCATTTTTTGCGTTCTCGAGGGCTTTCGCAAGCTCGGACCCTTCCGTCTTAGAGTCACGCTCCAAGGACTCGTATTTCTTGACAAACTCCTGGAGCTCTTACTGATCCTCGCCGACTCGGGCCTCTTGCTTCTCGCGCTCGGCACACTCCTTGGCCGCTTTGCCTTCAGCCTCAGACAGCGCCTTCTTCAGGGCCGCCACTTCAGCCGTGGCCCCTAGAAAAATTCATGATGATCCTGTGATCTAACAACCACCTTCTTTTTTCTTTATCAATAAACAGACGGGGTATCACTTACCTTTGTTCTCTTCAAGCTGCCTCTTCGTAAGGCCGAACTCTTCCTTGGACCGCTCAAGGTCCCGCTTCAGTGCAGAGACCTTCGCCGTGCGAGCGGCAGCGGCCAGCAGCGAAGCCTGCTTATTCACATAGAGATATTCTGATTAGACTCCTGTGATTATTATTTGATCCTCTATTCGGCCTTTCTTTGCGAACACCAAACAGAGCATCAGGGGCTACTGTCTATCCTGTAACATTTTCTCATAATTTGATTACTTACCTCAAATCCTGTTAGGAGGCTGGCACAGGTTTCGGTCAGTCCGCTTTTGGCGGACCGGACCTTCTTGACCACCGCACTCATGATAGTGCGGTGCTCTTCGTCAATGGAAGCGCCGCGAAGCGCTTCCAGCAAATTGTCCGATGCCTCTAGATGGACAAAGGCCATCGGAACAGACGGCTTACCCCCCTTTGCGAGTGCTTTGACAAATCCGGAACCACGGAGGTTCCGCACTGATGTCGGTGAGGGCTAAACTTGATGCCCCCGGCATTAGAGCCCATGGGAGTCTTGCCCCCCATGCGCCCAGTGCCTGGAATATCGCCTTGGGGCGCCTCCGGAACTACCTCCCCTTGGTTTAGCGCCCTTTGAGACAACACCTCGACGTCGTCCGTAGGGCGGGGGGAGGAGGAGGTCGGGGTGAATCGTTGTTCATCTCCGACAGGCCCAAAGGCCCATCCGGAGAGGATACGTCGATATGGGCCCTGGATGGACTGCACGATCATGTTTGGCATGATAAGAAGCAATAAAACAAAACATACCAGGACTATTATGGTGTCCGGATACTTACGACTTCGCCAGGGGCTTGTCCCTGGGTAGCCACTCCTCGTCGCTGAAAGCGGCTGTTGAGGAGCAGTCCGGAAGGAGGGTCCTTCCCTTCTTGGACCCTTCGGCCTCCCCAGATGGGGCGGGCTTCCTTTTCTTGTCTCCCCCGGCAAGGGGGGGAGAACTTTCCTCTTTCTAATCCTTGTTTTCGTGGGAGGAGGGCGCCTCGGTGTTATCAGATGATGAGTCCGATACAACCTTGCGCCGGATACCATTCTTGGTCCCCGCGGCCTTTTTCTTGGCCTTCTTCTCCGGCGCCTCATAAGGCGACGGAACCAGCATCTCCGTTAAGAGAGCCCTTGCTAGAGCTTCGGGCAGTGGGGCCGGACAATCGATATGCTCCGCTGTCGCTACCTAGTCCTATTAAAAAGGTATGAAGGCTCAGATCCTTCACATGATTATATTGGGGAAAGGAACATCTTATAAGATATAAGGAGCTTACCGGATTGGCAGGGCGCTTGGCACTGAGTCCGTGATCCTCGGTAAGGGGAGGAGGCACCTCGGTGGACTTGAACAGCACCTTCCAGATGTCTTGGTGCGTCGTGTCGAAAAGCTCTCGCAGTGTCTAGTGCCTGGCCGGGTCGAACTCCCACATATTGAATGCCCGTCTTTGACACGGGAGGATCCGGCGGAAGAGCATGACCTAGACCACGTTAACAAGCTTGATTTTCTTGCTTATCATGTTTTTAACGCAGTTCTGGAGTCCGGTCAGCTCCACCGATGAACCCCAGGATAGGCCCTTCTCTTTCCAGGAGGTGAGCCGCATGGGGATGCCGGATCGAAATTCGGGGGCCGACACCCAGTTGGTGTCGCGCAGCTCGGTGATGTAGAACCACCCCGATTGCCACCCCTTCACGGTCTCCACATAGGAGCCTTCAAGCCAGGTGACGTTGGGCCATTTGCCCACCATAGCGCCTCCGCACTTCACTTGCTGGCCGACCACCACCTTCGGTTTCACGTTGAAGGTCTTCAGCCACAGGCCGAAGTGGGGCTTCATGCGGAGGAAGGCCTCGCACACGACAATAAATGCCGAGATGTCGAGGATGAAATTGGGGGCCTGATCATGGAAGTACAGCCCGTAGTAGAACGTGAGCCCGCGGACAAATTGGTAGAGGGGAAATCCCAGCCCGCAGACGAAGTGGGTAAGGAATACAACCCTTTCGTGAGGTTCCGGGGTAGGGACGATCTGCCCCGCGTCTGGGAGCCGGTGTGCGATGTCTGCGGCCAGGTGTCAGCTTCCGGAGCCGTAATGTTCTCCTCCGAACGGAGGAGACCATCCTGCCTCCGCTCTAGACATGTTTGGAGTGGTTTTGCGGAGAAAATGCGAACTTGGGCGCTGGAGCTCGAGTGCGCAAGAATGGATGGGCAGGGAAGAAGAAGGCGTGGGTGAAGAAGGGCGGTAGAAACTGTGCGCCTCCCCACTTGCCTGGTAAACTCGCTTATTCCCCAAGCGTCGTGATTGATGGCGCGGTTGGGTTACACACACCCGTATTGATGAGAATCCCGTGATAAGGGGACACGATCTCTGCTTCGACAAGACGTGCCAAGAAAACCGCCTCGCAATATGTGCAGTAGCTGGTTGAGAAAAATGGTTTGAATAATAACTGGGCCGGGCGTGATGTCATGCTATGAAATTTGTCAGCAGATTAGATTTGTGGAATATTATACTCTCTACGGTGGTATGTGGAATTTGTTTTGCAGAGCCGGACATGATCTTTGTGTTCAAAATCTTCTATGGAGTATTCGGAGGAGGAACCCGCCTTACAATGCCGAAGACAATCTGCGCGGACTCATCGTCATTGAAGCCTGGTTCGAGGAGCTCTTGAGGAGTCTGGATTAGGGGTCCTCGGACAGCGGACTATATACTTTGGCCAGACTGTTGGACTGTGAAGATACAAGATTGAAGACTTCGTCCCGTGTCCGGATGGGACTCTCCTTTGCGTGGAAGGCAAGCTTGGCAATTCGGATATGTAGATCTCCTCCCTTGGAACCGACTCTGTGTAACCCTAGCTGAGGGATTCCTGGATTAGGGGGTCCTCGGACAGCCGGACTATGTACTTCTGCCGGACTGTTGGACTATGAAGATACAAGATTGAAGACTTCCCGTGTCCGGATGGGACTCTCCTTTGCGTGGAAGGCAAGCTTGGCAATACGGATATGTAGATCCCCTCCCTTGTAACCGACTCTGTGTAACCCTTGCCCCCTCAAGTGTCTATATAAACCGGAGGGTTTAGTCCGTAGGACAACAACAATCATAATCATAGGCTAGCTTCTAGGGTTTTAGCCTCTACAATTTCGTGGTAGGTCAACTCTTGTAATACTCATATCATCAAGATCAATCAAGCAGGAAGTAGGGTATTACCTCCATCGAGTGGGCCCGAACCTGGGTAAACATTGTGTCCCCCGTCTCCTGTTACCATCCGCCTTAGACGCACAGTTCGGGACCCCCTACCCGAGATCTGCCGGTTTTGACACCGACATTGGTGCTTTCATTTATCACCCCATACGGCCCCTTCTGTTTTAACACCATGCCTTTCGGGCTCAAAAACGCCGGTGCAACCTACCAACGCATGATTCAGACATGCTGTGAGACACAGATCGGCAAAACAATGGAGGCATCGTGAGGCGATGTGGTCATTAAAACCGATACGTCGAATCCTTAATAGATGACTTGAGGCTCACGTTCGACAATCTCCGAACATCGACATCATGCTCAATCCGGAAAAATCGTCTTGGCGTTCCGCGAAAAGCTCTTAAACTTCATCGTCTCCAATAGAGGAATTGAAGCAAATCCGGCTAAAATCGAGCTCTGTCACAGTGGCTATCCCAACAGACACTGAAGCAAATCTAGAAACTAGCTGGATGTGTGGCTGCCTTAAGCCGCTTTATCTCGATTAGGAGAAAAGGCACTACCTCTTTATCGCCTTCTTGGCCTTTTGAACACCAGTGGGCGGATCGACACGGCGGCGATGGAAGAAATAAAAAGCCGTTTTGGCCACCAACCCAATCTTGGCCGCGTCAAATGTCAGCGAACCAATGTTGTTATATATAGCGGCAACACACCATGTTGTAAGCGCAGTGCTCGTCATCGAACGAGAGACGGACGGACATAAGTTCCCACTTCAAAAGCCGGTATACTATGTATCCACTGTCCTCACTCCATGCAAATCACGGTACCCACATTATCAAAAGATAGCATACGCGGTCTTCATGGCATCCCGGAAACTACGGCACTACTTTCAAGAGTGTTCAATTACGGTGGCCTCTGAAGTACCACTCAATGACATAATAAACAATTGTCGGTGTCAAAACCGGCGGATCTCGGGTAGGGGGTCCCGAACTGTGCGTCTAGGCGGATGGTAACAGGAGACAAGGGACACGATGTTTTTACCCAGGTTCGGGCCCTCTCGATGGAGGTAAAACCCTACTCCTGCTTGATTAATATTGATGATATGGGTAGTACAAGAGTTGATCTACCACGAGATCAGAGAGGCTAAACCCTAGAAGCTAGCCTATGGTATGATTGTTGATCGTCCTACGGACTAAAACCCTTCGGTTTATATAGGCACCGAATAGGGTTAGGGTTACACAGAGTCGGTTAAATTGTAGGAGATCTACATATCCGTATCGCCAAGTTTGACTTCCACGCCAAGGAAATTCCCATCCGGACACGGGACGAAGTCTTCAATCTTGTATCTTCATAGTCCAGGAGTCCAGCCAAAGGCTATAGTCCGGCTATCCGGACACCCCCTAATCCAGGACTCCCTCAGTAGCCCCTGAACCAGGCTTTAAAGACGACGAGTCCGGCACGCATATTGTCTTCGGCATTGCAAGGCGGGTTCCTCCTCTGAACACTTCATAGAATATTTTGAACACAAGGATAGTGTCCGGCTCTGCAAAATAAGTTCCACATACCACCATAGAGAGAATAATATTTACACAAGTTCAATCTGCTGACGTATTCTGCAGCGTGACATCACACCATGGCCAAGCCTTTATTCGAATCGTTTTTACTGTCCCACCTCAGCGCGTTTAGCAAGGCGGTTTCCTTGGCACGTCTTGTCAAAGCAGAGATCGTGTCCCCTTATTCCGGGATTCTCATCAATACGGGCGTGGGTAACCCAGTCGTGCCCGTTGGTACGCCTCCTCTATCGAAGGCGAGTCCAGAACAGTCCCGGGGAGGGCTCCTGGTATTCAACCTCTTTATAAAGAGACCAAGGCCCCGCTCTTTTTCCTCAATATCAATCGAATCCTCCCCTCGCTTCGAGTCCCAACACCCAAAGCTCCAGATTCAGGAGCTTCGGACCTTCGCAGATGTCCGGCTCCGACCTTCAGAGCCGGTGGATGCCTTCCTCCGTCACGGAAGAAGACGTCCTAAATCTAAGAGATGTCAGGTATCTAACCGGCGAAATCTCGCATAGGCTGTGTCGGTGTACTAGAGTAGAGGTACCCTAGTATCCCGAACTTGTGCACGGGCAGTTGCAGCACCCCGCGGCAAGGCTTGCCGGGTGACCGCCAAGGTCCTCCGTGGTTCCTTTGGAGCCATTCAAGAACAAAGTATTCAAGCCAACGAGACAAGGCCCCAGCAAGAGGAGCTTGCCGGGAAGGCCAACCAAGGCATCTCAAGGAACTTGCCGCGACGCGCCATGCGTCCCGGCGAGGCCCGGTGAGCGACAAGCTTCCGGACGCGACAAGACAACGACCGCGGCAAGGCGCTTGCATGCGGCAAACTACCACTCTGTACTGCGCTCCGGCACATCCACCAGCGTGTCGCCACAGGACCTTTCGGTAGCGTGGCAAGAAACTGTCTTGACCCAGCGGTCTTGGCGTGTAGCGCCGACAAGATTGCCATCGTGGCAGCGGTGGCGTCCCGACGGTCCTTTTTGCACTATTTGGGCGGCGTAGATGGGCATTTAATGCCTTTGTCCCTGCCGTCGGGGTTAGGTATGATACCTTTGTGCAGCTAGTTGTACCAACCGCAATTCCTTTTCCATTTTACCCTTGTCTACGTTGCCACCTGTGGAGACCCTTTAGCATATAAAAGGAGGCCCATGCGCAGCGTGGGGGGTTGAAGGCGAAAAACACTCACGCTCGGTCTCGTTAGCAGCTAGTGTGTACTGTAGCACTCAGCGCTCCCGAGCAAGAACTCAATACACTCAGACATGCAGCAGTAGGATTATTATCTCTCCGGAGAGCTCCGAAGCTGGGTAAACTGCTCGTGTGCTTCGCCTCGATCCGCTCTTCGTGCGATCTCCACCCCCCGCCGAACCGAAAGGGGCTCGGTCCACCGGTCCCATGGGTGTTCGTGGATCAGTTTCCCCGACAGGCTGCCTGCCCCAGGGCAGGTTATTCCCTCTCCCAAGCCCGGTGAAAGCGTGGTGTTCACGTCTCATTCCTTCAGGGGCTAAGTTTCCCGACGGACCCCTTTGTGAGGGGGCTCATGTTTTATTACGGGCTGGAATTTCACGACTTGGATCCGGAGTCCATCCTCCACATCTCATTGTTCATCATCGTGTCTGAAGCCTTCCTCCGCATTACCCCCACCCGGATTGTGGCTCAAAACCTTCAAGGTGGAGCGAAGATGATCAAGGGCAATAGGCGAGTCTTGAGAGGGCTGTTATAAGCAAGAATGTTGACGCTCCATGGCCCGAGGGCTCTTTTCAAGGGGAGCTCAGTCTACGGCAACAAGAGTGGTTTTATATCACAGCTCCCAGGGGCACCAAATGGGTGGCGCCACCTGCCTTTCGCTCGGGTCCTCCATCGCGGCTGGCGTCATGGGTCACTAAAGGGCTTGACTAGGGGCCGTCCAAGGACGTGCCCTTGTAGCAGGGCCGTATTCGAGACCTCCTAGAGAGGGAGATCAATCTGGTCGTAGTAAGCGCAGGTCATGTTGATTAAATCGCATCCTGCCACAGCAAGCGTCGCCCCTCCGCTTTGTGGGAGTTCAATCCGAGGGACCATGAGCTCTTCAACATTTTATGGGCATAGCGCCTGTGGAGATGTACAAACTGTTCTTTGGATCACAAACAATGTGTCCGGACTTGACCGAGGACGCAGGTCTGAGCTGCAAACTCCCGGATGCTCAAGTAAGTAGTCCCGTGCCGGACCGCTATCCGTATATTTATCATAAACTTGCCCTTAAAGAGTTGTCCCTTAAGCAGGAGTGGATAGCGAAAGCAAAACTGATCAGTGTCCGCCCCCTCCACGAGACCACGCCGGATCCGTGTTAACCAAGATCTTTGGAGGTTGCGCATTTAGAAGAAGGCGAAGGGGGAACAAGGAAGCTACTGCCTCCATGAAGGAGGTTATCAAGAAAGGAGGATCGAGAATCCCTCCATCCAAGGGAGAAGAGGACCGCCTCTGAAGATCCGGAGACCAAGGCCTCAAAGCGGGGAAGAAATCTTCGCGGAGGTCCTGCGCGGAAAGATGCCCCGCCGCATTATTTCCCGAGGAGATCAGCCCTCCAGAAACCGTAAGTAGAGAGGGAGTTTATAAAATAAAAGACATCCTGTTTTATTTCGAAGATGGCGAAATTTTACCTTGTAGTTCGGATCTCAGCCCTACTCAGCGAGCTCGTCGTCGAGGATCTTCGTTCGGAGATGATGGAGGCGGGCGCCTCCCCTGCCGTACCGCCTAGCGAGGCGGACGATCCTGAGTGTCATCGCGGAGGTTTCTCCGAATCCGGCAGGGGTGGAGGCGGTCGTAGGGCCCCCAGCCCTCCGTGTCGGCCTTGAAAAAGGCAATCAGATGAGTCCGCACCTCTTGGTGCAGTCGGAGGATTGAAGGATCTGCTCGGGCGAGTGTCTATCTCAGAGGATCACTGTGCATTGATGGATACGGTGATTGAAAAAATTTAAATCATGAAGCGGGTTGTCTGAGCCTCCGGAGTTCTTGTGGGTTTTGAGGTATGTGCAATGGTGTACCTTTTGCGGTTCCGCATATATAAGATGTGCCTGTGTAGATGGTAGCCCACGAGACTCGGTGCGTTGTCAAAAATGACAGCGTGCGAGGATCATAATCGAGATATAATATGTCGCCCTTCCTATGTAGGTGGCGGGCGTCCGGTGGCTAGCCGGATGATGAATTGCCAAAATAAAGCAGCAACTTGACATGGCGGATGCCGACATCGCGCTTGTCAATAAGAGGCTTGCGAGTCACAAGGTATCACGGTTTCTCCGCGGACACCTGTAAGGGAGCTTGATGCCCATGCCTTACAACATGTATGCTTGATGCGAGATGGTGCCGCTGCCATGGAGAACCTTGGGCGAGCTTGCCCGAGCCAAGGAGCGGGCGAGAAAAAGTGATGTGGCTGCCTTAAAGGCGGCGAAGAGCTAAAAGCCGAACAGACTGCTCCTTGCCAAGCAAGAAGGAAATGGCGAGATGGCGTGAAGTTGAAGAATGCTACCGACCGCTGCGAGCTTCTTGAAAAGGAAGGTCGGCGAGCAAGAGGACTGAAGAAGGCCACCACGAGGCCAAGGATGCTCGCTCTGCGATGAGAGCTATGAAGGAGGAGCTACATCAGGCCGGAGATATCGCGGCTGGAAAGCCCTTTCTGCTGCGGAGGAAGTTCACGGATCCTAAATATGCTCAGTTGGACTGGCTGTGGAGTAGTGAGGATGCTTATCTGGACTTGGCGGCGAGTGCATGACAGCGACCGAACACCGGAGATCAAAAGGATCACGAGATGGAGGAGCTTTTTTGGTCGCAGTTCCATAATCCAGAGCGTCCACTTCCATTAACCGATCGTCTGGCCGAATGGGCGGAGCTGAATAGGTTGTCCGGACTTTCCATGAGGAATGTCGTGACTCATTTATGGCCGAAAAGGCCTGAGCCGAAGAGTTATTTTGGCTTGGTGCAGAAGTTCCTTGGTGCGGTGCCGCATATCAAAGCAATGAGGCGGTCAGCATGCATAGAGGGTGCGCGGATGGCTCTTGCCCGTGTCAAGACATACTGGGCGGAGATGAAGGCCACCGATGTTGCATCCCAAGATTCGGACGGAAGCCGAGTACCTGTCGAGCACTATTTTCAAGAAGTTCTGCAGGGCGCTCGTTTAATAGAGACGCAGTGCTCGAAGGATATTATGTTCAAATAACATGTATTATTGTGAAACAATGTTTCGATGGAATATAAAATCTTTTTATACTTGTGCCCTCAAGAATTAAAATACCTCATGTGCGGCCATTAATGTATATGTGTATATAACCTGAAAGATGGCAGTCTTTGGCTTCAGCCCCCACGCATATAATGCGGGGGTGTTTGCAGAAAGCGCCTTTTCACACTTGATCCAACGTCTTGGTCCTACAAAGGAGGTGATAGCGCAGCAAACTAGGCAACGGACTATAATGCTTTATCACTTTCACTTAGCCATAGGAGTTCGACGGTGGGGCTACTATATAGCCCCTAGGGGCACCGCGCTCACCCGAATTGGGCGCCGTATGTGCTGACCGAAAGCGTCCCTTCGTCAATGCGGAGGAATTCTAAAGATTCAGCGGGTCATCAGTGGTTGACCAGTCTCACGCTATATCATGAGAGTCAGTTTTGGCTTTCTCTCTTGAGGTGCTCGCTGGCGAACGGGGCACAATCGCGATAGTTCTCCACAGTGCCGCATTAGCCGATAGAGCGGGCGTAAGGCAATAAAACAGAGGAGCCGCAAACCCAACATTTGACCAAAGACATGATTCGGAGCTGATGCATATAAGGCCTAACTCGAGACGCCGAACACTCCCTAAGGTATTCGGTCTTTATGAAAACGGGCTGAACAATCGCCATTGGTAATAAGCCCCTGGTGTCCAGGTACGCGCAAAATTCTGACGTGGCCTATGCCAAAACGCCAGCCTCCTCCTCGGTTATAGCAAGAAACAGGGGGATGTGTATCAACAAGAGACAGTAAAAAAAGGTTTACGCAAGGTCTTAATCTGAAAAGAATCCTTGCAACGGGTCCCTGCTGCATGTCTGCGCCTGTGTCTCCGTTGGGCCGTATCCTGGACGGGTGTAGCACGGTGTTCATCTGTAAAAGAGAGGAACTTAGTTGAAAAAGGTCATGCAAAAATGTACGTTATATTAAATAAGCGAAGTACAATTCAAAAATGAATAAAATTGAGCTTTATTGTCTCTTGTTGTGCATCTTGGAGCCTTATGCAGGGCTATCGTCTAGGAAGCCCTTGTATGTTTACGCCCGAACTTCGTCCAGCCGTGTCCGAGTGCGGGCGACCTGTCTAAGTGCTTTTATTGGTGAAGCCGGTTTATTGTGTGGCTGTCAGGGCAACCACACGATTTTCCGGACTCGAGGAACCCTCGATATTTCCTTTTAACGAGATAATGCCGCGTGGACCGGGCATTTTAAGTGTAAGAGATGGATAATGCGGTATTGCGTTAAAGCGGGCAAAATCTTCGCGTCCCAATAGTGCTTGATAGCTACTTGTAAATGGGGCGAGGTGGAAGGTTAACTTTTCGCGGCGGAAGTTGTCGGGTGAACCGAACACAACTTCTAGTAGTAGAGAGCCTGTACAATGGGCATATGGGCCTGGCATTACCCCTTGAAAGGAAGTGTTGCTATGGCGAAATTTGGTTGGGTCTATCCCCATTTTGCGGATTGTGTCCTGATATAGCAGGTTTAGATCACTGCCGCCGTCCATTAGGACTTGTGAAAATTGGAGTCCGCCAATTATCGGATCTAATATCAAGGCAGTCCAACCTGCATTCCGTATACTTCTAGAGTAATCCCGATGGTCGAAGGTGATTGGTTTGAACAACCAGTGGCGGGACTCCTCCGGGATAGGCCGTATGGCGCGTACCTCTATGGGCGCCGCTCTATTTTTCCCTTTTGTCGCGTGAAGTGAGTTGACTGTTTTGATTTCTTGTGGGAAATTCTTTTGTTTTCCGGTGCTCTGCTTTTGGGGTTCGTCATCGTCCTCGCTTGGTGTGTCGAGCCCCTTGTGTTCGGCGTTGAGTTTGCCGGACTGCTTGAAGACCCACAATCTCTGTGGGTATGGTTTGCAGGCTTCCCGGGAGTACTGTGGACTTGGCATATCTTGTCCAAGATTTTGTTCAAGTTAGATAGCTCGTCCCTGTTATCCTTAAGGGGCAGCTTTTTATAATTCTGCGGAGAGCTTTTGAATCCGGCGTTGACTGCCGTGCTCTTCGGGTTGTTTCCCTTGGTCCGACGTTGGTCCTTGCTGCATCTTGGTTTCCCGTTTCCATCCCTGACTTCGGATGTACTTGGCTCGCTGGTGCTGCTTCTTGCCAGCCAGCTATCCTCTCCCGCGCAAAAGCGGGTCATGAGGCTTGTTAATGCGGCCATTGTTCTTGGCTTTTCTTGGCCGAGGTGTCTGGCGAGCCATTCGTCTCGGACGTTGTGTTTGAAAGCTGCTAAGGCTTCGGCGTCCGGACAGTCGACTATTTGGTTCTTTTTAGTAAGGAATCTATTCGAAAATTTCCGGGCTGACTCTCCGGGTTGTTGAGTTATGTGACTTAAATCGTCGGCATCCGGAGGTCGGACATAGGTCCCTTGAAAATTTGCCCGAAAAGCATCCTCGAGCTCCTCCCAACTTCCAATGGTGTTTTCGGGAAGGCTTTTAAGCCAATGCCGGGCTGGCCCTTTGAGCTTGAGGGGTAAGTATTTTATGGTGTGGAGATCATCTCCTCTAGCCATGTGTATGTGGAGGATGTAATCCTCAATCCAGACTCCAGGGTATGTTGTTCCGTCGTATGCCTCTATGTTTACGGGCTTGAATCCCGCTGGAAATTCATAATCCAGCACCTCATCGATGAAACATAGGGGGTGTGCGGCACCCCTATATTTAGGTGTACCGTGATGTTCGGATACTTGATGTGTTGCATTGCTTACTAGAGCTTGCTTTCTTGGCCCGTAGATAGATCTAACTGGGCCATCTTTTGGATGTGAATCCCTGTGCAGATCGTGTGCCGGCTTGTGTGTGGCGCCGTTTGCCGCTCTCTGTTTGCCATGGGGTCGTCCATCCGACCGGGTGGCCTCTTTGTTTTTTGATTGCGGGGGCTCTACGGCCTCCTCATCAAACTCAGGCAGTAGTTTTCGCTTTGTGTAGCTCTTCATTCGGCGATTGTCGCCGTATTTGTCTGTGGTGTTGAGTACTTTGCTCCATATGATTCTGAGCGCATCTTCCGCTGTTTTGAGCTTCCGCTTCTGCTTTTTTAGGCTACGTGCAGTGGCGACGAGCCTTTTGTGGAGGTTCTTCTGCTCCAACAACTTGTCCGGCGTGAGATCGTCCGGACTGTTATCTTCGCCGGGTTGTTTATCCAGATTGTCCTGTTCGGACGGTTGCTCGATAGCATGTTCGTCGTCCACCAGTTCGCCCTGCTCTATGGTTGGGTCTTTGTGGAGGCCGGACTTTGAGCGGCGCTTACGTTGCATTTTTGACTGCTTTTCGAGGGAATGATCCTTCGTAGCGTCCCGTTGTTCCTCATCGTCGCTTCCTTTAGGTGTGTCCACCATGTATACATTGTGAGATGAGGTGGTTCTCGAGTGCCCTATAGGTGTTGGTTCATGCTCCTCCCCTACATCATCGTCCATACCGTCGATGTCTTCGGAGTCGAAGTCGAGCATGTCGGTTAAATCATCGACAGTCGCTACGAAGTGGGTGGTGGGTGGGATTTGAATTTCTTCGTCGTCCGCATCCCAACCTTCCTGACCATAATCCGGCCAGGGCTCTCCTGATAAAGAGAGAGACTTTAGTGAATCTAGGAGGTCGCCAAAGGGCGAGTGCTGAAAGATGTCCGCGGCAGTAAATTCCATGATCAGCGCCCAATCGGATTCGATTGGCGGGGGCGCGGAAGGCTCGGAGTCCGGAGAGGAGTCCGGCACCTTGGAGTCACGAGCTTCGCAAAGGACGGGGTAGGTGTACGGCTCAATCGCCGTAGAGATTGCAGCCCCCGAGGCGGTGTCCAGCCACCCGTCCTCGATCGGCGCAGTCGGCTCCGAGCTAAAGGTCGGAGCGGACACTGGTGCGGCCTCCAGGACACTGTTTGGCGGCAGAGCTAGATCATGCCCCTCGTGATACTGCGGCGCGCTTGGCTGTGGCTCGAACCCATCGAAGATCAAGTCTCCGCGGACGTCAGCCGTATAGTTCAAACTTCCAAATCTGAACTGGTGGCCAGGGGTGTAGCTTTCAATCTGCTCCAGATGGCCAAGCAAATTGGCCCGCAGTGCAAAGCTGCCGAATACGAAGATCTGTCCAGGGAGAAAAGTCTCACCTTGAGCGCATCGTCGTTGATGATCGGAGGAGCCGTCGGGCCTAAGGATGACGACACAGAGGAACTCTCAATGAAAGCACCAATGTCGGTGTCAAAACCAACGGATCTCGGGTAGGGGGTCCCGAACTGTGCGTCTAGGCGGATGGTAACAGGAGACAAGGGACACGATGTTTTTACCCAGGTTCGGGCCCTCTCGATGGAGGTAAAACCCTACTCCTGCTTGATTAATATTGATGATATGGGTAGTACAAGAGTAGATCTACCACGAGATTAGAGAGGCTAAACCCTAGAAGCTAGCCTATGGTATGATTGTTGTTCGTCCTATGGACTAAAACCCTCCGGTTTATATAGGCACCGAATAGGGTTAGGGTTACACAGAGTCGGTTACAATGGTAGGAGATCTACATATCCGTATCGCCAAGCTTGCCTTCCACGCCAAGGAAAGTCCCATCCGGACACGGGACGAAGTCTTCAATCTTGTATCTTCATAGTCCAGGAGTCCGGCCAAAGGCTATAGTCCGGCTATCCGGACACCCCCTAATCCAGGACTCCCTCAACGACCATTATGCCACGGGCCGGATTTCCAAATGGGCTATTGAGCTCCTCCCGTTCGACATAATATACAACCACGGCGAGCCATTAAGTCACAAATCTTGGCTGATTTAAATGCGCTGAATGAATGAAGCCGAACTCCCTAAAGAGTACGGGCGCGTACTCAATTGGATCATGCATTTGACGGCTCTAAAATGCTAGCTGGCACTCGGGGCTGGTGTCGTCTGACATCCCCACGGAGATCTTGTCCAATCGTACTCCAAATACTATACACAGACTCCAACAACGCAGCAGAATATGAGGACCTGTTACATGGTCTCCGGATGGCAGTCTCCATGGGCATTCAACACATAGAGGTGCGTGGGGATTCGAACCTTGCAATATCTCAAATAAATGGAGACTTTGACGCCAAGGATCCAAAAATGGTGGCTTACCGCAACGCCGTCGTCAAGATGTCAGCTCGGTTCGAGGGGCTTGAATTCCACCATGTGGTCTGGGAAAACAATCAGGCGGCGGATATCCTCGCCCGCATCGGCGCTAAGCGCGACCCTGTCCCACCTAATATCTTCTTGGAAAGGCTGTTTAAGCCATCCATGGTATGGGATGGAGAGACCGGCAACAATAGTTCGGACCCGGCCTGGCGCGGATCCGAACACTCGGCGTGTCGGAGGCTCAGCCATGAAATAACACCTTCGGCCCACGTGATTATGGCCGCCATCGCCCTGTGGACAGAACCCTTCTTGGCTTACCTAACTAGGCAAGAACTCCCCGAGGACCCAAACGAGGCATGTTGCATTGTGCGGCAGTCTAAAGCCTACAAGGTCCATGAGGGAGAGCTTTATAAGAAAAGCGCTACCGGAGTACTTCAAAGATGCATCTCCGAAGAGGAAGGACGGCAACTATTGGCCGAAATTCATGCTGGACTTGGCGGCCATCACGGCACAGCCCGGACCCTTGTAAACAAGGCCTTCCGAACAAGTTTTTACTGGTTGATGACCCGAGCAGACGCACAGGACCTCGTTCAACGTTGCGTCGGTTGCCAGCTTTTTGCAAACCAAAGCCATATGCCACCTACCGCTCTCCAAACAATCCCCATTACTTGGCCCTTTGCGGTCTGGGGGCTTGATATGGTCGGACCCCTTAAAGGGGGAAGCCATAAGAAAAAATACCTACTGCTCATGGTGGATAAATTCACCAAACGGATAGAAGCCAAACCAGTTAAAATGGCCGAATCCAGACCAGTGATAGACTTCATATCCGGGGTTGTACACCATTACGGCGTCCCCCACAGCATCATCACCGATAACGGCTCAAACTTTACAGCCGACGAGGTAAAAACTTGGTGCAGCAACATGGGCATTAAGCTCGATTATGCCTCCGTCTATCACCCCCAAACAAACGGTCAGGTCGAACGGGCAAATGGTCTTATCATGAGCGGCATTAAACCTAGATTAGTGTGATCCTTAAAGGAATCAGATACGCACTAGGTAGAGGAGCTTGACTCAGTACTATGGGGGCTGCGGACCACGCTGAATCGCACTACCAGATACACACTGTTTTTCATGGTGTACGGCGCAGAGGCGGTACTGCCCTGTGACATCATTCATGACTCACCTCGAGTGCGCATGTATGAATTGAAAGAAGCCAAGCTTGATCGGCAGGACGGTTTGGACGCCCTAGAGGAGGAGCGTGACATGGCAAAAGCCCTCTCCGCATTCTATCAGCAACAGGCTCGACGGTATCAAAGCAGAGAAGTACGGGCCAAAACTTATAATGTTGGCGAACTAGTTCTACGCCTACCAAAGAAGAAAAAGAACAAACTCGAGCCCAAATGGGAAGGTCCCTTCGTTATCGACCAAGTTCTGACCGATGGAGCGTACCGTCTGCGGGATGCATCGGACAATCGACTCGAGCCAAACCCATGGAACGCAGCCGGACTCCGAAGGTTCAACGCCTAGTTCCGGACTATGTGTTCGTCTCCTTACCTCCGTCAATTTTTTATATATCAGCTATCTGTCTCTTCTTACTTTCTTCCCTTTTTCCTTCAGAGCCTTACAAGGTTAAAATGTGTCTTGACTACACAATATTGACACTCTAGGCGTGCTCATTATACTTGGGGGTCTTCTTATACAGAAGCTTAATATAATTATGTTCCGGGCTTTATGCCCCCCGCACATGTGTTACTTTTCCACATGTACCTTTTCTTCGCCATTATATGCATCGATATGACTTAAGTTTTGGCCAAGCTGGGTTGCCTGGCTCTTGTGTTTATGCCCTACGTTCCCGTTAATTCGGCTAGGGCATAAGGGGAGCACCTCTGCGGTTATTCTTGTCGGTCAGCGGATGTGTACCTCAGACTGGGTGAAGCCGAAAGCTAGCGTTCTTAAGGGAATATTCGGTCGGTGAACAAAAGATGACTTTTATTTATTGTAATAACATGCCCCAGATGTTTATATCCTATACCTCCTTTCGCAGTTCGGACATGCACATTAATGCATGCGTACCCAGGAAAAGGAACCCTTAACAGAACTATTCTCCCTAGAAGATGTTTCTTACTATCCATGTAATATAACATAGCTAGTTGGGTACTTGTCTATTCAAGCACTTATGACACCTACGCCTGGTTTCCACGCGTACCAAGGTTTTTACATAACTGAGCGGGTATTCGGATACACTCCGGACTGTCGCGTCCGGAGGTCGAAGCGAAAAGGTCCGCCGTGACAAATGATTTACAATCCGGCTAGGGACAATATATGTAAATTGAAGTACAATCACTTAGACTGACTAAATTCTTCTTCTATACCATCCAACAGGCTGTCTAGCCTACAATCCTGTTGGGAATACTTTGCGGCTAATTTCACCTGGTCATACACCAAACTGACGGGGATTTCTTTCCCATCAGACCCCACAGGTCCGACTTTGGCCATATGGTTCGGGTCAGCCTTGGTATATCGAGTCTTCACCATGGCCCAGGCTTCCCTCGCACCTTGTCGGCAGGAAGATATCTTCCATAATCGGAAGCGCCGCCGCACTCCCCTAAGCAGCTCTACGAGCTCCCCCATGCCTCCTGGCAGGGAGGCGGATGGCCACAAGGCCTGGGCAATGCCGTGCATCGCCTGCCGAACTTGTTCGTGCAGTTGTGAGAGCTCGGGCAGAAGATCACCTGCAGACCTGGGCATCTCTTCTGCGGGACGACCCGTCAGCATACCTACAGATATAACTCTGTTAGCCGGTTTCTTCGCCAAACTCTATAAAAGTTCGTTTAAGCACTTACAAAAAATGCCGCGTCGAAGCCTCTTATTCTCCTTTACGGAGTCAGCAAGCTGGGCCCAAACATCTTTCAGTTCAACACTCAGCCGGATATTGGCATCTTGGAGATCATTTTTCTCCTGCCTAACTTTCTTAAGCACGTGCTCGCCAGCCTTTAACTGTCGTTGAGCATGTTGCTCATCCCCTCGCACGACCTCCGGATTCATTTCGGAATCATCTGCAGAATCTATTGTTAGATTTGCATACATGCCGCACACTAATCGGTACATGTCATTCTTTTTGATAGAAACAAGTGTTACCGGATGGGGCCTTCTCGGACTCCTTCATTGCGGCAATTGCGGCCCGTAGCTGGGCTTTGCACTCCTCCAGCTCTTGAGGCAACTGGGTATTCTTCTCCATAAGAACATCCACAAATAATGATCCTTAAATCAGTTGTGTCAACTGTTTCAAGTCTCAGGGGCTACTGATATACATAATTATCAGATTTTCTTACCCGTATATCATTTACATACTAGTCCGTGGCTCTGGCAAGACCATTTTGAGCAGCTCAAATGTACGCATCTCCTGAGTTGAAGGCATTGAACGCCTCTTGAGAGAAACAAGCATCGTGGAGTACGGCCCGGCGACGCCGGTGATTCATGGCACTCTCCACTTCGGAATTCGTAGCGGACAGCCTATCCGCATCCTATGTAGGAGGAACATCCGGCGTTGGCCCCATGTTAGTGTCTGCCTCTATGTCCGGCTCTGGAGCCCGGCTGGTGGAGGCGTGGCCGGCAGGCTCTCCGGATATAGTACGGCGAGCATTTTTTCTGCCAGGAACCATGGACGTTATTATATTTTAAAGACGATAACCACGGAGCAGGGACCTTTTCCATACCTCTGCGACGACGTCTCAGTCCTGACCGCCTTCCTTTAAGCCTACCCGGTTTCGGTGCCCCTTGTTGGTGAGTCACTGAGGGTTCAGCATGGCGTCCCGAGGGCCTTCCCTATAAGACACCAAATGTGTGCGGTAGGATAAGTGCAAAAAACGGGATCCTTCTCAGAAGTTGGGACTCCGGTTTTACTTGCATGCGAAGCAGGGAGCAGTCCGGGATAATCGGCTATGATGGCCACCAAGACAATGTCACAGCTTAACTGATAGAATGTCCTGTCGATGAGCTCCACAAATGTGTCCGGATCTTCTTCGAGTTCGGGGCCGAGGGCCCGGTCAGGGTCCTCTGGTTGTGGAGACAGGCTGTGGACCTCCCTCACAGCTTTTCACAGTTCCTGCTATGAAATAGCAAGGTAAATATTTATGACAAAGAATGCGGAAAGGTCTGAAGTAAAAAGTAGCAGCTCACCCAGTTTGGGGGGTTGTACATGGAGAATCCATCCCGTGGCTTGATGTGGATGAACTCCTCTTCCTCTCCTTTATATAAATCGGACGATATTTTTGCTAGAGCAGCGACGAGTCCGGACCTTCTGACGACCAGCGGGTGGCATCGTCTTCTCCATTGTAGTGCCACATGGGTTGTCCCCGATATTGAAGTGGCTGCACCCCCCGCATTATACATATTGACATAACCTCGATTATTGTCAATCCTGATTTGGCCAGCGTTTGTATCCAGCCCATCAGGTAAAGGACCTCTCTGTTGTCTTCCTCCTGGGGGATCTAAGGACGCCAGCTGCGGCATTTCTTCAAAGGGGCGTTATTAAACTCAGGAAGGCCCATCCGAATAGGGTCCCGAAGGGGGAAGTCCTCCATATAAAACCACTCTGAAGGCCAGTCTTCGGATGTCTTCTTCGGGGTACCGGACAGGTATCCAGTCCCGGCGATCGCCATATCTCGCTCCGCCCACTTGATATATTGACCCCTCCTGTATGCGAGTGCGAGGCAGAATAGCCTCTTCCATAGCTCGAAATGAGCCGCAGCCCAAAATAGCTGCAAAGGCGACATAGCCAGCGATGTGTAATATGGAGCGGGAGTAAAATTATGCAGTTGGAGGCCGTAGAACTCCAGGAGCCCGCGGAGGAACGGATGGATTGGAAATCCAAGTCCCCTTAATAAGTAAGGGACAAGGCATACCCGCTCCCCCATAGATGGATTGGGAAGGCTCTCCGCTTGCTCCCCGCCATGATAAGAGGCTAGTCCGGCTCGGACAGGGACCATATACGCGGGAGGGAGAAACCCCTGGGTCTATAACTCTACTAACTGTCTATGGGAGACGGAACACTTCTTCCAATTGCCTGGCTTAGGGCTACGGGAGCGAGAGGAGGAGCTGCGGTGGCCGGCCATGATGGGATGGATTTTTTTCGGGCGCGCTCCGATGGATACTCGCTAAGGGAGGATGGTGTGATCTGGATCTGAGGATCCCCAGCCCCTTAAATAGACGCTTTACTCACATGGTTAGGGTGCAAGTGTAAAAATGCCTCGACTTCTCGCACTCGCTCGACACGTGGAAGATAGCCATTATTAGGCGCGGAAGCCAAGGAGCGCAACATTTATGGGAAGCCGGACACTACTCAATAGCTACTCAGAATTTGGAGAAGAACCCGCCTTGCAATGTCGAAGACAATTTGCGCGCCGGAGTCATCGTCATTGAAGCCTGGTTCGGGGGCTACTGAGGGAGTCCTGGATTAGGGGGTCCTTGGATAGCCGGACTATGTACTTCTGCCGGACTATTGGACTATGAAGATACAAGATTGAAGACTTCGTCCTGTGTCCGGATGGGACTCTCCTTTGCGTGGAAGGCAAGCTTGGCAATACGGATATGTAGATCTCCTCCCTTGTAACCGACTCTGTGTAACCTTAGCCCCCTCCGGTGTCTATATAAACCGGAGGGTTTAGTCCGTAGGACAAAAACAATCATAATCATACGCTAGCTTCTAGGGTTTTAGCCTCTACGATCGCGTGGTAGATCAACTCTTGTAATACTCATATCATCAAGATCAATCAAGCAGGAAGTAGGGTATTACCTCCATCGAGAGGGCCCGAACCTTGGTAAACATGGTGTCCCCCGCCTCCTGTTACCATCCGCCTTAGACGCACAGTTCGGGACCCCCTACCCGAGATCCGCCAGTTTTGACACCGACACTAGCCCTCTCCGGTGTCTATATAAACCGGAGGGTTTAGTCCGTAGGACAACAACAATCATAATCATAGGCTAGCTTCTAGGGTTTAGCCTCTATGATCTCGTGGTAGATCAACTCTTGTAATACTCATATCATCAAGATCAATCAAGCGGGAAGTAGGGTATTACCTCCATCGAGAGGGCCCGAACCTGGGTAAACATCGTGTCCCCCGCCTCCTGTTACCATCCGCCTTAGACGCATAGTTGGGGACCCCCTACCCGAGATCCACCGGTTTTGACACTGATAGCCCGCACAACCAAATGAAGTGGTGCAAAAGAAGAAAATGATGCAGCATCTGGCTTACTTCGTCAGCTCCCTCTCGCAGGGGGCTAGATCGAGGTATTCCAGTGTGCAGAAATTGCTTTTCGGCCTCCTTATGGCCTCGAGGAAGCTGCGTCATTACTTCCAAGCCCATGAGATCACCGTCGTCACCCGCCTCCCGTTACAACGGACATTGCCTAACCTAGACGCAACCGGGAGGATTGTGGAGTGGGCCTTGGAGCTGTCGAGCTTTGGTTTGAAGTTTGAGAGTACTTTGACAATCCAGAGCAGAGTCTTGGTGGAGTTCATTGCGGAATGGACCTCGACGCCCGACGATGAGATCCATGAGACCACTCTCCCTGTCAAGGATACAATTCGCAACTGGATCATGTACTTTGACGGGGCTTTCTCGCTGCAAGGCGCCGATGCTGGTGTGCTGCTTGTCGCACCCACCGGAGAGCACCTCAAGTATGTAATCCAGATGAACTTTCCCAGGGAGATGTCCACAAACAACACTGCAGAATACGAGGGGTTGCTTGTCGGTCTCAGGATCATGGCAGACCTCGGGATTAAGAAGCTCATTGTCAGGGGTGACTCACAGCTTGTCGTCAGGCAAGTCAACAAAGATTTTCAGAGCCCGTTGATGGAGGCCTACGTAGATGAGGAGAGGAAACTGGAAGAGCGCTTTGATGGTATACAAGTGGAGCACGTTCCCCGAGTGGAGAACAACATCGTCGATTACCTGTCAAAGCACGCTGCGTTCAAGCTACCTGTGGAACCAGGTACTTTTGTGCTTTGGTTAACTCAGCCATCCGTTGAACCATCAACAGAGCAGAACAAGCGGAGGAAATCAGGCCCCGGCAAGTACTTTCACGCCGAACCCCCTGGGGCCACTGGCAAAGATGTTGTCGTGGGTACTACTGAGCCTGCCAAGGGGCAACTAACTCCGGCAGGGCGTCAAGCCCTGGCCGTAGAGACGGACACTCCCATGGCAGAAGAAATGCCTTTAGTTCTTGCCGCCGAGCCCCAGTCTCCGGCATGGGCACAACATATCGTCCGATACCTCCAAGCAGGGGAGCTTCCGGAGGATCAGGAAGAAGCGGAGAAAGTAGCCCGTCGGTCTGCTATGTATCAGCTCGTCAATGACGTCCTGTACAGGAAAAGACCGAACAGTGTGAAATTGAAGTGCATTCCCCGGGAGGAAGGACTGTGGCTGTTGGCAGAGATACATGGAGGCATATGTGGCTCCCACATAGGGTCGAGGGCCCTTGCCGGTAAGGCGTTCCGGCTAGGTTTCTTCTGGGCCACTGCCCTCCAGGATGCAACGGCACTAGTAACCAAGTGTGAAGCGTGTCAGTTCCATTCGAAGAAACTTCATCAACCAGCCCAAGCCCTTCAGACCATTCCTCTCTCCTGGCCATTTTTGGTCTAGGGGCTCGATATACTGGGCCCTTTCCCCCGCGCTTTCGGGGGCTTTGAGTACTTGTACATTGCAATCGACAAGTTCACAAAGTGGCTGGAGGTGGAAGCAGTGAGGAAGGTGACATCACAGTCAGCCATCAAGTTCTTCAAGGGGCTAGTCTGCCGTTTTGGTGTGCCCAACAAGGTCATCACCGACAATGGCACGCAGTTCACAAGCCACACCTTCATGCAATACATCTAGGACCTCGGCAGCAAGGTCTGTTTCGCTAACGTGGCACATCCACGGAGCAACGGCCAGGCGGAGAGGGCGAATGATGAAGGACTGCGAGGCCTGAGGACCAAGACTTTTGACATGCTGCACCAGAGCAGAAGGCACTGGATTGATTAGTTGTCGGCGTTTCTTTGGTAGATCAGAACGACGCCAAATCAAGCCACCGGCCAGACACCCTTTGCCCTGGTATACAGGGCAGAAGCAGTTCTCCCCACGGAACTCACATATGGGTCACGTCGAGTGCTCGCTTATGACGAGCTTGAGCAAGAGCAATTGCGGCAAGATGACGCGACGCTCCTCGAGGAAGATCGTCTTCGGGCGGCTGTGAGAGCAGCGCACTACCAGCAAGCCTTGCGCCGCTACCATAGCCGCAAGGTTCAAGCCCGAAGCTTTGAGGAAGGCGACCTTGTTCTTCGGCGCGTTCAATCGGCCAAGAATTCCAACAAGTTGATGCCGAAGTGGGAAGGCCCTTATTGGGTAATATGAGTCACCAGGCCCGGCGCAGTCCGCCTGGAGACCGAAGATGCTATTCCAGTGAGCAACTCCTAGAACATCAAACATCTTCGCAAGTTTTACCCATAAGGCACGGTTGCCGGGCCTCCCGGCAAACCACCTTTTGTACAAGCCTTGCCGGCAAGGCATGTAACCCTTTGTACAAAGCCAGGCGTAGACCCTGAGCATAAATAAATGAAGCGTTGGCGTCCTAAGTTTTAGCATGCATGCTAGGTTAAGTCTATCCCTTGGTTAGGGTTGATAGTGCTTAGCGGCGACTAACCCCTAGCATAGAGGTCGAGTGTGCGTTTCTCTGTTCCTTTCCATCCTCTTTGGTTCGCAGGGTACATGGACGATTTTGCTAAGCTGTTTGGAAGAAAGAGAACGAGCCGCCACTCCGGCCTCGGCAAGCCAAGGTTGTCGGGGGCTGCAGATACAAGAATCCAACCACGGCAAGCTGAGGCTGCCGGGGCTGCAGATTCAGGTAAGTCTTTTATCCTCTATTGTGCATTTCCGTATGAAGTTTGGGACATATGAAAGCTCGTTTTGCTCCTAGACCACCGTGCTCCCCCTCGTTCCTAGACCCAAGTACCTGGGTTGGAACCGGGTCGTAGTCGCGGTGGCGAAGAAATAAACGAGGGGCCTAACTCTACTTCGCCCCTGCCTCCGCTGGGAGCGTGAGAATGGTCGACTGAAGTAAGGGGACGGCAAGGCCTGTTGCCGGGCGACAATGTTTATGTTAAAAATAACAAGGATTTATTCCTTGGCATGGGCCTCGCCCACGCACAAAGACCCCGGCAAACACCCTTTTTCATTAAAAACATCCCATACAGGTACAGTTCATACGGAATAAAAAACATGAGCAAGGGGATTACAAGTTTTAAATCTAACAAGTGCCCGCAGGCTTAGAAACTAAAAAGAGATGAGATGCCCGTAATCCCTTTCTTGTCCCTCTCCTCACAAGGTGGAACAAGATGACGGGAGGGCAAAAAGAGTGCCTAGGCGAGGTACGAGGAGCAGAAGGCACCAAGAGAACATTCCGGTGCCGGGAGAGGAGCTGGAAGATGAGGCAGCAGGCCGACAATACGCGATGAAGGCGTCGGTGCCTGCGTACTCCGACTTGGCGGCCGCCGCCCACCATCTTCGCCTTCCTCGACCCTCCTACGCCAGCCGCCCAAGGAGACGACGAGTGTCGGTGTCAAAACCGGCGGATCTTGGGTAGGGGGTCCCGAACTGTGCGTCTAAGGCGGATGGTAACAGGAGGCAAGGGTCAAAATGTTTACCCAGGTTCGGGCCCTCTCGATGGAGGTAATACCCTACTTCATGCTTGATTGATCTTGATGATACGAGTAGTACAAGAGTTGATCTACCACGAGATTGTAGAGGCTAAACCCTAGAAGCTAGCCTATTGTATGATTGTTGTTGTCCTACGGACTAAACCCTCCGGTTTATATATACACCGGAGGGCTAGGAATTACAGTCGGTTACAAGGGAGGAGATCTACATATCCGTGTCGCCAAGCTTGCCTTCCACGCCAAGGAGAGTCTCATCCAGACACGAGACGAAGTCTTCAATCTTGTATCTTCATAGTCCAACAGTCCGGCCAAAGGATATAGTCCGGCTGTCCGGATACCCCCTAATCCAGGACTCCCTCAGTAGCCCCTGAACCAGGCTTCAATGATGATGAGTCCGGCGCGCAGATTGTCTTCGGCATTGGAAGGCGGGTTCCTCCTCCGAATACTCCATAGAAGATCTTGAACACAAGGATAGTGTCCGGCTCTGCAAAACAAGTTCCATATTCCACCGTAGAGAGAGTAATATTTCCACAAATCCAATCTGCTGACACATTTGATATCATGACATCACGCCACGGCCCGGTCATTATTCGAACTATTTTTCTCAACCAGCCTTGGTGCATATCGCGAGGCGGTTTCTTTGGGACGTCTTGTCAAAGCAGAGATCGTGTCCCCTTATCACGGGATTCTCATCAATACGGGCGTGGGTAACCCAACCGCGCCATCAATTACGGCGCTTGGGGAATAAGAGGGTTTACCAGGCTAGTGGGGCGTACAGTTTCATCCGCCTTTATAAAGGGATAAGAGTTCACATTTTTTCACCCAAGCCTTCTTCCTTCTTGCTTATCCATTCTCGTGCACTCGAGCTCCAACACCCAAGTTCGCACCTTTCTCCTCACACCGCTCCAATCATGTCCGGAGCGGGAGGCAAGTGGATGAAATCCTCCGTCACGGAGGAGGACATCAAGAAGCTGCGGGGAGCCGGATACTTGGCCGCGGATATCGCGCACCGGCTGCCCAACGCGGGGCAGATCGTTCCTACTCTAGGGCCCCATGAGAGGGTAGTTTTACTCACCCACTTCGTCCGCGGACTGGGATTTCCCCTTCACCCGTTTGTCTGCGGCCTCATGTTCTACTACGGGCTGGACTTTCATGATCTGGCCCCGAACTTTATCCTCAACATCTCGGCGTTTATCGTCGTGTGCGAGGCCTTCCTCCGTGTCTAGCCCCACTTCAGCCTGTGGCTGAAGACCTTCAATGTCAAGCCGAAGGTTGTAGGCGGCCAGCAAGCGGAATGTGGAGGCGCCATGGTGGGCAAAATGCCCAATGTCACATGGCTCGAGGGCTCCTATGTGGAGACCATAAAGGGGTGGCAATCGGGGTGGTTCTACATCACCGAGCCGTGCGACCCCAAATGTGTGGCAGCCCCCGAGTTCCGATCCGGAATCCCCATGCGGCTCACCTCTTGGAAAGAGAAGGGTCTGTCCTGGGGTTCATCGGTGGAGCTGACCGGACTCCAGAAATGTATCCGGAACATGATAAGCAAGAAACTCAAGCTTGTCAACGTGGTCCAGGTCATGCTCTTCTGCCTGAACCTCCTGTGTCAACAACGGGCGTTCAATTTATGGGAGTTCGACCCGGCCCGGCACCGACTCTGCTGAGCTCTTTGACCTGACGCTGGGGCGTCTGGAGGGTGCTGTTCAAGGGCGCCGAGGTCCCCCCTTCCCTTACCGAGGACCGCGGACTTAGCGCGAAGCGCCCTGCGAATCCGGTAAGATCTCTACACTTTGTAGGGTATTTATTTCCCCAGCTTAATCATGTACGGGATCTGAGCTCCCATGCCTTTGACAGGACTGGGAGGAGACAGCGGTGCAGATCGACTACCCGGCGCCCCTTCCCGAAGATCCAGCAGACGCTCTCCTGACGGAGATGCTGACTCCTGCACCTTATGAGGTGCCAGAGAGAAAGATCAAGAAGAAGAAGACTGCGGGGACTAGAAAGAGTTCCCGGCGTCAAGTGATACCGGACTCATCCTCCGATAACTCCGAGACGCACTCCTCTCATGAAGACAAGGAGGAGGAAGATGAATATTCTCCCCCTCCAGCCGGGGGAGACAAGAAAACGAAGGACGCCCCAACCGGGGAGGCCGAAGGGTCCAAGACGGGAAGGACTCTCCTTCTGGACTGCTCCATGACGGGCGCCGACAGCGGCGATGAGTGGCTGCTCAGGGACAAGCCCCTGGTGAAGTCATAAGTATCCGGATATCATAATGATTATTGGTCTGCTTCATCGAACTGCTTCTCCTCATGCCAAACACGATTATGCAGTCTGCCCAGAGCCCGAATTGACGTATCTTCGTCGGGTGATTCTTTGGGCTCGTCGGATATGAAGAGCGATTCACTTCCGACCGCTTCTACCCCCTGCCCTATGGACAACACCGAGGTGTTGTATGCAAGGGCACCAAGCCGAGGGGAGGTAGTCCTAGAGGCACCTCGAGGCGACCTTCCGGGCCCTGGGCGCAAAGGGAGCAAGACTCCCACAGGCTCCAAGTCCGGCCGGCGGCCGGAGACCGCGCCGGATCCCCGGTGGTTTCAGTTCCGGCAGGCAACTCCCGTTAAGGGGACAAGCCCATACGCCCGGTGGCCTCCGTCCATCCAGAGGCACGGACAATTTGTTGGGCGCTTGGCGCGCTTCCATCGACAACGACACCGCACTATTATGAGTGCGGTGATCGAGAAGGTTTGATCCAAAAGCGGACTAACTGGCTTGTGCCAGCCTCCTAACAGGCTTTGAGGTAAGTAATCGAAATATATAAAATATTACGCATAGACGGTAGCCCACGATGCTCTGTTAAAGTTCGCGAAGAAAAGCTGGATAGAGGATCAAATAATAACTGCAGGAGTCTAATCCAAATATGTCAATATGCGTATACAGGCTTCACTGCTGGCCGCTGCCGCACGTACTGCGGAGGTCGCCGCACTGAAGCAGGACCTCGAGCGGTCCGAGGAAGAACTCGGCCTTGCCAAAAAACAGCTCGAGGAGAACAAAGGTAAGCAATACCTTGTCTATATAAAAAAAAGAGTTTTGGTTGCAAGATAATAGGATCATCATGAATGTGGCAGGGACCATGACCGAAGTGGCGACCACAGGCGGTAGCTGTCAGAGGCCCAGCTCATGGCCAAGGAGCGCACCGAGTGAGAAAAACAAGAAGCCCAAGTAGGCGAGGTGCAGCAAGAGCTCCAAGCACTCGTGAAGAAGCACGAGTCCTTGGAGCTTGACTCGAAGACGCGAGAGTCCGAGCTTGCCAATGCCCTTGAAGGCGAAAAACATGCCAAGGCCGAAGCCCAAAAGCCCCTCTAGGAGATTGAGGCGGTGAAGAAGATAGCGGCGGGTAAGGCATTCATTATGCAAAGCAAGCATGTGAAAGAAAATTTCTATTTACTTACCCGAGTTCGGAGCTCTCGGGGGCCTTGAGATCTGCCCCACGGTGTGTACGATGCAGCGAGTTCTACCGGGCTGAGGAGGGGAGCTCGACGGAGAAGGTGTTCTTGTCTCAGTATACTGGGACCGAACACCCGATGCCCTTGAGCGACCAGTTGAAGCAACTGGTCGAGCTCCACAAGGCGGCCGAACAGGCCATGAAGGGCCTTATAGTCCGGATGTGGCCTGGCGATACCCTTCCCAACAGCTACTTCGGCCTAGTGAGGCGGCTTGTGGATGCCTGCCCACGGCTGGAAGTCATAAAGCGGTACGTCTGCATCGAAGGTGCACACAGGGCTTTTGCCCGTGCGAAGGTGCATTGGGCCAAGATGGACGCCGAGAAGCTGGTGAAGGAGGGGCCGCCGCAGGGCAAGGAGCATCGCCACCCGAAATGTATTATGAAGGTGTCCTGAAGGGTGCCCGTCTCGTGGCGGACGAGTGTACCAAAGATGTAATCTTTGAATGAACTTGCTCATGTGATACTGTATTTATGGAAACTAGTTCATGTGAGTTATGCAACGCTTTTGTATTTAAAATATTACCTTCTGTGCTGCCATTTATAAAATCTGAGAGTTGCTAGTCGTCGACTTCTGCCCCCATGCAACTAGTGCTAGGGTGTTCGAGATAAATCTGAGCACTCTTTTTCCCATTTTTGGGTCCTTCGAGGGAGGTGTTCAGCGAAACGAACCAGGCAATCGGACTATAATGCTTTATCGCTCTCACTTAGCCATAGAAGTCTACAATTTTAAATTTTGGCGAAGCCCCTAGTATTCGGAAGGCCGAATTTGGGGAGCTATACAAGCCTAAGTCAGACAAGGCCGACTCCTCGCCCGAAGCGGAAAAAGTCTTTAGGGACTTGAGACTTCTCGAACAGCGACCAGCTCTCGCCTCATCATGACAGTCAGTTTTAGCTTTCTCTACTTAGGTGCTCGGTCGGAAGAACCGGGGCACAATCGCAGTAGTTCTCCCAGTGCTACCTTAGCCGACGTAGCGGAACGTAAGGTACCAAAACATGGGAGCCAGGAAAACCCAACTATTGACCCAAGACATGATTCGGAGTTGATGCATATAATGCTATAAGTTCGGGGTGACGCACTGTCGAAAGTGTTCGGTCTTCTCACGCCGAATTATGTGGTATACGGAAGCCCCTTGCGTATTGGCCGTACCAGTGTGTACGGATGCTGATTGTCATAAATGAACATATATATATATATATATATATATAATAATATAGAATGCGATAATAGACTAGTGCTATGCATTGTTTATTCGAAAAATGCGTCGAAGCATAATGATACAAGTAGTGCGGTAAGCAAAAAAAATAGGACTATTTGACATGTCCCATCCAAGGGCAAGCTGCGGACGGATATCTTAAAGCAGGTATTTCACTCGTTATTAGATACCACCTGGGGATTCCATTGTATGACGTAGCTTTCTGCTTTCTTGGATGTTGTATCACGTATCCGGCAATCGTACTGCCGGATAGGGTGCCGTTATCATGCCCCCGCCTATACCTATGGTATTTTCTGAGGCTAGGGGGCCGAATTGCTATGCGAGCTCTGAACGTGCCAGGCGATCCTGTTGCAGGTTACTCCGGACGCGCTTGACGGTGTCCGGGGGCTTTATCGCCGAGCTGGTGGATTGCCTTAATAGGCTGCTTTGTGCCTCCGCTGCGAGGGCCGCACTGTGCTCCTCTGTACGGAGCGAGCGCTCTGTGTTTCCATTGACTGTGATGACCCCCCTAGGTCCTGGCATCTTGAGCTTGAGGTATGCATAATGCGGTACCGCATTGAATCTTGCAAATGTGGTTCGCCCGAGCAGTGCGTGATAGCCGCTGCGGAACGGGACGATATCGAAGATTAACTCCTCGCTTCGAAAGTTGTCCAGAGATCCGAAGACCACTTCCAGTGTGATTTAGCGCGTACAATGGGCCTCTACACCTGGGATGACGCCTTTAAAGGTCGTTTTTGTGGGCTTGATCCTCGAGGGGTCTATGCCCATTTTGCGCACTGTATCCTGATAGAGCAGGTTCAGGCTGCTGCCGCCGTCCATAAGGACTCGAGTGAGGTGATATCCGTCAATGATTGGGTCTAAGACCAATGCGGCAGATCCGCCATGACGGATACAAGTGGGGTGATCCCTGCGATCGAATGTGATCGGACAAGAGGACCATGGGTTGAACTTTGGGGCGACAGGCTCCATCGCATATGCGTCCCTTAGTGCACGCTTCCGTTCCCTTTTGGGGATGTGGTTTGCGTATATCATGTTCACCGTCCTTACTTGTGGGGGGGAACCTCTTCTGTCCTCCCGTGTTCGGCGGCCGTGGCTCCTCCTCGTCATCACTGTGCAGCCCCTTGTCCTTGTTTTCGGCGTTTAACTTGCCTGCCTGCTTGAACACCCAGCATTCTCTATTGGTGTGATTGGCTGGCTTATCGGGGGTGCCGTGTATTTGACACGAGCGATCGAGTATGTGGTCCAAACTGGACGGGCCCGGAGTGCTTCTATTGAATGGCTTTTTTGCTGACCGGGTTTAGAGCCTCTGAATCCGGCATTGACTGTTGTATCCTCGGTGTTGTCACCGTTGTTGCGGCGCTTGTGTTTGTTGCAACGTGGCCTGCCGTTACTGTCCTTGGTATCCGAAGTGCCAAGGTTCCTTGATATGTTGTTGCTGCGAGCCAGCCAGCTATCCTCTCCCGCGCAAAAGTGGGTCATGAGTGTTGTGAGGGCTGCCATGGACTTCGGCTTTTCCTGGCCGAGGTGCCAGGCGAGCCACTCGTCACGGATGTTGTGCTTAAATGCCGCTAAGGCATCTCCATTCGGACAATCTACAATTTGATTTTTCTTGGTTAGGAACTGTGTCCAGAATTGCCTGGCCGATTCCCCTGGCTACTGAATTATGTGGCTCAAGTCATCGGCATCTGGTGGTCGCACATAAGTACCCTGGAAGTTATCGAGGAATGCGTCTTCCAGATCCTCCCAACAACCAACGGAGTCTGCCGGCAAGCTATACAGCCAATGCCGAGCTGGTCCTTTGACTTTTAACGGGAGGTACTTGATGGCATGTAGATCATCACTGCAGGCCATGTGGATGTGGAGGAGGAAGTCCTCGATCCATACCGCAGGATCTGTTGTTCCATCATATGATTCGATATTTACGGGTTTAAAACCTCTGGGAATTCATGCTCCATTACTTCGTTAGTGAAGCATATGTTGGGAAACGTTGCAGAAAATAAAAAATTTCCTATGATTTCACCAAGATCCATCTATGAGTTCATCTAGCAACGACTGATAGGAGTGCATCTACATACCTTTGTAGATCGCGAGCGGAAGCATTCAAGAGAACGGGGTTGAGGGAGTCGTACTCGTCGTGATCCAAATCACCGATGACCAAGTGCCGAACGGACAGCACCTCCACGTTCAACACACATACGGAGCGTATGACGTCTCCCACGCCTTGATCCAGCAAGGAGGAGGGAGAGGTTGATGAAGATCCAGCAAGACGACGGGCGTGGGGTGGGCCAGCAGAGTTCCTAGAGGCTTCGCCAAGCGACTACGGGAGGAGGAGGTGTAGCAAGGGGGAAGGGAGGCGCCAAGTGCAAGGGTTCGGCTGCCCTCCCTCCCCCCTCTATATATAGGGTCCCCAGGGGGGCGCCGGCCCTAGGAGATGGGATCTCCTAGGGGGCGGCGGCCAAGTGGGTGGAGTGCCCCAAGGCAGTGGGCGCCCCCCCTAGGGTTCCCAACCCTAGGCGCAGAGGGGCCCAAGGGGCACACCAGCCCACCGAGGCTGGTTCCTCCCACTTCAGCCCATGGGGCCCTCCGGGATAGGTGGCCCCACCGGTGGACCCCTGGACCCTTCCGTGGTCCCAGACAATACCGTGGACCCGAAACTTTCCCGATGGCGAAACTCGACTTCCCATATATAATTCTTTACCTCCGGACCATTCCGGAACTCCTCGTGACGTCAGGGATCTCATCCGGACTCGAACAACTTCGGTTTGCTGCATACTCATATTCATACAACCCTAGCGTCACCGAACCTTAAGTGTGTAGACCCTACGGGTTCGGGAGACATGTAGACATGACCGTGACGGCTCTCCGGTCAATAACCAACAGCGGGATCTAGATACCCATGTTGGCTCCCACATGCTCATCGATGATCTCATCAGATGAACCACGATGTCGAGGATTCAAGCAACCCCGTATACAATTCCCTTTGTCAATCGGTATGTTACTTGCCCGAGATTCGATCGTCGGTATCCCAATACCTCGTTCAATCTCGTTACCGACAAGTCACTTTACTCGTACCGTAATGCATGATCGCGTGACCAAACACTTGGTCACTTTGAGCTCATTATGGTGATGCATTACCAAGTGGGCCCAGTGATACCTCTCCGTAATATGGAGTGACAAATCCCAGTCTCGATCTGTGACAACCCAACAGACACTTTTGGAGATACCTGTAGTGCACCTTTATAGTCACCCAGTTACGTTGTGGCATTTGGTACACCCAAAGCACTCCTACGGTATCCGGGAGTTACACGATCTCATGGTCTAAGGAAAAGATACTTGACATTGGAAAAGCTCTAGCAAAACGAACTACATGATCTTGTGCTATGCTTAGGATTGGGTCTTGTCCATCACATCATTCTCCTAATGATGTGATCCCGTTATCAATGACATCCAATGTCCATAGTCAGGAAACCATGACTATTTATTGATCAACAAGCTAGTCAACTAGAGGCTCACTAGGGACATGTTGTAGTCTGTGTATTCACACGTGTATTACGATTTTCGGATAATACAATTATAGCATGAATAAAAGACAATTATCATGAACAAAGAAATATAATAATAATCCTTTTATTATTGCCTCTAGGGCATATTTCCAACAGTCTCCCACTTGCACTAGAGTCAATAATCTAGTTACATTGTGATGATTCGAACACCCATAGAGTTACGGTGTTGATCATGTTTTGCTCATGAAGAGGTTTAGTCAGCGGATCTGCGACATTCAGATCCGTATGCACTTTGCAAATTTCTATGTCTCCATCTTGAACATTTTCACGAATGGAGTTGAAGCGATGCTTGATGTGCCTGGTCTTCTTGTGAAACCTGGGCTCCTTGGCAAGTCCAATAGCTCCGGTGTTGTCACAGAAGAGTTTGATCGGCCCCGACGCATTGGGTATGACTCCTAGGTCGGTGATGAACTCCTTCACCCAAATTGCTTCATGCGCTGCCTCCGAGGCTGCCATGTACTCCGCTTCACATGTAGATCCCGCCACGACGCTCTGCTTGTAGCTGCACCAGCTTACTGCTCCACCATTCAACATATACACGTATCCGGTTTGTGACTTAGAGTCATCCAGATCTGTGTCGAAGCTAGCGTCGACGTAACCCTTATGACGAGCTCTTCGTCACCTCCATAAGCGAGAATCATGTCCTTAGTCCTTTTGGTGTACTTCAGGATATTCTTGACCGCTGTCCAAAGTTCCTTGCGGGATTACTTTGGTACCTTCCTACCAAACTTACGGCAAGGTTTACATCAGGTCCAGTACACAGCATGGCATACATAATAGATCCTATGGCTGAAGCATAGGGATGACACTCATCTCTTCTTTATCTTCTGCGTGGTGGGGCATTGAGCCGAGCTCAATTTCACACCTTATAATACAGCAAGAACCCTTTCTTGGACTGATCCATTTTGAACTTCTTCAATATCTTATCAAGGTATGTGCTTTGTGAAAGACCTATGAGGCGTCTTGATCTATCTCTATAGATCTTGATGCCTAATATATAAGCAGCTTCTCCAAGGTCCTTCATTGAAAACTCTTATTCAAGTAGGCCTTAATGCTGTCCAAAAGTTCTATATCATTTCCCATCAAAAGTATGTCATCTACATATAATATGAGAAATGCTCTGAGCTCCCACTCACTTTCTTGTAAACGCAGGCTTCTCCATAAGTCTGCATAAACTAAACGCTTTGATCATCTCATCAAAGCGAATGTTCCAACTCGAGATGCTTGCACCAGCCCATAAATGGATCGCTGGAGCTTGCATACCTTGTTAGCATTCTTAGGGTCGACAAAACCTTCCGCTGCATCATATACAGTTCTTCCTTAAGATAGCCGTTAAGGAATGCCGTTTTGGCGTCCATTTGCCATATCTCATAATCATAGTATGCGGCAATTGCTAACATGATTCGGACGGACTTCAGCTTCGCTACGGAGAGAAAGTCTCATCGTAGTCAACCCTTGAACTTGCCGATAACCTTTAGCGACAAGTCGAGCTTTATAGATGGTAACATTACCATCCGCGTCCGTCTTCTTCTTAAAGATCCATTTGTTTTCTATCGCTTGCCGATCATCGGGCAAGTCTATCAAAGTCCATACTTTGTTTTCATACATGGATCCTATCTCGGATTGCATGGCTTCAAGCCATTTGTTGGAATCTGGGCCAGCCATCGCTTCTTCATAGTTCGAAGGTTCACCGTTGTCTAACAACATGATTTCCAGGACAGGGTTGCCATACCATTCTGGTGTGGAACGTGTCCTTGTGGACCTCTGAGTTCAAGAGCAACTTGATCCGAAGTACCTTGATCATCATCATTAATTTCCTCTCCGATCGGTGTAGGCACCACAGAACATTTTCTGAGCTGCACTACTTTCCGGTTCAAGAGGTAGTACTTCATCGAGTTCTACTTTCCTCCCACTTACTCCTTTCGAGAGAAACTCTTTTTCGAGAAAGGATCCGTTCTTAACAACAAAGATCTTGCCTTGGATCTAAGGTAGAAGGTATACCCAATGGTTTCCTTAGGGTATCCTATGAAGACGCATTTTCCGACTTGGGTTCGAGCTTTTCAGGTTGAAGTTTCTTGACATAAGCATCGCATCCCCAAACTTTTAGAAGCGACAGCTTAGGTTTCTTCCCAAACCATAATTCATACGGTGTCGTCTCAGCGGTTTAGATGGTGCCCTATTTAAAGTGAATGTAGCTGTCTCTAGGCGTATCCCCAAAATGATAGCGGTAAATCGTAAGAGACATCATAGATCGCACCATATCCAATAGAGTGCGATTACGATGTTCGGACACACCATTACCTTGAGGTGTTCGGTGGCGTGAGTTGTGAAACGATTCCACATTTCCTTAAGTGTGTACCAAATTCGTGACTTAAATATTCTCCTCCATGATCTGATCGTAAGAACTTTATTTTTCGGTCACGTTGATTCTCTACCTCATTCTGAAATTCCTTGAACTTTTCAAAGGTCTCAGACTTGTGTTTCATCAAGTAGACATACCCATATCTACTCAAGTCATCAGTGAGAGTGAGAACATAACGATATCCTCCGCGAGCCTCAACGCTCATTGGACCGCACACATCGGTATGTATGATTTCCAATAAGTTGGTTGCTCGCTCCATTGTTCCGAGAACGGAGTCTTGGTCATTTGCCCATAAGGCATGGTTCGCATGTGTCAAATGATTCATAATCGAGAGACTCTAAAAGTCCATCAGCATGGAGCTTCTTCATGCGCTTGACACCAATGTGACCAAGGCGGTAGTGCCACAAGTATGTGGGACTATCGTTATCAACTTTACATCTTTTGGTATTCACACTATGAATATGTGTAACATCACGTTCGAGATTCATTAAGAATAAACCATTGACCATCGGAGCATGACCATAAAACATATCTCTCATATAAATAGAACAACCATTATTCTCGGATTTAAATGAGTAGCCATCTCGTATTAAACGAGATCCTGATACAATGTTCATGCTCAAACTTGGCACTAAATAACAATTATTGAGGTTTAAAACTAATCCGTAGGTAAATGTAGAGGTAGCGTGCCACGGCGATCACATCGACCTTGGAACCATTCCCGCGCCCATCGTCACCTCGTCCTTCGCCGATCTCCGTTTATTCCGCAGCTCCTGCTGTGAGTTACAAATATGAGCAACGGCACCGTATCAAATACCGGGGAGTTACTACGAGTCTTGGTAAGGTACACATCAATTACATGTATATCAAATATACCTTTAGTGTTGCCGGCCTTCTTGTGCGCTAAGTATTTGGGGCAGTTCCGCTTCGAAGACCCTTCCTTTGCAATAAAAGCACTCAGTCTCGTGCTTGGGTCCATTCTTTGACTTCTTCCGGCAACTGGCTTACGGGCGCGGCAACATCCTTGCCATCCTTCTTGAAGTTCTTCTTACCCTTTCCCTTCTTGAACTTAGTGGTTTTATTGACCATCAACACTTGATGTTCTTTCTTGATTTCTACCTCTGCTGACTTCAGCATTGATAATACTTCAGGAATAGTCTTCACCATCCCCTGCATATTGTAGTTCATCACAAAGCTCTTGTAGCTTGGTGGGAGTGACTGAAGGATTCTGTCAATGACCGCCTCGTCCGGAGGTTAATGTCCAGTGAGACAGTGGTTGTGCAACCCGGACATTTTGAGTATGTGCTCACCGAGAACTATTTTCCTCCATCTTACAACTATAGAACTTGTCGAAGACTTCATATCTCTTGACCGGGCATGAGCTTGGAAAACCATTTTCAGCTCCTCGAACATCTCATATGCTCCGTGTTGCTCAAAACGCTTTTGGAGCCCGGTTCTAAGCTATAAAGCATGCCGCACCGAGCGAGGGAGTAATCATCGAGACGAGACTGCCAAGCGTTCATAACGTCTTGGTTCTCTGGGATGGGTGCTTCACCTAGCGGTGCTTCTAGGACATATTGTTTCTTGGCTGCTATGAGGATGATCCTCAGGTTCCGGACCCAGTCCGAATAGTTGGTACCATCATCTTTCAGCTTGGTTTTCTCTAGGAACGCGTTGAAGTTCATGTTGACATGAGCGTTGGCCATTTGATCTACAAGACATTTTTTGCTAAGATTTTACACTAAAGTTCATGATAATTAAGTTCATCTAATCAAATTATATAATGAACTCCCACTCAGATTTGACATCCCTCTAGTCATCTAAGTGTTACATGATCCGAGTCGACTAGGCCGTGTCCGATCATCTCGTGAGACGGACTAGTCATCGTCGGTGAACATCTCCATGTTGATCGTATCTTCCATACGACTCATGTTCGACCTTTCGGTCTCTTGTGTTCTGAGGCCATGTCTGTACATGCTAGGCTTGTCAAGTTAAACTAAGTGTTTTGCATGTGTAAAACTGTCTTACACCCGTTGTATGTGAACGTAGGAATCTATCACACCCGATCATCACATGGTGCTTGAAACGATTTAACTTTAGCAACGGCGCACAGTTAGGGAGAACACTTTCTTGAAATTATTATAAGGGATCATCTTATTTACTACCGTCGTTCTAAGTAAACAAGATGCATAAACATAATAAACATCACATGCAATTATATAGTAGTGACATGATATGGCCAATATCATATAGCTCCTTTGATCTCCATCTTCGGGGCTCCATGATCATCTTGTCACCGGCATGACACCATGATCTCCATCATCGTGTCTCCATGAAGTTGCTCGCCAACTATTACTTCTACTACTATAGCTAACGGTTTAGCAATAAAGCAAAGTAATTACATGGCGTTGAATCAATGACACGCAGGTCATACAATAATTAAGACAACTCCTATGGCTCCTGCCGGTTGTCATACTCATCGACATGCAAGTCGTGATTCCTATTACAAGAACATGATCTCATACATCACAATATATCATTCATCATTCATCACAACTTTTGGCCATATCACATCACAAGGCAATTGCTGCAAAAACAAGTTAGACGTCCTCTAATTGTTGTTGCATCTTTTACGTGGCTGCAATAGGGTTCTAGCAAGAACGTTTTCTTACCTAAGAAAAAGCCACAACGTGATTTGTCAACTTCTATTTACCCTTCATAAGGACCCTTTTCGTCGAATCCGCTCCAACTAAAGTGGGCGAGACAGACACCCGCTAGCCACCTTATGCAACTAGTGCATGTCAGTCGGTGGAACCTGTCTCACGTAAGCGTACGTGTAAGGTCGGTCCGGGCCGCTTCATCCCACAATACCGCTGAAGCAAAATAAGACTAGTAGCGGCAAGAAAGTTGACAACATCTACGCCCACAACAAATTGTGTTCTACTCGTGCAATAGAGAACTACGCATAGACCTAGCTCTTGATGCCACTGTTGGGAACGTTGCAGAAAATAAAAAAAATTCCTACGGTTTCACCAAGATCCATCTATGAGTTCATCTAGCAACGAGTGATAGGAGTGCATCTACATACCTTTGTAGATCGCGAGCGGAAGCGTTCAAGAGAATGGGGTTGAGGGAGTCGTACTCGTCGTGATCCAAATCACCGATGACCAAGTGCCGAACGGACAGCACCTCCGCGTTCAACACACGTACGGAGCGGATGACGTCTCCCACGCCTTGATCCAGCAAGGAGGAGGGAGAGGTTGATGAAGATCCAGCAGCACGACGGCGTGGTGGTGGATGCAGGAGTTCCAGCGAGGCTTCGCCAAGCGACTACGGAGGAGGAGGTGTAGCAAGGGGAAGGAGGCGCCAAGTGCAAGGGTGCGGCTGCCCTCCCTCCCCCCTCTATATATAGGGTCCCCAGGGGGGCGCCGGCCCTAGGAGATGGGATCTCCTAGGGGGGGCGGCGGCCAAGGGGGGTGGAGTGCCCCCCAAGGCAAGTGGGGCGCCCCCTCCCCTAGGGTTCCCAACCCTAGGCGCAGAGGGGGCCCAAGGGGGGGTGCACCAGCCCACCAGGGGCTGGTTCCCCTCCCACTTCAGCCCATGGGGCCCTCCGGGATAGGTGGCCCCACCCGGTGGACCCCCGGGACCCTTCCGGTGGTCCCGGTACAATACCGGTGGACCCCGAAACTTTCCCGATGGCCGAAACTCGACTTCCCATATATAATTCTTTACCTCCGGACCATTCCGGAACTCCTCGTGACGTCCGGGATCTCATCCGGGACTCCGAACAACTTTCGGTTTGCTGCATACTCATATTCATACAACCCTAGCGTCACCGAACCTTAAGTGTGTAGACCCTACGGGTTCGGGAGACATGTAGACATGACCGAGATGGCTCTCCGGTCAATAACCAACAGTGGGATCTGGATGCCCATGTTGGCTCCCACATGCTCCTCGATGATCTCATCGGATGAAACACGATGTCGAGGATTCAAGCAACCCCGTATACAATTCCCTTTGTCAATCGGTATGTTACTTGCCCGAGATTCGATCGTCGGTATCCCAATATCTCGTTCAATCTCGTTACTGGCAAGTCACTTTACTCGTACCGTAATGCATGATCCCGTGACCAAACACTTGGTCACTTTGAGCTCATTATGATGATGCATTACCGAGTGGGCCCATGATACCTCTCCGTAATACGGAGTGACAAATCCGATCTCGATCCGTGACAACCCAATGAGACACTTTCGGAGATACATGTAGTGCACCTTTATAGTCACCCGATTCGTTGTTACGTTTGGTACACCCAAAGCACTCCTACGGTATCCGGGAGTTACGACGATCTCATGGTCTAAGGAAAAGATACTTGACATTGGAAAAGCTCTAGCAAAACGAACTACACGATCTTGTGCTATGCTTAGGATTGGGTCTTGTCCATCACATCATTCTCCTAATGATGTGATCCCGTTATCAATGACATCCAATGTCCATAGTCAGGAAACCATGACTATCTATTGATCAACGAGCTAGACAACTAGAGGCTCACTAGGGACATGTTGTAGTCTATTTATTCACACGTGTATTACGATTTCAGGATAATACAATTATAGCATGAATAAAAGACAATCATCATGAACAAAGAAATATAATAATAATCCTTTTATTATTGCCTCTAGGGCATATTTCCAACAGCATAGGGGGTGTGCCGCGCCTCTGTACTGGGCTATATCGCGACGCAGCTCATATGAGTCTTGCCTGCTGTATTTGGCCCGGCCGGATTTGCTTTTACTGTATCCAGCGTAGCGGTCACCGTCCCGCGTAGGGGCGTGCCCTCGTGATCTGTAGATTGATCTTGAGTGTTTTGCCCTGTCTTCCAATACGTCTTGCAGGTCTCGCGTGTTTCCTGGTGCCTTGGTATTTTTATTTGAGTGGCGCAGGGTGCGGGCTGAACTTCTGGCTGAAATGCCTCTCTGTCTCGGCCACGAGGTGGCCGATCGGTTGCATCGTACACTGGTGATGTAGGTTTCAATGCTTCCTCCTCAAGTCGGGGTAGCAACCTGCGCTTTGGGTGACCCTTGGAGGGGCGTTCGAGTTCGTATTCCTCGGCCGCAAGGACTTCAGTCCATCTATCTGCTAGCAAATCCTGATCAGCTCGAAGCTGTTGTTGTTTTTTCTTCAGGTTATTTGCTGTGGCTATAAGTCAGTGCTTAAAGCGCTCCTGTTCGACGGGATCCTCAGGCACGACAAATTCTTCGTCGTCGAGGCTCACTTCATCTTCGGAGGGAGGCATGTAATTGTCCTCCTCTCCCTCTGCCGCTCACTCAGGAGGGCTGGCTTGTTCATCCTCCGGCTCTGAATCTTGCTGGAGGGGATTGCCATCATTTCCGGCACTGTCTGGAGTATTGTTATCTCCTGTGCCAGTATCACCGCTTTTGCTGTGGCGAGACTTAGAGCGGCGCCACTGGCGTCGGCGCTTGGGCTACTTCTTGGAGGGGTCATCTTTCGCTATCTTGTCGCCATTGCCTTCTTTGGGTGTATCCACCATATATATATCGTATGATGAGGTGGCGGTCCATTTCCCCGTGGGCAGTGGTTCCTGTTCGTCTCCTTCATCATTGTCCATACCATCGATGTCTTCGGAGTCGAAGTCGAGCATGTCGGTTAGATCATCGACAATGGCTACTAAGTGGGTGGTGGGTGGGGAGTGAATTTCTTCGTCATCTGCATCCCATTCTAGCCGGACATAGTTCGGCCAAGGTTCTCCTGACAAGGAGATAGACTTTAACGAGTTTAGTACATCACCGAAGGGTGAGTGCTGAAAGATACCCGCGGAGGTGAACTCCATGATCGGCGCCCAGTCGGATTCGAAAGGCATGGGCACAGGCGGTTCAGAGTTCGTGGCCTGAGACGAGTCTATAGGTTCGGCGTCACGGCTTTCGTGAGGGGTAAGATCAGTATTCGGCTCTATCGCCACTGAGGGTGCGGCCTCCAAGGCGGGGTCCATCCGCCCATCCTCGGATGGCGCGATATGTTCCGGATTGAAGGCCGGAGTAGTTGCTGGCGTGATTTCCCGAACATTGTCTAACGACAGAGCTATATCGTGCTCGTCGTGATCGTGCTGCACACTAGACATGGGCCCGAATCCGTCTAAGATCAAGTCTCCGCGGATATCGGCAGTGTAATTCAAGTTTCCAAACCCGACCTGATGGCCAGGGGCGTAGCTCTCGATCTGCTCCAGATGGCCAGGCGAGTTGGCCCGCAGTGCGAAGCCGCCGAATACAAAGATCTGTCCGGGGAGGAATACCTCACCCTGGACCGCATCGTTACCGATGATCGAAGGGGCCATCAAGCCTTACAGCGACGGCACAGTGGAACTCTCAATGAAAGCACCAATGTCGGTGTCAAAACCGGCGGATCTCGGGTAGGGGGTCCCGAACTGTGCGTCTAAGGCGGATGGTAATAGGAGGCAAGGGACACAATGTTTACCCAGGTTCGGGCCCTCTCGATGGAGGTAATACCGTACTTCCTGCTTGATTGATCTTGATGATATGAGTAGTACAAGAGTTGATCTACCACGAGATCGTAGAGGCTAAACCCTAGAAGCTAGCCTATGGTATGATTGTTGTTGTCCTACGGACTAAACCCTCCGGTTTATATAGACACTGGAGGGGGCTAGGGTTACACATAGTCGGTTACAAGGGAGGATATCTACATATCCGTATTGCCAAGCTTGCCTTCCACGCCAAGTAGAGTCCCATCTGGACACGAGACGAAGTCTTCAATCTTGTATCTTCATAGTCCAACAGTCCGGCCAAAGGATATAGTTCGGGTGTCCGCATACCCCCTAATCCAGGACTCCCTCAACGGGGAACGCGCTGATGGAGAGCTTGACAAGGAAGGCCCTCGGCAGGGCGCGTGGCCGAGGAACGGGCGGCGCGATCAGTCAGAGTCGAGGTCGGCGTCCCGCCGCTCGACGCCCTCATCGTCGCTTTCGCTGTCCTCCTCGTCACTCCCGCTTGAGGAGGAATCTTCATCGTCGGAGGAGCTCTCCACGCAGCACTTCAGGCCAGTTCCAAGATCTCCAAAGACCTTGACGGAGAGCAGGCTGTCCTCCATTAACTTGAAGTAGAGGACGAGCCCCACCATCAGGCTATGGACACGAGCAAACGTCTTCCATCCATGACGGAGGTACATGACATGAGGAGCGGGGAAGTCGACGTAGACCCACATGCCGCCGTTCCCGCAGCCCCTCATGTGAAGCCTGAGGGTCTGGGGTGGATCTAGCTCCATCTCCCGAGCGAAGGGGGTGGGGAGACGAAGACGACAAAGCGGTGGCTGGCGCAACCTGATGAAGAACTCACGGGCCTGGTCCCCGACGTGGCCCTCCATTGGGGGGCATCACTGGCGGGGGCAAGGCCAGTGCGCCGCCCCGTCCGCCTCTTCCCCGAGCGCCACAACGACCTCGGCCTTGCCCCTCCCCTTCCTCTCGTGGCTGGCTTCGCCGCCGCGAGCTCTTGGGAGGCAGGGACGCGCTGTCGAGCAGCGACCCTTGCCGCCACCGTAGAAGGGCCGATGCCTCCTCTCGCCATGGCAGATGGAGGAAAGGGGCCAAGGTGAATGGAGGCGAGTGGTGAGAGGATGTGGGATGCCATCCCCCTCCCCCTTCTTTCAAGGGGCGGGGTCGGGGCTCGGCCACCCCACTTGACCAATCCGGCCATCAGGGGCGCAGGGAATCGAGACCGACCCGCTGCTCCAATCAGTGATGGCCTGGTTTCCGCCTCCACCGCCTGCCACCTGCATGGGGGACACGTGGCGAGCAAGCAGAATAGAGGGGATGGGTGAAGCGACCGTTCCCCACCCCGTGATCGTGGGTCGCGGGCGCCTTGAAGACCGCGACCCGAGTCCACCCAGTAAATGAGCCGCGCCTCTGTGTCTCCCTCTTTTCATGGGGAAGGCACGAGCCGCCTCTTTACCACAATGTGACGCATGCGTGCGGGGGCTGCCCCACGCATGACCCCCATGTCACGCATGACCCTCCACGTCGTGCGTTCAACGCGGGTCGTGGGGAAGTGTAGGATCTTGAGAAGAGGTGTCTAGAGGGGGGGGTGATTAGACACTTAGTACCAAAGTTGCAGTTTTTAACTTCTTTAGGTTTAAGTGGAGTTTAGGCAGAAGTTTAACTTTTTCAATACGTAACAAGCAAGCAAGCATGCAAAGAGTATGTGAGCAGCGGAAAGTAAAGCATGCAACTTGCAAGAAAGTAAAGGGAAGGGTTTGGAGAATTCAAACGCAATTGGAGACACGGATGTTTTTGTCGTGGTTCCGATAGGTGGTGCTATCGTACATCCACGTTGATGGAGACTTCAACCCACGAAGGATAACGGTTGCGCGAGTCCACGGAGGGCTCCACCCACGAAGGGTCCATGAAGAAGCAACCTTGTCTATCCCACCATGGCCGTCGCCCACGAAGGACTTGCCTCACTAGCGGTAGATCTTCACGAAGTAGGCGATCTCCTTGCCCTTACAAACTCCTTGGTTCAACTCCACAATCTTGTCGGAGGCTCCCAAGTGACACCTAGCCAATCTAGGAGACTCCACTCTCCAAGAAGTAACAAATGGTGTGTTGATGATGAACTCCTTGCTCTTGTGCTTCAAATGATAGTCTCCCCAACACTCAACTCTCTCTCATAGGATTTGGATCTGGTGGAAAGAAGATTTGAGTGGAAAGCAACCTGGGGAAGGCTAGAGATCAAGATTCATATGGTTGGAATGGAATATCTTGGCCTCAACACATGAGTAGGTAGTTCTCTCTCAGAAATAGGATGCTGGAAGTGTAGGCTTGTTCTGATGGCTCTCTCCACGAATGAAGAGGAGGTGGAGGGGTATATATAGCCTCCACACAAAATCTAACCGTTACACACAATTTACCAAACTCGGTGGGACCGAATCATCAAACTTGGTCGGACCGATTTAGTAAACCTAGTGACCGTTACGGTTTTCGATGGGACCGATATGCAACTCGGTAGGACCGATATGGTTAGGGTTAGGGCATAACGTAATCTCGGTGAGACCGATTACACAAACTCGGTGAGACCAATTTTCGTAATTAGCTAACCGGAGAGTTGGTCAGGCAAACTCGGTGGGACCGATTACTCAAACTCGGTGGGACCGATTTTTGGTAATAAGTTAACCAGAAAGTTTGCATTGTAATCTTGGTAGTACCGATTACACAAACTCGGTGAGACCGATTTTGGTAATGGACATACACAGAGAGATTACAATCCCATCTCGGTGAGACCGAGATCCCTATCAGTGAAACCGATTTGCCTAGGGTTTGTGGCAGTGGATATGACATCTGAACTCGGTGGCGCCGGATAGAAAGAATCGGTAGGGCCAAGTTTGACTTTAGGTTTAGGTCATATGTGTGGAAGTGGGAAAGTAGTTGAGGGTTTTGGAGCATATCACTAAGCACATGAATCAAGAGGCTCATTAAGCAACACCTCATCCCTCCTTGATAGTATTGGCTTTTCCTATGGACTCAATGTGATCTTGGATCACTAAAATGTAAAATGAAGAGTCTTGAGCTTGAGGCTTGAGCCAATCCTTTGTCCTTAGCATCTTGAAGGAGTTCCCACATCCTTTAGTCCATGCCACTCCATTGTTGAACTTATCTGAAACATACTAGATAAAAGTGTTAGTCCAACAAGAGATATGTTGACATTAATTACCAAAACCACCTAGGGAGCACTTGTGCTTTCAATCTCCCCCTTTTTGGTAATTTATGACAACATACACCAAAGCTTTAGATAAAGATATAAAGAGTAGCAAGTAAAGCACATGTAACAAGCATAGGCTCCCCCTATATGTATGCAATCATGTGAATATGGAATATAGAAACATGTGACAGCATAACCATGATAGAGTAGGCAATGTGTTACATGTATCTTGGCCATATGCATGAGAGCAAAGAATATTAAAGAAAGTACCTTCATGCTCATGAGTCCTTCTTGCAAACAGTATGTACATCAGCAAGAATTCCTCATACACATGAGTGTGATGCATATACTTACCTTGTAGTCTTGAGTTGGCTTAGGGTGAAATGAACCTGCACAAACAAGGTTAGATAACACAGGTACATCTACTAGCCAGAGCAAACAGAAGAAACCACAAGAATACCAAGACTGGGATGACATGTAGAGAGTGAGTACTAAGTACCACATTGGATTAGACATGTCCCCAAGAGTAAAGATATCCAATGAATTTGAATGATTCCTTTCCCTTAGATGTCTTGCTCCCCCTAAATCTAGTATGGGATACTGGGAGAAGATAGGGAACAGAAAATCAGAGCTGAAAGATATAAATGAACAGAGCTTAATGAAAATAAGCACACATGAACATGTCTTTCCCCCAAAAAGACATGTGGCATCTCTCCTCTTGAACACCAAGCATCTGGGATCCTTGAGAAATACTTTCTACTTGAGTATTCTCTCCCCCTGGAGAACTTTTCTCCCCTTTAATACTCTCTCCATTTTGGAAGTGATAAGCTTTGATGTGATCTCTCTCTCCCCCTTTGACATCAATTTCCAAGAAGGGTATTCTGGAATTTGTTGTGAATGGGTTTGGTCCTTGAGTCACAACACAAAGCACTAGATAAAATCGTGATGCTTGTAGAGGACAAGATTCATTGAGTGGAGCTGGATCAGAAGAAACACAGAATAAGTGGCAATCTATTTTTCCTGTTGTGAAATCGGTGGCACCGAGTGGGATGCTTTGGTTGTACCAAAAGGATTCGGTTGGACCGAAAACAACAAATCGGTGAAACCGAGTTCATCTCAGAGAAAGCACATGTCACCTCAGCTCACTTGACTAGTAAGATCTCACAGAGATTTGCAAGGAATTAACTGAATGATATGCAATGAATTAGATGCAGAAAATGCAGAGCAAACAGAAAGAAAAGAAAGAAATCTAGATGAAGTTTTTTTTTGAAAGGGGAAACAAATATGCATGAGACAAATGCAGAAACTCAGAAAAGAACACGAGAGAACTTCATCTAGAGATGGTCGGCGACAAAGTCACCTATGTTAGAGTATATTGACTTAGGAGTCAAGTGAGATCACTTGATCATAGGTCATACTAATCGTTTAAGCTCAAAATGGGGTTACCATTTTTCGTTTAAGCATCTTGATGTATTCACATCTTGTCGAGTTGCTTTAGCTCATGACTCAGAGTAAAGCTTCTCTAAGATGGAATAACATACCTTGGTTGGTGGTGTTGACCATGTAGTTGAACTTGTGTGGGTTGCTCAAGGTTGATGTAGCTCATCAAGAGTTGGGAGCACCACTTGGAATTTGAGTCCATCTACCTACACGGGTTAGTTTTTGCAAGGAAGAGCACTTGTGTATCCAAAAATGATAATCATGAAGCTCAACAAAGAGTTTGTCAAAGGATATGTTTGAATGATTCCGTGCTTCCTTGTATTCAGCCACCATAGTGTAGAGACTTGGTGATGTAGAGATTGCTCAAGATGTGAGTAGATTACAATCTCATGGAATTTGATTCAACCAAGTACCTACAAGGGTTAGATAACATGCAAGATGCAAATATATCCAAGATATAATATTTTCAGCATAAGAGAGATATCATGGATTAGTCATAAGCTCATGTCTTGCATGTATCCAATGGAGTATCTACTCCAAGTTTGAAGCATCTATGATGTTCAATTCTCCTCTCAACCTGCAAAACACTTTCTCATCAAGAGGTTTAGTAAATATATCCGCTAATTGCTTTTCGGTGCGAACATGCTTAAGTTTAATGTCACCCTTAGCAACATGATCTCGAATGAAGTGATGACGAACTTCAATATGCTTAGTTCGAGAATGTTGTACGGGATTATGACCAATTTTGATAGCACTTTCATTGGCACAAAGCAATGGAACATGTTTCACATATATCCCATAATCTTTAAGAGTTTGGGTCATCCAAAGTAATTGAGCACAACATGAACCAACGGCAATGTACTCCACTTCGGCTGTAGATAAGGATACCGAGTTTTATTTCTTGGAGGACCAAGACACAAGAGATCTACCAAGAAATTGACAAGTACCCGAAGTGGACTTTCTATCAACCTTGTCTCCGGCATAGTCCGAGTCGGAGTAGCCAACAAGATCGAAAGAGGCCCTCTTAGGATACCAAATGCCAAAATTTGTTGTATGAATTAAGTATCTCACTATCCTTTTCACGGCCTTAAGATGACATTCTTTAGGAGCAGCTTGATATCTTGCACATATGCACACACTTAGCATAATATCGGGACGTGAAGCACATAGATATAACAATGATCCAATCATAGAGCGATAAACCTTTTGATCAACCGGTTTACCATCTTTGGTAAAATCAAGATGTCCACTAGTAGGCATGGGTGTAGACGTACCTTTTCACTCTTGCATATTGAACTTCTTGAATAAGTCCTTAGTGTACTTTGTTTGAGAGACAAATGTACCTTCCTTGGTTTGCTTGATTTGCAACCCAAGAAAGAATTTGAGTTCACTCATCATTGACATCTCAAACTTTTCCGACATTAGCTTTCCAAACTTCTCACTAAAATGAGGGTTAGTTGATCCAAATATGATATCATCAACATAAATTTGGCATACAAATAATTCTCCATTAACCCTTTTTGTAAAAAGTGTGGAATCAATTTTTCCAATTTAAAATCCTTTTTCAAGAAGAAACTTGGTCAAGCATTTATACCATGCTCTAGGAGCTTGTTTAAGACCATAAAGAGCTTTGTGAAGTTTGTAAACGTGATTTGGTTTCTTCGGATTGACAAAGCTGGGAGGTTGTTTAACATAAACTTCCTCCTCTATTTCACCATTTATAAAAGCACTTTTAATGTCCATTTGGTACAAGGTGATATTATGGTGATTAGCATAGGCAAGTAAGATGCGAATGGACTCAAGTCTAGCAACGGGAGCATAAGTCTCACCATAGTCCATACCTTCGACTTGTGTGTAGCCTTGGGCTACGAGACGTGCTTTGTTGCGAATTACTTGTCCATCTTCATGTTGCTTGTTGCGAAACACCCATTTGTTACCGATGATGTTGTGGTTGTTGTCGGGCTTCTCAACCAATGTCCAAACTTGGTTTCTCTCAAAGTTGTGTAGCTCTTCATGCATAGCATTTATCCAATCCGGATCTTCCAATGCTTCTTCGACCTTCATAGGTTCAATGCTAGAGATGAAATAATAGTTTTCACTAAAGTTAGCTAAACGAGTTTTAGAGCGAGTGATTCTCCCGGTTTGAATATCATTGTAGATTTGCTCGACGGGATGGTCTTTAGCAATTCTTGCTCGAACTCGTGAAAGCTTTTGCTTGGGTCTCGGTTGAACATCTTCTTCATCTTGTTCTTCTTCTTCTTCTTGATCTTCTTCATTGTTGGCGTTGGCGTTTTCTTGTCGAGGTGGAGAAGGAGGTTGTTGACGTTCGTGATGTTCTTCCTCATTTTCTTCATCTTGGTGTGTTCCACTTGTGGATGCTTCCGTATCAACTCTCGGTTCACCTTGTCGTGAAGTAGAAGCTTCCACTTGGACGGACGAGGTACTCTCCTTCACCTCTGTTGGACAGACCTTGCCAATAGACAAGTCTTGGATTGCTTACGAAGGGTCTTTGTCTCCTACATCAATTGGAAATTGCTCTACATGCGAGCCGTTAGATTCGTCAAACTTCACATATACCGTCTCTTCAACCTTTCGGGTGAAATTGTTGTAGACACGGTAAGTGTGAGAGTTTGAGCCATAACCTAGTAGGAAACCTTCATGATACTTAGGAGGAAATTTTGAACGACGATGCTTATCAAGAATGTAGCACTTCGAGCCGAATACTCGAAAGTATCCAACTTGGGGTTTGTTATCGGTGAGGAGCTCATATGCCGTCTTGCCGAGTAGCTTGTGAAGATACAAGTGATTTGTTGCATGACAAGCTGTCTCAACCGCTTCTGCCCAAAAGTGCTTCGGCGTCTTGTACTCATCAAGCATCGTTCTCGCCATTTTGATGAGCGTCCGGTTCTTCCTCTCAACAACTCAATTTTGTTGAGGTGTGTACGTAGCCGAGAACTCGTGTGAAATCCCCTCTTCGTCAAGAAAGGTGTCCACATTAGCATTCTTGGACTCCGTTCCGTTGTCGTTGCGAACCTTCTTGATCTTCACTTCAAACTGATTTTGGGCCTTCCTAGCAAAGTTTTTGAAGATCTTTTGGACCTGCGATTTATCATCGAGAAAGAACACCCACGTAAATCTTGAAAAATCATCAACTATAACTAGACCAAAAGAATTTCCACCGAGGCTTTTGTAGGCGTTGGGACCAAAGAGATCCATATGAAGTAGCTTGAGTGGCCTCCTTGTGGTCATGATGTTCTGCACGGGATGCCTTCCTCCAACCTGTTTACCTGCTTGACAAGCACTGCACAGTCTATCCTTATCAAATATGACATCGTTAACTCCAAGGATATGATTTCCTTTAATAAGCTTGTCAAGATTTCTCATGCCAACGTGACCTAGTCGTCTATGCCATAACCAACCTTTTGAGGATTTAGCAATGAAGCAAGTTTTGGTTGTGCCTTTTAGAGAAATCAACAATGTAAAGATCACCTCTCGATACCGGTAAAGACCATTTTATGATTGTCTCGACGAAACACTTGACAATCTACTTCAGTAAATAGGACATTGAAACCGAAATCAGCAAGTCTAGATACTGAAAGTAAGTTGTAGCCAAGAGATTCAACGATCATGACATTCTGAATGGAGCTATCATGTGAGATGGCCACCTTACCAAGGCCAACCACCTTACCCTTTGAGTTGTCACCGAAAGTGACATACTTTCGAGGACTATCATTTTCAGCAAGCTCACGAAACATGTCTTTATCTCCGGTCATGTGATCGTTACATCCTGTAACGCCCCGGATTCGATGCGCCAGGTGTCCGCCAGTTATTCGTCATCTTTGCCATATCATGTGCTTGTGTGTAGCCTTTGCCATGTCATCATCTGCATTTCATATCATGTCGTCATGTGCATCGCATTTGCATACGTGTTCGTCTCATGCATCCGAGCATTTTCCCCGTTGTCCGTTTTGCAATCCGGCACTCCTATGTTCCCCGGCGCTCCCTTTTACCTCTTTTCGTGTGCGGGTGTTAAACTTTCTCTGAATGGCCCGAGGTTTGCCAAGCGGCCTTGGTATAGCATCGGTAGACCGCCTGTCAAGTTTCGTATCATTCGGAGGTCGTTTGGTACTCCAACGGTTAACCGGGTAACCGTAAAGCCCCTTCTCTTTGCAGCCCAACACCCCTTCCAAAGTGGCCCAAAACCCATCCTAACCCCCTCCATGCTCTCGGTCGTTCGATCACGATCGTGTGGGCGAAAACCGCACCTCATTTGGACTCTCCTAGCTCCCTCTACCTATATATATGTGCCTCCCGTCCAAATTCATGGATTAATCCTTCCCGAAACCCTAGCCCTTCTTCTCCCCATGCGGACACGTCCGCCAGCGCCGGACGCGTCACGCCGCCGCCGCTCCAGCCAACGGGAGCGCCAAGTCGCGCCGCAGCTCCCAGCGCCACATCAGCCCGCCTGCCTGAAGCAGGCCCCAGCAACGCCCGTCCGCCCGGCGCCTCCCGCGCCCGCTTCGCCGTCGACCCTCGCCGCCTCCCAGCGCCCGCCCGGGAACCTCCGCCGATCTCGCCCGCCGCCGCCACGCCGCCGCCTGCGCCAAGGCTCGCGCCGCCCGCCGCCGCCCCTCCTCCTGCCATGGCCGCGCCCGTCCAGCGCTTCCCTCGCCGCCGCGGATCCGGCCTCCTCCGGCCGCCTCCCCGTCGCCCCGTCGCCGGAGCCCCTCGCCGGTGCTCCTCCGGACGCCGAGCTGCTCGTCTCCGGCGAGATCCGCCGCCACCTCGCCGCGTTGACGTTTCCCCTCGAAGTGGTAAAATCTGCCAAGTCCTGTAATTTTTGTCATCATCATGCCATATTCATCGCATCGTATCTCTGCATACTTAGCTCCGTTTCATGCGTGTAATATGTCGAATTGTTCGTCTCGACGAGTACATCATTTCATCTCATTGAATCATGTTCATTTGAGTCCATCTTGATGCCTGAATCATCGTTGCAAGAGGGCTATGTGATGTTAGTTTCAGATTCTTATCAGAACATGCACTTTTGTCATTTTTGCCATGATTGATGTGTGCACCCTATGAACTTGAGTCCTACATGTGTTTTGTAGTATGCCATGCCATCTTTACAGGGATGTATTCCATGTATTTTTGTGATCTCTGTGGTGACTAGCACAAGCATGCAAACTAGGCTTCATGATGTTGCTGATTTCAGCCCCTGTTTTGCTGATATTTTTATGCCATGTAAACTTGATGCTACAGAGAGATCCATGCATATTTTGAGATACTTCAGTAAGGATGTTTTGAACATATGGTTATCCTCTATCCATCCATGCCCTTGTTTGCAATTATGGAGTGCCATAGCTTGAGTCAATCGAGCTCTACTTTTGCTATAAAATGTTTCCTGGCAGGTTGTTTACATGTTATTCAATTTTGCCAAGGTTGTTGTAGTTGATCCGTGTATGCTATGATGTTGTTCTTGCCATGTATAGCCTCTATGCCATGTCTTATTACTGTTGGTTGCCTTGCCATGCCATGTATTGCTCTGTGGTGAGTAGTTCAAGCTCACCAACATGCCTACTTGTTATCTGTTTATGTTTTTGCTATATTCACATGCTTGCAACTGTATTTTCTGATCCCTTTTGGCTCATGGTCAGTAAAGGACTTTTGTTCTATGCAATTAGTAGGTTCATGCCATGCCTTTTTTGCCATGTTAAGTTCCTGTAACATGTTGTTTGATAGCTCTAAACATTGCAACCTGATGTTATTTCCTGATAAGTCTGAAACTGTTATTATTTGCAATCTTGCCATGTGTTTTTGAGCATGTTCTAGTGATTTCTGGAGATAGCTCAGTGTTCATGTTTTGTCATGCTTTACCTGTAAACCATGCCCATGCCTTTTGTTCTCATGTTGAGATGATGTAGCATATTGTTTTGATGCTTGTAATAGGCCTAGTTGCTGTTTTGGACAGATTGTTGTTATGCCTTGTATAGAGTGTATGTGTTGAACCGTTGCTCCGTTTTCAGTGTGCTCTATAAGAAACTTGCTTGATTTTGCATGTAGCTTCATATTATCATGTTGCATCCATGTTTTGAGGTGTTTGCTTGATGTTTGTATGCATTTTGCATCAATGCCATGTTTAACTTGTTTTGCTCATATCTTCTAGACCGTAGCTCCGAATCTAATGAACTTTATGTGTAACTTGACTAGAATTTCGTGTAGATCATCAACTTGAACATAAGGTTTATTCAGATCTGGACCAATTTCGAAATTTGCATATGAAGACTTACCGGAATTGTTATATGTTGTTTCCGGCCTCATTTAAACTTGCTTTGATGTGTTGTTCTTGTTTGCATCATCTCTTGCCATGAGTAGCTTCATGTAGTCTTGTCATGCATCATGCTTGGTTGTGCATCATGTCTTGTTCATGTGTGGTGTGTTTACCTATGTTGTGTGTTTCTTCTTGTTAGTTCCTGTTTCGTTGCGATCGTGAGGATTCGTTCGTCTACGCTTGGTTCGGCTTCATCCGTTCGTCTTCTTCATGGACTCGTTCTTCTTCCTTGCGGGATTTCAGGCAAGATGACCGTCACCCTGGATCTCACTACTATCATTGCTATGCTAGTTGTTTCGTTCTATCGCTATGATGCGCTACCTATCACTTGTTCCTCAAGCCTCCCAAATTGCCATGTCAGCCTCTAACCTTTTGCACCCTTCCTAGCAAACCGTTGTTTGGCTATGCTACCGCTTTGCTCAGCCCCTCTTATAGCGTTGTTAGTTGCAAGTGAAGATGAAGTTTGTTCCTTGTTGGAACATGGAGTTGTTGTTCCTTGTTGGAACATGTTTACTTGTTGGGATATCACAATATATCTTATTTAATTAATGCATCTATATACTTGGTAAAGAGTGGAAGGCTCGGCCTTATGCCTGGTGTTTTGTTCCACTCTTGCCGCCCTAGTTTCCGTCATATCGGTATTATGTTCCCGGATTTTGCGTCCCTAACGCGGTCGGGTGATTTATGGGACCTCCTTGACAGTTCGCTTTGAATAAGACTCCTCCAGCAAGGCCCAACATTGGTTTTACCATTTGCTTCACCACCACCTACATTTCCCTTGGGAGTAATTAACCCAAGGGTGATCTTTATTCAGCCCCCCCGGGCCAATGCTTGTCTAAGTGTTGGTCCAAACTAGAGCCCTTTGCAGCGCCACCTCGGGGAAACTTGAGGGCTGGTTTTAGTTGTACGGACTGCTCATCCGGTCGTGGCACGAGACGAGATACGCTGCTACTATCGTGGTGTCGGCACGCCGGAGGTCTTGCTGGTCTTGTTTTATTGCTGTCAAAATGTCTTGTAGCCGGGATTCCGAGACTGATCGGGTCTTCCCGGGGAGAAGGAATATCCTTCGTTGATCGCGAGAGCTTATCATGGGCTAAGTTGGGACATCCCTGCAAGGTATAAACTTTCGAAAGCCGTGCCCGCGGTTATGTGGCAGATGGGAATTTGTTAATATCCGGTTGTAGTAAACTTGAAGCAAACTCTTCTAAAATACACCAACCGTGTGCGTAACCGTGAGTGTCTCTTTTCGGGGTTGATCGAGAGGAGAACACGGTTTCTGGGTTATGTTTGACGTAAGTAGGAGTTCAGGATCACCTCTTGATCATTACTAGTTGACGACTGTTCCTTTGTTTCTCTTCTCGCTCTCATTTGCGTATGTTAACCACCATATATGCTTAGCCACTGCTGCAACCTCACCATTTTACCCCTTCCTTTCCCTTTAAGCTTTGCTAGTCTTGATACCCATGGTAATGGGATTGCTGAGTCCTCGTGGCTCACAGATTACTACACCAATAGTTGCAGGTACAGGTTTGCGATGATCCTGAGGCGAGAGCGATGCTTGCTTGTCTTGAGTTCTTCTTCTGCTTCTTCGATCAGGGGATAGGTTCCAGGTCGGCAGCCTGGGCTAGCAGGGTGGATGTCGTTTGAGCTTCTGTTTATGTTCCATCCGTAGTCGGATGTTGATCTTGTATATGATGTTGATGTATTCTTGTGGCATTTGTGCCTTATGTATGTATCCCTATGTTTTTATGTAATGTTGATGTAATGATATCCACCTTGCAAAAGCGTCTTCAAGATGCGCTTCTATCCTTGGTGGGACCTTCGAGTTCCTTTAGGATAGGGTCGCATCTTGGGCGTGACACATCCACTGTCAAGAACCCATTCGTTTCCTCCTGACACATATCCCCGAAGATTTGCCATAAGACCAAAATGTCTCATTGCATCATCAAGATCGAAGTCACTATCATCATCCTCATCATAGTATCCATGTTCAACATCGTCATGTGGTGGATCAAGTCCTAGAGAGGGTAATTCATTAGAGTGAGTTTGACAATGATCTTGCTTATGAATTCTTATAGCTTCGGAAATAATATCACCAATAATTCCAACATCTCCTTTGGCACGCATAAGGTCGGTAAGTTCAAATAGACGATCACCAAACATAGGGTCACTAGTATTCATCTTACTCAAGGCAATAGACTTATAGAGAATTTCATCTAGATTTTTCAAGGAATAATTTGGAAAGCGTTCCTCAAGAAATTTCCATATAGTGTAGGCACACTCAAGAGTAGGCAAGATTCTAATTAAGTTTCTAGGCAAGCCTCGAGTGATAAGATTGACAGTTCTAAGATTTCTAGTCATGTCAATAGATTCATCAAGGGTAGGATGCATAGGATCAACATGAGGTGCACAAGGGCTAGCAATGTACTTGTTCAAATGATATTGATTGAAAATTACAAGCATCTCATTTTTCCACTCATGAAAATACTCTCCATCAAGAATAGGCACTCTATGACTAAGACTCCCCAAAGTAGACTCATCCATCTTCCTCCAATGGTGATTAAACAAAGGAAATGGAGACCAATGCTCTGATACCACTTGTAGGATCTTGAGAAGAGGTGTCTATAGGGGGGGTGATTAGACACTTAGTACCAAAGTTGCAGTTTTTAACTTCTTTAGGTTTAAGTGGAGTTTAGGCACAAGTTTAACTTTTTCAATACATAACAAGCAAGCAAGCATGCAAAGAGTATGTGAGCAGCGGAAAGTAAAGCATGCAACTTGCAAGAAAGTAAAGGGAAGGGTTTGGAGAACTCAAACGCAATTGGAGACACGGATGTTTTTGTCGTGGTTCCAATAGGTGGTGCTATCGTACATCCACGTTGATGGAGACTTCAACCCATGAAGGGTAACGGTTATGCTGAGTCCGGGAGGGCTCCACCCACGAAGGGTCCACGAAGAAGCAACCTTGTCTATCCCACCATGGCCGTCGCCCACGAAGGACTTGCCTCACTAGCGGTAGATCTTCACGAAGTAGGCGATCTCCTTGCCCTTACAAACTCCTTGGTTCAACTCCACAATCTTGTCTGAGGCTCCCAAGTGACACCTAGCCAATCTAGGAGACACCACTCTCAAGAAGTAACAAATGGTGTGTTGATGATGAACTCCTTGCTCTTGTGCTTCAAATGATAGTCTCCCCAACACTCAACTCTCTCTCATAGGATTTGGATCTGGTGGAAAGAAGATTTGAGTGGAAAGCAACTGGAGAAGGCTAGAGATCAAGATTCATATGGTTGGAATGGAATATCTTGGCCTCAACACATGAGTAGGTAGTTCTCTCTCTAAATAGGATGCTCAAGTGTAGGCTTGTTCGATGGCTCTCTCCACGAATGAAGAGGAGGTGGAGGGGTATATATAGCCTCCACACAAAATCTAACCGTTACACACAATTTACCAAACTCGGTGGGACCGAATTATCAAACTCGATCGGACCGATTTAGTAAACCTAGTGACTGTTAGGGTTTTCGGTGGGACCGATATGCAACTCGGTAGGACCGATATGGTTAGGGTTAGGGCATAACGTAATCTCGGTGAGACCGATTACACAAACTTGGTGAGACCGATTTTGGTAATTAGCTAACCGGAGAGTTGGTCAGGCAAACTCGGTGGGACCGATTACTCAAACTCGGTGGGACCAATTTTGGTAATAAGTTAACTAGAAAGTTTGCATTGTAATCTCGGTAGTACCGATTACACAAACTCGGTGAGACCGATTTTGGTAATGGACATACACACAGAGATTGCAATCCCATCTCGGTGAGACCGAGATCCCTATCGGTGAAACCGAATTGCCTAGGGTTTGTGGCAGTGGCTATGACATCTGAACTCGGTGGCGCCGGATAGAAAGAATCGGTAGGGCCGAGTTTGACTTTAGGTTTAGGTCATATGTGTGGAAGTGGGAAAGTAGTTGAGGGTTTTGGAGCATATCACTAAGCACATGAATCAAGAGGCTCATTAAGCAACACCTCATCCCTCCTTGATAGTATTGGCTTTTCCTATAGACTCAATGTGATCTTGGATCACTAAAATGTAAAATGAAGAGTCTTGAGCTTGAGGCTTGAGCCAATCCTTTGTCCTTAGCATCTTGAAGGAGTTCCCACATCCTTTAGTCCATGCCACTCCATTGTTGAACTTATCTGAAACATACTAGATAAAAGTGTTAGTCCAACAAGAGATATGTTGACATTAATTACCAAAACCACCTAGGGAGCACTTGTGCTTTCAGGAAGCGCAACGGATGAAAAAATACTACGGTAAAATCCGTCCCACCTGCCCGCGCACCGTTCTGGGCCTAGCCCAACAACGCATCGCGCTTATGTGTGGCCCAGGCCCGGGGGCTCCTGTCGGTGTACAAAAGTAGGGGCTCTCCATTTGACCCCTATACTTGTGCACGGGCAGCCAGAGCTGCGCCCACGGCCACACTTAACAAGGCAGAGGAGGGAAGCCGGAGAGAAGCCGGAGCACGAGACAATCGAGGCAACGCCAAGACCAGAAACGCAAAAGAGCAAAGGGGCGAGGTGGACTCCCCCGGCAAGACCCTTGCCGGGGCGACCTCCGCGGCCCTGGCATGAGCCTTGTCGGGGGGACTCGCCCAACACCAGCAGAGCGAGCCACCCTTGAGCCCAGGAGTTCCAAATGCCACCAACAACTACATTGGAACCAAGGCTCGGGAGGCACCTCCGTGGTGGCATGCAGATCTTTGTCAAGATCGTAAATACACGAGATCGGATGAGGACCAGAAGACGACGACCCTCGGCCCGATCCTAGCCGGGGAAATCCACAAGACCCCTGGCAAGATCATTGCCAGGGACGACCACGACACCACGGCAACACCCTTGTCGGGGCCCCGGCAAGACCCTTTCCAAGGGCACCAGCGGGGCCGCAGCCAGGCCCACATCTGCCAAGACTACACCGCCGTTCCCATGTAGCTGCTAGCTCACCCAGTTGGGCAGGCACCTGCATGGCAACGGGCGGCCTCTACACCAACCCAGCAAGCGCCTGCGTGGTGGCATGCAGATCTTCATGAAGACTCCACCGCCGCGCCAGCCCACCAGCTAGCTGACGTGGCGCCACGACGCCTCGTCAGCTCGGACGCGTATCGAAGCCAGGCGAGGCGACGACAGCTGGGACGTGCTTCCTTGCCGTCCCCGATAAAGCAAGGGGGGCACGTCGGCAGCGCATTAGATGCGTTTGTCCGACGGTGCCAGAGGATAGACTCATCCACCGTACACCTTTCCACCTCATGTGTGCCACTGTGGCAACCCCTTTTTCCTATAAAAGGAGGTCCGAGCCGACCAGGAGAGGATTCAGATCTTTTGGGCAAAATCACGCCCCGTAGCTAGCTCAAGAACACAAGAACATTCAAATACATCCACCAAAGCAGGACTAGGGTATTACGTATCTCCGTGGCCCGAACCTGGGTAAACGATCCGTGTGCTTCCTGTCAGACCCGCTCTTTGCACAACCCCGCGACCGCCAACCATAGAAGGGATCCCAGTGATCCCATAGGTGTCAATTTCCCCCGACACCAACCATGCAAACATTAGATTTGTCACATTCTTCCTGCTGAATGCGAGGTTACTATTGTCCATCAGGCTTAAGTTTATCGGCAACATGGTTTTAATGGATGGGTATGTCAAAGAGCAAAAAAAGGAGTTTCAGGTGGGCAAAAGAGCTTCTGAACATGTCGGGCTTCTATTTACAACATATTGTGGTCATAATCCAGTAAATTTTACGACCCAAGATGTTCATTCTATGGACCTGACCGATCCATTTGACTGTGACTGTCGAAAATGGTGCTAGAGTTAGATGTTGTTGCCCTTTTCAACCTGGCTTTTGTCTAAACCTGATGAATAACTAACCCTCGTGCTTTTGTACAGTTTGTAAGCTGGAGTTAGATGTTCTTGCCCTTTTCAACTCAGTTGTGACTGTCATATTTTCTTTGAAACAAGGCAAATGGATTGCCATTCGTTTAATTTAGAGTGAAATATTGTAACAAATCCCAACCAAGGGAAATAACATCACTCTCGCCGGTTGCTTGCGCTCATTGTGCATTACAGAAGCCAATTGATTAGCCCCCACCAGCACCCACAAACTTATTTCAAACTAGCACACCAAATGGGCTGTAAATTTTCATAGGATAGGCTGCATCACCGTGACAGATTTGGATTCTGACATTTGGGACCCACGAGGAAATAGCCTACCCAAGGTGGTGTCGACTTACTAGCTAGTCAACAACGTTTCTGCCTACCAGCCGTTGGATTGACATCCAACATCTGTCGTGTATCTTCTATCTCTGGTCTTCTTCCTGCAGCCGCCCAAACCAAACCACCCCGTCGGCTCCGCCTGCTCCCCCTCCCATGGCTGGTTGCGCCTCCGCCGCCCTATCGTACCCTCCAACGTTGGCTAGTCCCTCCCTCTATTCCCCCACACGTCATGTTATTCTCCGGCGACGTCAGCCCCAACACGCACACACACCCGAACCAGTCAACCCTCGTACTCCCCTCCGCCTATGACTGGACCGGCGCATCTTCCATGGCTCCTGTTCATTCCGTCTGAGGCCTCGCCGTCGTCCTTGGCCTTGGTTCGCTCGCCGTGCGCGGTGCGCCGCCCTCTTGCGTTGTCAACACTGTCAACAACCAAGAGGAACAAGGATATGACTGTACGTGGAGAAGATGACATTAGGGACCCACCAGCGTCATGGCAGTACGCAAGCAAGTGCTTCGTTATTACAAGCCCCAAAAAATGGTTCCTCCTAATGGTTGGACATCTGGGGCTCACGCCATTGTCAACGTAGTCAATAAACGAGAGAATTACACAACGAGCGGCTGACACCAGGGACCCAGCAGGTCGCGCAGTTGTTATTTACTTTTTTTGAGGAACAAGAAGTTGTTATTTATACTAGTTTTAGCGACGGATCAGTGTAACAACGGGGCTGTGCGGGGGATGTGGCCCGTCTAGCCAGGGTTTTATTTATGTTTACCACATCATGAGCCCAGTTGTGTTTTTTTCTTGCTGAAAATGGCTAGCCCGGTTCTATTTTTTTTAAGAAATACCCAAACGAGGCCTACTTGCTTTATCAGCCCTGCTGGGCTGCAAATCTTTCAAGACGTGGAGAGAGTTTCATTCGGTTTGCCCAGAAATGGGTTGTACATTTTTAAAACACATCAAATCGAGAATTAGTTTCATTTTTAATTACAACATTTTAAATTTCATTGATTTTTATGCCTGGACAATTATTTGGATTTTATATTTATATAGATTATTTTTCAAAATAGTTTGAATGTGACTCGATATTCCTGGATTAAAATCAGTTGACCGCACCGAAATATGCAAAATTTCGTATAATTTTTAACCGTGGCCACAATATGGGGTGTAATGCTAACAAAAAGAAGATGGGCTCCAAAAAAATTCTTAAGAATTGGCAAATGGGCTGTAAATTATTAGAAATAATGGCAGATGGGTTGTATGCTATTTTCCAAAGATTTGAGGCTGACTTGTGCGCCTACTGCAGGTTGACGCGTATGCTTTTCTAAAATATAAGGTTGATGCACACGCAACGCCGTGTCAACTTAGTCAACACACGAGCAAAGGATCGCTCGATGTCCATCCAACGGCCGTCGTGCTTCTTCAATCTTTGCTCTTCCCGCTCCAAATGCCAAACAAGCGCCCGGACTGCTCTGCTCCCTCCTCCTGACGGCTATGCTGCGCTGCAGGCCTCACCGCCCCATCGTTCTCCCATCGCCGGCCTAGCCATCCCTCTACTCACCCACACCTGTTGTTATTCTTCGGCGACAGCAGACGAACCAGTAAACCCTCGCACTCCCCTAAGTGTGGGAAACAACTGCCGAATTTCCCTGTCTCCGTGTCGTTCCCTTCCTAGGCCTCGCCGGCGTCCACCGCCCCGGTTCTCTCGGCGCGGCGTGGTCAACATGGTCAATGAACGACATGCATCGGAAGTGGACTGTACATGGAGAGGCTGACAGCTGGGTCCATGGTCGCACGCAAGGAAATGCCTCCTTATTACGCGCAAAATAATGATTCCTCCACTTGACAGCTGGGACCCACCGGAAGGTCCTCTTTGTTTCATGAAAAAAACGTTCCCCCGCTGACAGGTCGGACCCATCAGCTATATCTTCGCACGCAAGGAAGTGCCTCGTTATTACGCACAAAAAATGAATACCGCCCCTACTAGCTGGGACCCACCATAGTGGGAGGCTGACTTGTGGGCCTACTAAGATGACCGGGACGGAGGGCTTTGTCAACTTAGTCAATATGAACGATTCTAGCTCCAGTGACCGTATGATGTCCATCCAACGGCTGTAGTGCTTCTTCAACCTCTGGTCTTCTTGCTCCAGTCGCCCAAACAAGCGTCGGCCGTGCCGCCTGCTCCTGCCTCCCGTGTCCGGCTGTGCTGCCACGGGTTTGTCAACATAGTTACATTTTTTAGGTGCTTCAACATAGTTACTATAGGAGATAAATTCACCACGAAGTCGGGGATCTGGCAGGTATCATTTATTATCACTAGGGCAGCAAGTATCAGCTGGGTTTTGGGCTGCCCCATCTAGGATTTCTTTTTTAACATGCGCAGCCCACGACATGCCGGTTTGTATTTTTTTGAGGGCCGCCATGTATCGACCGGCCTATGGACCACCCATCCGAGGTTTTATTTTTTCCTGAAACATCGACAGCCCATTTTATGTATTTTTTTGAAGAAAACGCAGAGGTCTGTTCTATTTTTTCATATAAGAATAGGAACGCCTAGTCCAACTTATGTTTCCGTTCTAACTATATTATATATATTTAAATTATTTTATATGTTATTATATATTATTGTTATTGTCATCATATATTTAACAGATACCCACATATGTAAGAAAACAATATCCCACATCTTATTAATTTATAAAAACAATTTCTTAACAATAAGATCCTGCATTTTTTTGGCAATGAAAATCCTGGTGATTGTGTACAACAGCTTGGTAAGATTTAAGGACCAATGTAATAATAAATCACTTATTATTTAAATATATTTATAACAAAATGCTCAGCCCCTGTTTATTTTTTGATAACATTGTTGGGCCCAACCCAACATTACAATTAGAATCAGCCCAGCAAAATCGTGTATTTCGAGAAAGTGCAAATGGCCTGTAATTTTTTAGGAAAAAAATAAATGGGCCGCATGGACGCTACATTATTTGTTCACCGAGCCCAGCAAATGGACTGTAATTCTAAAAAAAGATCAAATTGACTGTAAATTCTGAAAAAATGGGTTGAATACGTGCCACATTTTTGGAGGCTGAAATGTGGGCCAATAGGTCGAAGCCAACGCAAGCCGTTGTCAAATTAGTCATCAAATGATTCTGACATTGTTAGTCGTTGGATTTACATCCAACGAACGGCATCCATCTTCAATCTCTCGTCTTCTTCCTCCCGGGACCACCTGCCCCCTTCTCCTGCTGCTAGAAGCTCTGCTTAGCACACTTCCCTATGAAGCGCTACCCCACCGTTGGCCAGGCCATCCCTCCTACCCTCCACACCTCCTGTTCTTCTCCACCGACTGCCGAACCACACCGCACCAGAACCAGTTAACCTCGTACACCTCTCCGTCTACGACTCTACTCCCGCGTCTTCCCATCTCCGGCTCATTGTTGTCCGGGGCCTCGGCGTCGTCCACCACCTTGGATGCGCTCGGCACACAGTAGTCAACATGGTCAACGAACGACATCCATCAAAAGTAGACTGTGCGTGGAGAGGCTGACAGCTGGGTCCACGGCCGCATACAAGGAAATGCCTCCTTATTACGCGAAAAATAATGATTCCTCCACCTGACAGCTGGGACCCACTGGAAGGGCCTCTGTATTTCGCGAAAAAAATGCCCCCCCCCCTCGCTGACAGGTCGGACCGACCAGCTATATCTTCGCACGCAAGGAAGTGCCTCCTTATTACGCACAAAAATGAATACCCCCTGCTAGCCGGGACCCACCATAGTGGGAGGCTGACTTAGGGCCTACTAAGTTGACGGGACGGGGGGCTTTGTCAACTTAGTCAATATGAACGATTCTAGCTCCAGTAACCGTATGATGTCCATCCAACGGGGTAGTGCTTCTTCAACCTCTGGTCTTGTTGCTCCAGCCACCCAAACCAGCGACGGTCCTGCCGCGTGCTCCTGCTTCCCATGGCCGGCTGTGATGCCGCGGAGGCCTCACGGCCCCCTACTACTCCCACCGCTGGCCAGGCCCTGCAGCGATGGCAGCCTCACACCGCAGCCGAACCAGTGAACCCTCATACTCCTCTCCGCGTGGGCATCCACTACCGCATCTTCCCCGGCTCCGCGTCGTCCCCTTCCTAGGTGGGACGCCCTTGATTCAATCATACACTAATCATATATGCAAATGTGTACGATCAAGATCAAGGACTCACGGGAAGATATCACAACACAACTCTAGACACAAATTAAAAAAAATCAAGCTTTATATTACAAGCCAGGGGCCTCGAGGGCTCGAATACATAAGCTCGAATACACAAGAGTCAGCGAAAGCAACAATATCTGAGTACAGACATGAGTTAAACAAGTTTGCCTTAAGAAGGCTAGCACAAACTGGGATACAGATCGAAAGAGGCGCGGGCCTCCTGCCTGGGATCCTCCTAAACTACTCCTGGTCGTCATCAGCGGGTTGCACGTAGTAGTAGGCACCTTCAGTGTAGTAGGAGTCATCGTCGATGGTGGCGTCTGGCTCCTGGACTCCAGCATCTGGTTGCAACAACCAAAAAGAAATGAAAGGGCGAAAAGGGGGGAGAAAGCAACCGTGAGTACTCATCCAAAGTACTCGCAAGCAAGGAGCTACACTACATATGCATGGGTATATGTGTAAAGGGCCATATCGATGGACTGAATGCGCAGAATGCCGTAATAAGAGGGGATAACTAGTCCTATCAAAGACTACGCTCGCAGCCTCCATCTTGCAAAGATGTAGAAGAGAGTAGATTGAAGTCCTCCAAGTAACATCGCATAGCATAATCCTACCCGCAATCCCTCCTCGTCGCCATCTGTTAGAGAGCGGTCACCGGGTTGTATCCGCACTTGGAAGGTGTGTTTTATTAAGTATCTAGTTCTAGTTGTCATAAGGTCAAGGTACAAATCCAAGTCGCCCTGTTATCAAGATCACGGCTATTCAAATAGATAAACTTCACTGCAGGGTGCACCACATAACCCAACACGCTTGATCCCATTTGGCCGGACACACTTTTACGGGTCATGCCCGCCGCGAAGATCAACACGCCGCAGCCCCACCTAGGCCATCGAGAGGTCAAGACGCCGGTATAAACCTAAGCGCACAAGGGTGCGGGCCCATCGCCTTAGCACACCCGCACGCTATGGGCGGCCGAAGCGACCTAGCAACCTCCATTACAAAGGAAGTCACGCTACGCGGTCCAATCGGGCGCGCGCGCCCGCCGCCGACGTCACGAAGGCTTCGGCCGATACCACGACGCCGAAAGTGCCCATATCTTTCCCACGTGGTTGGTTAGTGCGATAGACCAAATGGCCGACTCGATCAAATACCAAGATCTCGTTAAGCGTGTTAATGATGTAACCGCGGACACCGACCAGGGCCAGGCCCACCTCTCACCTAGGCGGTCTCAACCTGCCCTGTCGCTCCGCCACAAAGATCCACCCAGAGGGCCGTCGGGACAAAGGTCCTTTCAGCCCCCAATCCATGAATCACTCGCGGGTGCTACACGAGCCGACCCGACTTTAGTCACCACATGTATCATGTATAAAGTATATAGTATATACCCGTGATCACCTCCCGAAGTGATCACGGCCTAGTAGTATAGCATGGCAGACGGACAAGAGTGTAGGGCCACTGATGGAACACTAGCATCCTATACTAAGCATTAGGATAGCAGGTAAAGGTATCAACAACTGTAGCAACAATGACAGGCTACGCAACGGAATAGGATTAACCGAAAGCAGTAACATGCTACACTACTCTAATGCAAGTAGTAGAGAGAAGGAATAGGCGATATCTGGTGATCAAAGGGGGGCTTGCCTGGAAGCTCAGCCGAGAAGGAGGGGTCGTCAACACCGTAGTCGTACTGGGTAGCAGCGGCGTCGGTCTCGGTGTCTAGCGAGAGAAGAGGGGGAAGAAACAATAAATACAATGCAAAAAAATGCATGACGATGCATGACATGACAAAGCGTGATGCTAGGCGTTCTCAATCGCGGTAGTAGGTGATACCGGTGAAGGGGGGGGGACATCCGGGAAAGTATTCCCGATGTTTGGCGTTTTCGGGCAGAGGTACCAGAGGGGGAAAGTTGCGTGTTCAATATGCTAGGGGTGTGTGGCGGACGAACGAGCTGCGTATCCGGATTCGTCTCGTCGTTCTAAACAACTTTCATGTATAAAATATTTTCATCCGAGTTACGGATTATTTTCTATTAATTATTAAAGTTTTAAATCATTTTCTAAAATTACTGCAATTGTTTAAATAGAATTGAACGCAGAATGTGCATTTGTTACGTAGTGTTATACTAGCCTATTTGTATGACAATGGGACCCGAGGGGCTGGTCAACCATTTTACTTTGATTGGTCAAAAGATGAGGTATGGCCCACATGTTATAGGCATCTAAATTAAATTAGTGTCTAGATTAGAATGAGGCCACATGTCATAGGCTATTAGGCTAATCTAGCACTAACCTGATACTAACTAAACAGCAGAATTAATCCTAGGACTAATCTAGCTAATTAAATTAGACCTAACAAGTTTTGGGCCGGCCGCACACACGTGCACTCACACATCACACTCACACAAGGCTAGAGGTTAAATCTGTTTTCTGTTGACAAAAGATAGCATTTTGTGATTTTCATAGGACTTAAACTATGCATTAAATGGATTTGGTCCAGTGGGATAAAATGGAGTTTGTCAAGTATACTACCTTCACTTAATATTTTTGCTCCTGTTAACAGTTGTTTAGCCGCTGTTTAGTGGCTGCCTAGGGTAGAATTAGAAAAGCTAGCTATAAGAAGCAGCAGTAACTAGCAGTAGTACAGGCAGAGCAACGATTGGAAACGGCATGGCGCGAGCGTAGCCAAGCGCGGGAGGGCGTGTGTAGGCGGAGGCGGGGCGTGGGCACGGCGCGACAGCATGCGGGCGGCAACAACGACAGTTGAGCAGTGGCAGCCGGGGCGGTGGCAGCAACGCCCAAGCAGCAGCAATAGCAGATGGCAGGAGCAGCAAGCACTGGCTGCGGTAGCGTGCAGCAACTCCAGTAGGCGAGCAGCTGCTGCATGAAGCCACGAACCAGGCACGCAGCCATGAGCAGGAGCAGCAGAAGCATGGCGCACGCGCACGTCCAGCTCGACCGCGAGAAGGGGCGCGACGACCGGCCGAAGTGCGGGCGGCGCGGGCGCACATTTGGGTGTGGCCAGGGAGCGCTGTAGCGCATGGGGGCGAGCTCCAGGCGCGACCACGGGCGAGGGCGAGGGCGCACGGGAAGTAGCATGGCCGCGGTGAGCATGAGATCGGCAGCGGCAACGCACGGGGAGGGCATTTACGGCGACCAAAACGAATAACGGCTTGAGGCATTCGAGCGAGGGCACCGCGCCGCGTGCATGGCTGGGTCATGCTTAGCTAGGGCGGGCTACCGCGGTGGCAACGACAACCTCGCGCGGCGGCCGGAGCAAGAGCTCAACGGAACAGTCGACAGAGGCACACAGAGAGGTAGGGGAGGAGCGCAACCGGTGCAGGGCTTACAGCGAAGCACGTAGGGGATTCAAGGGAGCCAGGGGGCTCGAAGACGGCTGGATCGACATCGAGGCAGAGGCGGCGGCCGACGAAGGGGATCGACACGAGCGACATCGCTGGTGCATCTCAGCCTCGATCCAGTGGCGGAGACGAAGTAGACGACCACGCCGGAGCTCCAGGTTAGCGCGGAATGACGAGCGGTGGCCGGTGGCCACGTGGACGAGCAGCGGCGGCGACGAAGGTGGCTTCGGGGGCGACGAGCAGAACGCAGAGGGGCGAGGGGCGCCCAGATCCAGTGGGGGGAAGTGAGGGAGATAGCTAGGCTTTGGCCCGGGGCAAAGCCTTATAGGAATGGGGGGTGCCGGCGGATGGCCGCCACGGTGACGACCGGTGCCGTGGCGGGCATCGGCCACGGCCACGGGGTGGTTCGTGAACAGGGGAGGAGAGGAGGGGGTGCGCCTGGGCCGGTTGGTCCAGTTGGGCCAGGGGTGGGGTGTTTACTTTATTTTTGTTTTTATTTTATTTTGTTTGTTTTGACTTTTTCTTTTCAGTTTTATTTCTAGTTTCTCTTTTATTTAGTTTTATAGATTATAAAAGTAGTCCCTGATTTTGTCTAAATAAATATATTACTGCCACATAAGTTTGGGCAACTAAATAAGATAGTTTAATATTTTATAAATCTTAAAAGGCATTTCATTATTGATTTTAGCTACTGTTTTAAATACCTTAGTGCATTTATCTATTTTTATAAAAATGTGGCTTCTCCACCATAATTACCTATGCATTATTGGTCACAACCCGAACATTTTAGTTTTGATATTTTAAAACATTTATTATTTGTCAAAAATTCAAATTTGATTTTTAAACGTTTTGATCTACCGCAAGGTTAGCAACAGTAATCGAGGTGACGTGGCATCATTAGCAGAGGTTTACTGTAGCTTGATTATCCGGGCGTCACACTAGGCCTCGCCGTCGTCCACCGCCCTGGTGTTCTCGCCGCGGCATGGTCAACATGGTCAAGGAACGACTTCCATCGGAAGAGTACTGTACGTGGAGAGGCTGACAGCTGGGTGCACGGCCGTAGCAAGGAAGTGCCTCCTTATTACGCAGAAAATAATGATTCCTCCACCTGACATCGGAGACCCATCGGACGGGCCACCGTATTTCTCAAAAAAAAACGTTCCCCCTGACTGCTGGGACCCACCAGCTACATCTTCGCACGCAAGGAAGTGCGTCCATATTACGGGCAAAAAAAATGATTCGCCACCTGACTACTGGGACCCACTAGCTACATCTTCGCACGCAAGGAAGTGCCTGATAGTCGGGACCCACCCGGTTGAAGCATACGTAGCGTTGTCATTCTAATCGCGAACGTGTACGTACATACTGGTCGATCGGTCTGTCTGCACGCTGCAGCGATGAACCATGGCCGTGCAAGGAAGGGCACGTGTCGTAGTAGAGGCGCGCACGTGTGGTAGTAGAGGCGCGCATGTAGCATGTACACGTACGTACAGCGGCCAGGGTGCAAGAAAGTAAATACGCCCACGTACTTACATATGGGCGGGGTCTCGAACGCCTACTCGCGCATACGTACGGCCAGGGCTCGTGTACATGGCTGGGTCGGAACGGAGAAACTGCGCCATCGTCGTGTTCATGGGGAGGCAACGGAATGCGTCATGTTCATCGGGAGGCAACGGAACGCGTGTTGTTCATCGAGAGCCAACCGGCTTGGACGTAACAGGCGATGGAAACGGGCCTGGCGTACTGCAGAACGGAGAAAACGGCCTTGTGTTTGACCGGCCATGGTGGAAACGGGATCCTGTTCATCAGGAGGGGTTTGGCGTACCGCAAAGCGGACGAAACGGACCTCCTACGGTCAAAACGGGGTCCTGTTGATCGGGAGGGGTATGGCGTACCGCAAAACGGAGGAAACAGACTTGTGTTGGAGCGCTACGGTCGAAACGAGGGTCCTTTTCATCGGGAGGGGTGTGGCTTACCGCAAAACGGGACTCCACGGGGGTACTGTTCATCTCCACTATCGACCTCCTCCAGCCTCCACGGGCTCCTGTTCATCCACCATCGACCTCCTCCAGCCTCCACCTGCGACTGTTCATCCACGGGCTCCTGTTCATCTAGCCTCCACCGCGCGCTCCTCCACCGACTACTGTTCAACCAGCCCTCTCCACGGGGGTCCTGTTCAACCACCCCTCCACGGGCTACTGCTCATCCAGCCCTCCACCGCCATCGCTCAACCAGCCCTCCACCGCTCATCGCTCAACCTGCCTCCACGGGGTCCTGTTCATCCAGCCCTCCACAGGGTCCTGTTCATCCACCGGCTCGATCGATCGGGGTACTGTTCATCCAGCGGCAATGGCCTCTACTACCACGGGTTCCTGTTCATCCAACCCCCCACCAGGAATTGTTCATCCAAACCCCCCAACAACGCTCACTGTTCATCCAGAGACAGCATCGATCGGCTTCAGTTAGCAGCAGTAGCGAAGCAATCGCTCGATCGGGTTTAGTTAACAGGCATCGATCGATCGCTCGGGTTCAGTAATGCTCGGGTTTAGTTAGAGCGCAACGCCTCGCTCGGGTTCAGTTAGAGCGCAACACCTCGCACACACGCACGCATGTACGAGAGAAACGCGCATCGCTCGGCCCCCGACCACCCACCGTAACCGGGAACTCCCCCGATATTTTCCTCGCCCTCACTTCTACCACGGTTTTCTCCGTCATGGACGGCCCAAAGAATGTCATGCAGCTGCGTCTCTGGCCCGCCCAGGACAAAAAGCCCATTTTCTGTCATGATCTTTTGTCACAGAAGTAGGACCCCACCACATCTATGGTGATACCGGATTTTTGTCACAATTATCGTCATAGAAGTGTCACAAGTAAGACAGAAAAACTTTTCGTTTGGCCCAAAATATCACGGATGTGTCTTTTTTTTTGTAGTGAATGCCTTTTCTCTCATAATATGCAAGGTTTACACAAAGAGGGAGAATGCCGGCAGCTGGAATTCTGGACCTGAAAAAGCTACGTCAAAGTTAGCTATTCTGCACAACTCCAAATAAGCTCAAACTTCACGGAGAATTATTTTGGAATATATGAAAAATACTGGAGCAAATAACTACCGGAGGAGGGCCACCTGGTGACCACAAAACACCAGGAGGCGCCAGGCCCCCAGGCGCGCCCTGGTGGGTTGTGGCCAGCCCAGCCCACCTCCGGTGCCCGTCTTATGGTATATAAGTCATTTTGACCTAGAAAAAATAAGGAGAGGACTTTCGGGACGGGGCACCGCCGTCTCGAGGAGGAACTTGGGCAGGAGCAGTTTTGCCGTCCGGCGGAGCGATTCCACTAGGGAAACTTCCCTCCCGGAGGGGGAAATCGAAGCCATCATCATCACCATCAACCCTCTCATCTTTGGGAGGCCAATCTTTATCAACATCTTCAACAACACCATCTCCTCTCAAAACCTATTTCATCTCTAGTGTTTAATCTTTGTACCAGAACCTCAGATTGGTACCTGTGGGTGACTAGTAGTGTTGATTACATCCTCTAGTTGATTACTATATGGTTTATTTGGTGGAAGATCATATGTTCAGATCCATTATGCTATTTAATACCCCTCTGATCTTGAGCATGAATATCATTTATGAGTAGTTACTTTATTTCTTGAGGTCACGGAAAGAGTCATGTTGCAAGTAATCATGTGAACTTGATATGTGTTCGATATTTTGAAGATATGTATGTTGTGATTCCCTTAGTGGTGTCATGTGAACGTCGACTGCATGACACTTCCCCGTCTTTGGGTCTAAGGGAATGCATTATTAGATGATGGGTTGCTAGAGTGACAGAAGCTTAAACCCTAGTTTATGCGCTACTTTGTAAGGGACCGATTTGGATCCAAATGTTTAATGCTATGGTTAGATTTTATCTTAATACTTTTCTCGTAGTTGCGGATGCTTGCGAGGGGGTTAATCATAAGTCGAAGGTTTGTTCAAGTAAGAATAGCACCCAAGCACCGGTCTACCCACATATCAAATTATCAAAGTAGTGAACGCAAATCAAACCAACATGATGAAAGTGACTAGATGAAATTCCCGTGTGCCCTCTGATACGTCTCCAACGTATCTATAATTTTTGTTTGTTCCATGCTATTATATTATCTATTTTGGATGTTTTATATGCATTAATATGCTATTTTATATTATTTTTGGGACTAACCTATTAAGCTAGAGCCCAGTGCCAGTTTTTGTTTTTCCTTGTTTTTGAGTTTCGTAGAAAAGGAATACCAACCGGAGTCCAAACGGAATAAAACCTTCGTGATGATTTTTCTTGGACCAGAAGACACCCCAGAGATTTGGAGATCAAGTCGGAAGAGCCACGAGGCGGCCACAAGAGGGGAGGGTGCGCCCCCTGCCTTGTGGGCCCCTCATGACTCTGCTAACCTGATTCTTCAGCCTATATATTCCCAAACCACCAGAAGTATCCACGAAAACACTTCTCCACCGCCGCAACCTTATGTACCCATGAGATCCCATCTTGAGGCCTTTTCCGGCATCCTGCCGGAGGGGGATTCGATCATGGAGGGCTTCTACATCAACCCTATTGCCCTTTCGATGAAGCGTGAGTAGATTATCACAGACCTACGAGTCCATAGCTAGTAGCTAGATGGCTTCTTCTCTCTCTTTGATTCTCAATACCATGTTCTCCTCGATGTTCTTGGAGATCTATCCGATGTAATCTTCTTTTGCGGTGTGTTTGTCAAGATCTGATGAATTGTGGATTTATGATTAGCTTATCTATGAATATTATTTGAATCTTCTCTGAATTCTTTTATGCATGATTTGGTATCTTTGTAATTCTCTTCGAACTATTGGTTTTGTTTGCCAACTAGATTGGTTTTTCTTGAAATGGGAGAAGTGCTTAGCTTTGGGTTCAATCTTGCGGTGTCCTTTACAAGTAATAGTAGGGGCAGCAAGGCACATATCGTATGTTCCATCAAGGATAAAAAGATGGGGTTTACATCATATTTCTTGAGTTTATTCCTCTACATCATGTCATCTTACTTAATGTGTTACTCTGTTCTTCATGAACTTAATACTCTAGATGTAGGCAGGAGTCAGTCGATGTGTGGAGTGATTGTAGTAGATGCAGAATCGTTTCGGTCTAGTTGACACGGATGTGATGCCTATATTTCATAATCATTGCCTTGGATATCGTTATAACTTTGCGCTTTTCTATCAATTGCTCGACAGTAATTTGCTCACCCACCGTCTAACTTGCTATCTTGAGAGAAGCCTCTAGTGAAACCTATGGCCCCCGGGTCTATTTTCCATCATATAAGTTTCCGATCTACTATTTTGCAATCTTTTACTTTCCGATCTATAAACCAAAAATATTTACTTTATCTTTAGTTTTATTTATCTATCTCTATCAGATCTCACGTTTCCAAGTAACCGTGAAGGGATTGACAACCCCTTTATCGCGTTGGGTGCAAGTTGTTTGATTATTTGTGCAGGTATTGGTGATTTGTGCATTGTCTCCTACTGGATTGATACCTTGGTTCTCAAACTGAGGGAAATACTTATCTCTACTTTGCCGTTTGCCTCTCGTTTTCCTCTCCCCCACTTCACAAAAATTTGCCGTTTTATTCGCCCTCTTTTTCGTTCGCCTTTTTCTCGGCAGATCTTCTGTTTGGGTGTGTTGCCATGTGCCTTCTATATGCTTGCATCTTCGCTTGCTAAAAATCTATTGATATGGATCCCCATCCACTTGCTAATCTTTTTAAAAGATCCAATCATGATGAACCTATTGCTAGTGAGTTGAGTGCACTAGATTATCTTTATGAAGTTTTGCTTGAGAATCATGAATCTGAAAATTGTGATGAAGTGATTCATGATATCTCCTTGAATGAAAACCATGATTGCAATAATGTTACTATAAATTCTATTAATTTCAATTGTGCTAATAATATGCAAAACCCCAAGCTTGGGGATGCTTGTTTTGTCATGTCTGTTACTTATTGCAATAATCATGATTGGGGTGATAATGTTTCTTATGATCTTGAAAATTTATTTAAGCCTCATGATGAATACGTTTGCGATAATATTGAAAGTGGGTTTGGAAGAGTGTCAACTTTAGCTAAAAATAATCCCACTATTTTGGAAGAGCGTCAACTTTGCATGCATGTGGATCATGAAGAGAAAATTTTATTCAATAGTCATATTGTTGAATTTGATTATGATCCTACATATAATTATTATGAGAGAGGAAAATATGGTTGTAGAAATTTTCATGTTGCTAAATTTCCTCTCGTTATGTTGAGATTGCTTTTGTTTCTTTCTTCTTCTTTGCATATGCTAGAAATTGCTTCTCTTGATAATTTGTTTTCCTATAAAATTCCTATGCATGGGAAGTATGTTAGACTTAAATGTGTTTGTCACATGTTTGACGATGCTCTCTTTGCGTTGCAATTATTATCTTTCATGTGAGCATCAATAAAATCCTAAGCCCATCTTGATGGCTATAAAGAAAGAGCTTGTTGGGAGGCAACCCAATGAATAAAATTTATTTTTGCTTTTTGCTTTCTGTTCTTGAGTGTTTACACAATTATGCTGCTTTTATGATTGTGGTTTTTTGTGTGTGTTTTAATTAGTGTTTGTGCCAAGTAAAGCCTTTAGGATCCTCTTGGGTGATAGTTGTTTGATCTTGCTGAAAAAGACAGAAACTTTGTGCTCACGATAATAATTTTCATAAATCACATAAAAGAGCTTTTGTTCTGATTCTTTTTGCAGAAGATTAATATACAAATTACCATAGACGTCCTAATTTAGTAGAATTTTTGGAGTTACAGAAGTATTCTCTAAAGTCAGATTACTACAGACTGTTCTGTTTTGACATATTTTGTTTTCTTTGTGTTGTGTGCTTATTTTGATGGCTCTATAGTTTTCTTTGATGCATTTTTGCCATAGAAAAGTTGGAATACAGTAGATATAATACAAAAACAAAATATGAATTGGTTTGATACAACACTTATAGTAGTAGTTTGCTTTCTTGTACTAACGGATCTCACAAAGGTTTTGTTGAGTATTGTGTGATTGAAGTTTTCAAGTTTTGGGTTATCTTACGATGGATGAAGGAAGGATGTAAGAGCCTAAGCTTGGGGATGCCCCGGCATCCCAAGCTATTATCCAAGAATGAGCAACCAACTAAGCTTGGGGATGCCCCCGAGTAGCATCCCCGCTTTCTTCCAACAACTATCGGTATTTTACTCGAGGCTATATTTTTATTCGTCACGTCATATGTGTTTTGCTTGGAGCGTCTTGTATGATATGAGTCTTTGCTTGTTTTATTTTGTGTTTTAAGTCATCAATCCTTGCTGGACACACCTATTTGAGAGAGCCAAAATTATTTCATGACTTGTTAGAATTGCTCTCTATGCTTCACTTAAATCTTTTATGAGCTAGGACTTGCTCTAGTGCTTCACTTATATCTTTTTGAGCACGGTGTGCTTTGTTATTTTTGAAGAAATGCTATCTTGCTTCACTTAGATTTATTTGAGAGTTAGTAAATTTTTGAAGAAACTCTCTCTTGCTTCACTTAAATTATTTTGAGAGAAAGAAAATTTGTTATGCTCATGATCTTCACTTATATTTGTTTGAGATTATGAAAAGCAACACATAAAAGTTAGTCCCAAAGTGATAAATATCCAATAAGGATAAAGAAAAATAAAATGTCATGAAGATCATTGTACAAAATAAACTTGATTCTTAGTAATAGTTTTGAGATGTGATGATGTGATATGTGAGTTATGTTGATGAGTAATTATGCTCTAGTGAGAATATTGGTGTTAAGGTTTGTGATTCCCTATGCATGCACGAAAGTCAATAATCATGCAATGAAAATTATATCCTACTTGTGGTGCATCATTCGGTGTTAATTATGCTTAATGCTTGCTTATGAGATTATTATTTTCTTGGTTGGTCGCTTCTCAATCTTTTTGCTACCCTTCATTTTGCACTAAGTATGACTTCTACTTGTGCATCCAAAATCCTTTATACCAGTTTTGCCACATGAGTCCACTATATCTACCTATATGCGGTATTATTTTGTCGTTCTAAGCAAATTTGCATATGCCATCTCTAATTTTCAAAATAAACTTCTCTTTTGTGTGTTTGTTTCGCTCGCGGAACGGTAACGGGTGGCTAATATTTCCCATGCTAGATGTGTTATTCTCAAGATGAGTGTTTATTCACTTGTCATTGCACGAGAGTAAGGCAAAGGTTTTAGGGATGCCCAGTCCCGAAATGCAAAAATGAATTTACTTTATGTTGTCAAATAATAAATTCATTGAAAAGTGTTGGTATGGAGGGCACCCGTGGATACGGCTAGCCATGGAAAGTGAAAGAATGGTGGAAAAAGGAATAAACTTTATTTTCTGTTTGGGAACCGCCTATGGCATATCTAGCATGGAAAGTGTTCGTATCTCTGAGTCGTTCTCGTTGGTGGGATGGATACACCTCTCAAAATGTTTTTATCTCTAATTTTACCCTTTGAGCTCTGGCACCTCTACAAATCCCTACTTCCCTCTGCGAAGGGCCTTTCTTTTACTTTATGCATTTTTTATTTTTGAAATTTGATTCTCCATCCTCTCTTAAGAAAGCACCAACTAGGAGGCAATATGATCGTGCTCAAGTATTGGGTGTAGTTAATATTCGAGTGTTTTTCATGAATGGATCAATGTTTGAGCATCATGGGTGAAGTCTACTACACAACCTTCTTCTTGTAGACGTTGTTGGGCCTCCAGGTGCAGAGGTTTGTAGGAATATAGCAAATTTCCCTCAAGTGGATGACCTAAGGTTTATCAACCCGTGCGAGGCGTAGGATGAAGATGGTCTCTCTCAAGCAACCCTGCAACCAAATAACAAAGAGTCTCTTGTGTCCCCAACACACCCAATACAATGGTAAATTGTATAGGTGCACTAGTTCAGCGAAGAGATGGTGATACAAGTGCAATATGGATGGTAGATATAGGTTTTTGTAATCTGAAAATATAAAAACAGCAAGGTAACTAATGATAAAAGTGAGCGTAAACGGTATTGCAATGCTAGGAAACAAGGCCTAGGGTTCATACTTTCACTAGTGCAAGTTCTCTCAACAATAATAACATAATTGGATCATATAACTATCCCTCAACATGCATCAAAGAGTCACTCCAAAGTCACTAATAGCGGAGAACAAACGAAGAGATTATGGTAGGGTACGAAACCACCTCAAAGTTATCCTTTCTGATCGATCTATTCAAGAGTTCGTAGTAAAATAACACGAAGCTATTCTTTCTGTTCGATCTATCATAGAGTTCGTACTAGAATAACACCTTAAGACACAAATCAACCAAAACCCTAATGTCACCTAGATACTCCAATGTCACCTCAAGTATCCGTGGGTACGATTATACGATATGCATCACACAATCTCAGATTCATCTATTCAACCAACACAAAGTATTTCAAAGAGTGCCCCAAAGTTTCTACCGGAGAGTCAGGACGAAAATGTGTGCCAACCCCTATGCATAGGTTCATGGGCGGAACCCACAAGTTAATCACCAAAACATTCATCAAGTGAATCACGTGATATCCCATTGTCACCACAGATAAGCACATGCAATACATACATCAAGTGTTCTCAAATCCTTAAAGACTCAATCCGATAAGATAACTTCAAAGGGAAAACTCAATCCATTACAAGAGATTAGAGGGGGAGAAACATCATAAGATCCAACTATAATAGCAAAGCTCGCGATACATCAAGATCGTGCCAAATCAAGAACACGAGAGAGAGAGAGAGAGAGAGAGAGAGATCAAACACATAGCTACTGGTACATACCCTCAGCCCCAAGGGTGAACTACTCCATCCTCGTCATGGAGAGCACCGGGATGATGAAGATGGCCATCGGTGAGGATCCCCCCCGGCAGGTGCTTGGAACAGGTCCCGATTGGTTTTGGTGGCTACAGAGGCTTGCGGCGGAACTCCCGATCTATTCTGTTCCCCGATGGTTTTAGGGTATATTGATATATATAGGCGAAACAAGTTGGTCAGGGGAGCCACGAGGGGCCCACGAGGGTGGAGGGCGCTGGGGGGGGTAGGCACCCCTCGCCTCGTGGTCTCCTTGTTGATTCCCTGACGTGTACTCCAAGTCTCCTGGATTGCTTCCATTCCAAAAATAACTCTCCCGAAGGTTTCATTCCGTTTGGACTCCGTTTGATATTCCTTTTCTGCGAAACATTGAAACAAGGGAAAAACAGAAACTGGCACTGGGCTCTTGGTTAATAGGTTAGTCCCAAAAATAATATAAAAGTGCTTAATAAAGCCCATAAACATCCAAAACAGAATATATAATAGAATGGAACAATCAAAAATTATAGATATGTTGGAGACGTATCAAGCATCCCCAAGCTTAATTCCTGCTCGTCCTCGAGTAGGTAAATGATAAAAACAGAATTTTCGATGTGGAATGCTACCTAACATAGTTATCAATGATATCTTCTTTATTGTGGCAAGAATATTCAGATCCATAAGATTCAAGATAAAAGTTTAATATTGACATGAAAATAATAATACTTCAAGCATACTAACAAAGCAATCATGTCTTCTCAAAATAACATGGCCAAAGAAAGCTATCCCTACAAAATCATATAGTCTGGCTATGCTCTATCTTCATCACACAAAATATTTAAATCATGCACAACCCCAATGACAAGCCAAGCAATTGTTTCATACTTTTGATGTTCTCAAACTTTTTCAATCTTCACGCAATACATGAGCGTGAGCCATGGACATAGCACTATATGTGGAATAGAATGGTGGTTGTGGAGAAGACAAAAAGGAGAAGATAGTCTCACATCAACTAGGCGTATCAACGGGCTATGGAGATGCCCATCAATAGATATCAATGTGAGTGAGTAGGGAGTGCCATGCAACGGATGCACTAGAGCTATAAGTGTATGAAAGCTCAACAAAAGAAACTCAATGGGTGTGCATCCAACTCGCTTGCTCATGAAGACCTAGGGCAATTTGAGGAAGCCCATCATTGGAATATACAAGCTAAGTTCTATAATGTAAAATTCCCACTAGTATATGAAAGTGACAACATAGGAGACTCTCTATCATGAAGATCATGGTGCTATTTTTGAAGCACAAGTGTGGTAAAAGGATAGTAGTATTGTCCCTTCTCTCTTTTTCTCTCATTTTTTTATTTGGTATTTTCTCTTTTTTTATGGCCTCTTTTTTTTAGTCCGGAGTCCCATCCCGACTTGTGAGGGAATCATAGTCTCCATCATCTTTTCCTCACTGGGACAATGCTCTAATAATAATGATCATCACACTTTTATTTACTTACAACTCGATACTTAGAAAAAAATATAACTCTATATGAATGCTTCCGGCGGTGTACCGGGATGTGCAATGACTCATGAGTGACATGTATGAAAGAATTATGAACGGTGACTTTACCACAAATACAATGTCAACTACATGATCATGAAAAGCAATATGACAATGATGGAGCGTGTCATAATAAACAGAACGGTGGAAAGTTGCATGGCAATATATCTCGGAATGGCTATGAAAATGCCATAATAGGTAGGTATGGTGGCTGTTTTGAGGAAGGTATATGGTGGATGTATGATACCGGTGAAAAGTGTGTGGTATTAGAGAGGCTAGCAATGGTGGAAGGGTGAGAGTGCGTATAATCCATGGACTCAACATTAGTCATAAAGAACTCATATACTTGTTGCAAAAATCTATTAGTTATCGAAACAAAGTATTATGCGCATGCTCCTAGGGGGATAGATTGGTAGGAAAATACCATCGCTCGTCCCCGACCGCCACTCGTAAGGAAGACAATCAATAAATAAATCATGCTCCGACTTCATCACATAACGGTTCACCATACATGCATGCTACGAGAATCACAAACTTTAACACAAGTATTTCTCAAATTCACGACTACTCAGCTAGCATGACTCTAATATCACCATCTTCATATCTCAAAACAATCATAAATAATCAAACTTCTCATAGTATTCAATGCACTTTATATGAAAGTTTTTATTATATCCCTCTTGGATGCCCATCATATTAGGACTAAATTCATAACCAAAGCAAACTACAATGATGTTCTAAAGGACTCTCGAAATAATATAAGTGAAGCATGAGAGTTCATCTATTTCTTCAAAATAAATCCACCGCCGTGCTCTAAAAGATATAAGTGAAGCACTAGAGCAAACGACAAACTACTCCAAAAAGATATAAGTGAAGATTAATGAGTAGTTAAATAATTATGTAGCTATGTGAAGACTCTCTCCCATTTTAAGAATTTCAGATCTTGATACTTTATTCAAACAGCAAGCAAAACAAAATAAAATGACATGATGCTCCAAGCAAAACACATATCATGTGGTGAATAAAAATATAGCTCCAAGTAAATTTACCGATGGATGAGGACGAAAGAGGGGATGCCTTCCAGGGCATCCCCAAGATTTGGCTTTTTGGTGTCCTCGGATTTAACTTGGGGTGCCTTGGGCATCCCCAAGCTTAGGCTCTTGCCACTCCTTATTGTTGGGGAACGTAGTAATTTCAAAAAAATTCCTACGAACACGCAAGACCATGGTGATGGCATAGCAACGAGAGGGGAGAGTGTCCGTCCACGTACCCTCGTAGACCGAAAGCGAAGCGTTATAACAACGCGGTTGATGTAGTCGACGTCTTCACGATCCAACCGATCCAAGCACCGAACGTCACGGCACCTCCGAGTTCTGCACACGTTCAGCTCGATGACGATCCCCGGACTCCGATCCAGCAAAGTGTCGGGGATGAGTTCCGTCAGCACGACGGCATGGTGACGATGTTGATGCTCCACCGACGCAGGGCTTCGCCTAAGCTCCGCGACGATATGACTTCTCCGCGAGGCTTCGCCTAAGCTCTACGACGATATGACCAAGTGGAATATGGTGGAAGGGGCACCGCACACGGCTAAGGAACGATCCGTAGATCAACTTGTGTGTCATGGGGTGCCCCCTGCCCCCGTATATAAAGGAGGCAAGGGGAGGTGGCCGCCCAAGGGGAGGCGCGCCAGGAGGAGTCCTACTCCCACCGAGTAGGACTCCCCTCTCTAGTTGGAGTAGGATTGGGGAGGAAGAGGGAAGGGCGCCGCCCCCTCCTTGTCCTATTCGGACTAGAGGGGAGGGGCGCAGCCCACCTGGCCGGCCCTTCCTCTTCTCCCTTGTGGCCCATGTAGGCCCATATACCCCCGGGGTTCCGTAACCCCGGTGTTCCAGAACATCCTGTTTTCATTCGAACCCTTCCAAGTCCAAACATAGGCTTCCAATATATCAATCTTTATGTCTCGACCATTTCGAGACTCCTCGTCATGTCCGTGATCACATCCGGGACTCGAACAAACTTCGTGCATCAATACTTATAAACTCATAATGAACATCATCGAAGCGTTAGCGTGCGGACCCTACGGGTTCGAGAACTATGTAGACATGACCTAGAACCATTCTCGGTCAATAACCAATAGCGGACCTGGATGCCCATATTGGTTCCTACGTATTCTACGAAGATCTTTATCGGTCAAACCGCATAACGACATACGTTGTTCCCTTTGTCATCGGTATGTTACTTACCCGAGATTCGATCGTCGGTATCCAATACCTAGTTCAATCTCGTTACGGTAAGTCTCTTTACTCGTTCGTAATACATCATCTCACAACTAACTCATTAGTTGTAATGCTTGCAAGGCTTAAGTGATGTGTATTACCGAGAAGGCCTAGAGATACCTCTCCGACAATCGGAGTGACAAAACCTAATCTCGAAATATGCCAACCCAACAAGTACCTTTGGAGACACCTGTAGTACTCCTTTATAATCACCCGATTCGTTGTGACGTTTGGTAGTACCAAAGTGTTCCTCCGTAAACGGAGTTGCATAATCTCATAGTTACAGGAACATGTATGGGTCATGAAGAAAGCATTAACATACTAAACGATCAAGTGTTAAGCTAACGGAATGGGTCAAGTCAATCAGATCATTCTCCTAATGATGTGATCCCGTTAATCAAATGACAACTCATGTCTATGGTTAGGAAACATAACCATCTTTGATTAACGAGCTAGTCAAGTAGAGGCATACTAGTGACACTCTGTTTGTCTATGTATTCACACATGTATTATGTTTCCGGTTAATACAATTCTAGGATGAATAATAAACATTTATCATGAAATAAGGAAATAAATAATAACTTTATTATTGCCTCTAGGGCATATTTCCTTCATCTCCCACTTGCACTAGAGTCAATAATCTAGTTCACATCATCATGTGATTCAACACTAATATTCACATCTGTATGTGATTAATACCCATAGTTCACATCGTCATGTGACCAACACCCAAAGGGTTTACTAGAGTCAATAATCTAGTTCACATCGCTATGTGATTAACACCCAAAGAGTACTAAGGTATGATCATGTTTTGCTCGTGAGAGAAGCTTAGTCAGCGGTCTGTCACATTCGAGCCGTATGTATTTTGCAAATATTCTATGTCTACAATGCTCGCGGGGGCTACTCTAGCTAATTGCTCCCACTTACAATATGTATCCAGATTGAGACTTAGAGTCATCGGATCAGTGTAAAAACTTGCATCGATGTTACTCTTTACGACGGGCTCTTTTATCACCTCCATAATCGAGAAATATTTCCTTAGTCCTCACTAAGGATGTTCTTGACCAATGTCCAATGATCTACTCCTAGATCACTATTGTATTCCTTGCCAAATTCAGAGCAAGGTATATAATAGGTCAGTACATAGCATAGCATACTTTATAGAACCTATGGTGAGGCATAGGGAATGACTTTCATTCTCTTTTCTATTTTCTGCCGTGGTCGGGATTTGAGTCTCACTCAATTTCACACCTTTGCAACACAGGCAAGAACTTTTCTTTGATCTGTTCCATTTTGAACTACTTCAAAATATTGACAAGGTATGTATTCATTGAAAAACTTATCAAGCGTCTTGATCTATCTCTATAGATCTTGATGCTCAATATATAAGCAGCTTCACCGAGGTCTTTCTTTGAAAAACTCCTTTCAAACACTCCTTTATGCTTTGCGAATAATTCTACATTATTTCCGATCAACAATATGTCATTCACATATACTTGTCGAAATGCTGTAGTGCTCCCACTCACTTTCTTGTAAATACAGGCTTCTCCAAAAGTCAGATAAAACCATACGCTTTGATCACACTATCAAAGCGTTTATTCCAACTCAAGATGCTTGCACCAGTCCATAGATGGATCGTTGAAGCTTGCACATTTTGTTAGCTCCTTTAGGATTGACAAAACCTTCTGGTTGCATCCTATACAACTCTTCTTTAATAAATTCATTAAAGAATGTAGTTTTGACATCCATTTGCCGATTTCATAAAATGTGGCAATTGCTAACATGATTCGGACAGACTTAAGCATCGCTACTGCTTGAGAAAATCTCATTGTAGTCAACACCTTGAACTTGTCGAAAACCTTTTGTGACAAGTCGAGCTTTGTAGATAGTAACACCACTATCAGTGTCCGTCTTCCTCTTGAAGATCCATTTATCTACATGGCTTGCTGATCATCGAGCAAGTCAATCAAAGTCCATACTTTGTTCTCATACATGGATCCCATCTCAGATTTCATGGCCTCAAGCCATTTCGCGGAATCTGGGCTCATCATCGCTTCCTCATAGTTCGTAGGTTCATCATGGTCTAGTAACATGACTTCCAGAACATGATTACCGTACCACTCTGGTGCGGATCTTACTCTGGAAGACCTACGAGGTTTGGTAGCAACTTGATCTGAAGTTTCATGATCATCATCATTAACTTCCTTACTAATTGGTGTAGGAATCATCGGAACTGATTTACGTGATGAACTACTTTCCAATAAGGGAGAAGGTACAATTACCTCATCAAGTTTCTACTTTCCTCCCACTCACTTCTTTCGAGAGAAACTCCTTCTCTAGAAAGGATCCATTTTAGCAACGAATGTTTTGCCTTTAGATCTGTGATAGAAGGTGTACCCAACAGTTTCTTTTGGGTATTCTATGAAGACGCACTTCTCCGATTTGGGTTCGAGCTTATCGGTGAAAAAATTTCACATAAGCATCACAACTCCAAACTTTAAGAAACGACGACTTAGGTTTCTTTGCTAAACCATAGTTCATATGGTGTCATCTCAACGGATTTAGATGGTGCCCTATTAAACGTGAATGCAGCTGTCTCTAATGCATAACCCAAAACGATAGTGGTAAATCGGTAAGATACATCATAGATTGCACCATATCCAATAAAGAGCGGTTATGACGTTCGGACACACCATTACGTTATGGTGTTCCATGTGGCGTGAGCTGTGAAACTATTCCACATTGTTTTAATCAAGGCCAAACTCGCAACTCAAATATTTTTCCTCTGCGATCATATCGTAGAAACTTTTATTTTCTTGTTACGATGATTCTTCACTTCACTCTGAAATTCTTTGAACTTTTCAAATGTTTCAAATTGTGTTTCATCAAGTAGATATACCCATATCTGCTCAAATCATCTTGTGAAGGTCGAAAATAACGATACTTGCCACGAGCTTTAACACTCATCGGACCGCATACATCGGTATGTATTATTTCCAATAAGTCATTTGCTCGCTCCATTGTTCCGAGAACGAGTCTTTAGTCATCTTGCCCATAAGGCATGGTTCATAAGCATCAAGTGATTCCAAAATCCCATCAGCATGGAGTTTCTTCATGCGCTTTACACCAATATGACCTAAACGGCAGTGCCACAAATAAGTTGCACTATCATTATTAACTTTGCATCTTTTGGTTTCAATATTATGAATATGTGTATCACTATGATCGAGATCCAATGAACCATTTTCATTGGGTGTATGACCATAGAAGGTTTTATTCATGTAAACAGAACAATAATTATTCTCTAACTTACATGAATAACCGTATTGCAATAAACATGATCAAATCATATCCATGCTCAATGCAAACGCCAAATAACATTTATTTAGGTTCAACACTAATCTCGATAGTATAGGAAGTGTGCGATGATGATCATATCAATCTTGGAACTACTTCCAACACTCATCGTTACTTCCCTTCAACTAGTTTCATTTATTCTCAGAACTCTGTTTGAGTTACTAATCTTAGCAACCGAACAAGTATTAAATACTCGGGGCTACTATAAACACTAGTAAAGCACACATCAATAACCTGTATATCAAATATACCCTTGTTCACTTTGCCATCCTTCTTATCCACCAAATATTTGGGGTATTACCGCTTCGATGACCATTTCCTATGCATTGTAAGTACTCAGGTCTCGGGCTTAGGTCTAGACTTGGGCTTCTTCACTCGAGCAACAACTTGCTTGCCGTTCCTTTTGAAGTTTCCTTCTTCCCTTTGCCATTTTCCTTGAGACTAGTGGTCTTGTCAACCATCAACACTTGATGTTTTTCTTGATTTCTACCTTCGCGATTTTAGCATCGCAAAGAGCTCGAGAATCTTTTTCGTCATCCCTTGCATACTATAGTTCATCACGAAGTTCTACTAACTTAGTGATGGTGACTAGAGAATTCTGTCAATCACTATCTTATCTGGAAGATTAACTCCCACTTGATTCAAGCGATTGAAGTACTCGCACAATCTGAGCACATGCTCACTAGTTGAGCGATTCTCCTCCATCTTTTAGCTATAGAACTTGTTGGAGACTTCATATCTCTCAACTCGGTATTTGCTTGAAATATTAACTTCAATTCTGGAACATCTCATATGGTCCATGACGTTCAAAACGTCTTTGAAGTCCCGATTCTAAGCCGTTAAGCATGGTGCACTAAACTATCAAGTAGTCATCATATTGAGCTAGCCAAACGTTCATAACGTCAGATCGCTCATATTGAGCTAGCCAAACGTTCATAACGTCGCATCTGCTCCTGCAATAGGTCTGTCACCTAGCGGTGCATTAAGGACATAATTCTTCAAGCGCAGCAATGAGGATAAACCTCAGATCACGGATCCAATCCGCATCATTGCTACTAACATCTTTCAATACAATTTTCTCTAGGAACACATATAAAAACATAGGGAAGCAACAACGCGAGCTATTGATCTACAACATAATTTGCAAAATACTACCAGGACTAAGTTCATGATAAATTAAAGTTTAATTAATCATATTAAAACCTCCCACTTAGACAGACATCTCTCTAGTCATCTAAGTGATTACGTGATCCAAATCAACTAAACCATGTCCGATCATCACGTGAGATGGAGTAGTTTCAATGGTGAACATCACTATGTTGATCATATCTACTATATGATTCACGCCGACCTTTCGGTCTCGTGTTCGAGGCCATATCTGTTATATGCTAGGCTCGTCAAGTTTAACTCGAGTATTCTGCGTGCGCAACTGTTTTGCACCCGTTGTATTTGAGCGTAGAGCCTATCACACCCGATCATCACGTGGTGTCTCAAACGAAGAACTTTCGCAACGGTGCATACTCGGGAGAACACTTCTTGATAATTTTGGTGAGAGATCATCTTATAATGCTACCGTCAATCAAAGCAAGGTAAGATGCATAAAGGATAAACATCACATGCAATCAATATAAGTGATATGATATGGTCATCATCATCTTGTGCTTGTGATCTCCATCGCCAAGCAACCGCCATGATCACCATCGCCACCGGCGCGACACCTTGATCTCCATCGTAGCATCGTTGTCGTCTCGCCAACTATTGCTTCTCGACTATCGCTACGCTTAGTGATAAAGTAAAGCAATTACATGGCGTTGCATTTCATACAATAAGCGACAACCATATGGCTCCTGCCAGTTGCCGATAACTCGGTTACAAAACATGATCATCTCATACAATAAAATATAGCATCACGTCTTTGACCATATCACATCACAACATGCCCTGCAAAAACAAGTTAGACGTCCTCTACTTTGTTGTTGCAAGTTTTACGTGGCTGCTACGGGCTGAGCAAGAACCGTTCTTACCTACGCATCAAAACCACAACGATACTTCGTCAAATAGACTCCGTTTAACCTTCTCAAGGACCGGGCGTAGCCACACTCGATTCAACTAAAGTGAGAGAGACAGACACCCGCCGGTCACCTTTAAGCAACGAGTGCTCGGGCGGTGAAACCAGTCTCGCGTAAGCGTCTGGCGTAATGTCGGTCCGGGCCGCTTCATCTCACAATACCGCTGAACCAAAGTATGACATGCTGGTAGGCAGTATGACTTGTATCGTCCACAACTCACTTGTGTTCTACTCGTGCACATGACATCAACGCATAAAACCAGGCTCGGATGCCATCATGGGGAACGTAGTAATTTCAAAAATTTCCTACGAACACGCAAGACCATGGTGATGGCATAGCAACGAGGGGAGAGTGTCCGTCCCGTACCCTCGTGAGACCGAAAGCGAAGCGTTATAACAACGCTGTTGATGTAGTCGTGCGTCTTCACGATCCGACCGATCCAAGCACCGAGCGTCACGGCACCTCCGAGTTCGCACACGTTCAGCTCGATGGCGATCCCGGACTCGATCCAGCAAAGTGTCGGGGATGAGTTCCGTCGACGACGGCGTGGTGACGATGTTGATGCTCCACCGACGCAGGGCTTCGCCTAAGCTCATGACGATATGACTTCTCCGGCGCAGGCTTCGCCTAAGCTCTCTGACGATATGACCGAAGTGGAATATGGTGGAAGGGGCACCGCACGGCTAAGGAACGATCCGTAGATCAACTTGTGTGTCATGGGGTGCCCCCTGCCCCAGATATAAAGGAGGCAAGGGGAGGTGGCCGGCCCAAGGGGGCGCGCAAGGAGGAGTCCTACTCCCACCGGAGTAGGACTCCCCTCTCCTAGTTGGAGTAGGATTGGGGAGGGAAGAGGGAAGGGGCCGCCTCCCTCTCCTTGTCCTATTCGGACTAGAGGGGAGGGGGCGCAGCCCACCTGGCCGGCCCTTCCTCTTCTCCTTGTGGCCCATGTAGGCCCATATACCCCCGGGGTTCCGTAACCCCGGTGTTCCGAGAACATCCTGTTTTCATTCGAACCCTTCCAAGTCCAAACATAGGCTTCCAATATATCAATCTTTATGTCTCGACCATTTCGAGACTCCTCGTCATGTCCGTGATCACATCCGGACTCGAACAAACTTCGTGCATCAATACTTATAAACTCATAATGAACTGTCATCGAAGCGTTAAGCGTGCGGACCCTACGGGTTCGAGAACTATGTAGACATGACCTAGAACCATTCTCGGTCAATAACCAATAGCGGGACCTGGATGCCCATATTGGTTCCTACATATTCTACGAAGATCTTTATCGGTCAAACCGCATAACGACATCGTTGTTCCCTTTGTCATCGGTATGTTACTTACCCGAGATTCGATCGTCGGTATCCAATACCTAGTTCAATCTCGTTACGTAAGTCTCTTTACTCGTTCCGTAATACATCATCTCACAACTAACTCATTAGTTGTAATGCTTGCAAGGCTTAAGTGATGTGTATTACCGAGAAGGCCTAGAGATACCTCTCCGACAATCGGAGTGACAAAACCTAATCTCAAATATGCCAACCCAACAAGTACCTTTGGAGACACCTGTAGTACTCCTTTATAATCACCCGATTCACGTTGTGACGGTTGGTAGTACCCAAAGTGTTCCTCCGGTAAACGGGAGTTGCATAATCTCATAGTTACAGGAACATGTATGGGTCATGAAGAAAGCATTAACATACTAAACGATCAAGTGTTAAGCTAACGGAATGGGTCAAGTCAATCAGATCATTCTCCTAATGATGTGATCCCGTTAATCAAATGACAACTCATGTCTATGGTTAGGAAACATAACCATCTTTGATTAACGAGCTAGTCAAGTAGAGGCATACTAGTGACACTCTGTTTGTCTATGTATTCACACATGTATTATGTTTCCGGTTAATACAATTCTAGCATGAATAATAAACATTTATCATGAAATAAGGAAATAAATAATAACTTTATTATTGCCTCTAGGGCATATTTCCTTCACTTATTCCATAGTCCATCGACTCTTTACTCAAAACTTGAAAACTTCACAACACAAAACTTAACAGAAAACTCGTGAGCTCCGTTAGCGAAAGAAAACAAAACACCACTTCATGGTACTGTAATGAACTCATTCTTTATTTATATTGGTGTTAAACTTACTGTATTCCAACTTCTCTATGGTTTATAAACTCTTTTACTAGCCATAGATTCATCAAAATAAGCAAACAACACACGAAAAACAGAATCTGTCAAAAACAGAACAGTCCGTAGTAATCTGTATCAAACACAAACTTCTAGAACTCAAAAAATTCTACCAAAATAGGAAGACCTATATAATTTTATTATTGATCTGATTCAATTGTAATTAGTATTTTATCACGTTCTGGTTATTTTAAACAATTATTTTCGTGAACAGAAAGTTTCTGGAATTTTCAGCAAGATCAAATAACTATCATCCAAGAAGATCCTATAGGTCTTACTTGGCACAAACACTACTTAAAACATAAAGCCACATCTAACCAGAATCTAGATGGATTATTTAGTACTAAACAGAACCAAAAAGCAAGAAACTAAAATAAAATTGGGTTGCCTCCCAACAAGCGCTAACGTCTAACGCCCCTAGCTAGGCATGATGATTTCAATGATGCTCACATAAGAGATAAGAATTGAAACATAGAGAGAGCATCATGAAGAATATGACTAGCACATTTAAGTCTAACCCACTTCCTATGCATAGGGATTTTGTGAGCAAACAACTTATGGGAACAATAATCAACTAGCATACAAAGGCAAAACAAGCATAACTTCAAAACTTTAAGCACATAGAGAGGAAACTTGATATTATTGCAATTCCTACAAGCATATATTCCTCCCTCATAATAATTTTCAGTAGCATCATGAATGAATTCAACAATATAACCAGCACCTAAAGCATTCTTTTCATGATCTACTTGCATAGAAATTTTACTAATCTCCACATAAGCAAAATTCTTCTCATTCGGAATAGTGGGAGTATCATAAGAGACTTGAATACTATAAATTGTTTCCACATTAAAAGAGTAATGTTCAGAAAAAGGGTAATCATAATCATGACAAGTTTTATAAATATAATCATCACTACTTTTTATAGCATAAGTTTCATCACAATAATCATCATAAGTAGCAACTTTGTCCTCATCATAATCAATTGAAACCTCTTCCAAGATAGTGGACTCATCACTAAATAAAGTCATGACCTCTCCAAATCCACTTCCATAAATATTATAAGATTCAACATCCTCCAAAATAGTGGGATCATTACTTCCTAAAGTTGACACTCTTCCAAACCCACTTTCATCACTATAATCATCATAGGTAGAAGGCATGCTATCATCATAACAACTTTGCATATCAAAACTTGGGAGGCTAAAAATATCATCTTCATTAGGCGTAGCATCCCCAAGCTTGGGATAAACTGAAGGAAATATGCCCTAGAGACAATAATAAAAGTTATTATTTATTTCCTTATATCATGATAAATGTTTATTATTCATGCTAGAATTGTATTAACCGGAAACATAATACATGTGTGAATATATAGACAAACAGTATGTCACTAGTATGCCTCTACTTGACTAGCTTGTTAATCAAAGATGGTTATGTTTCCTAACCATGAACAAGGAGTTGTTATTTGATTAACAAGGTCACATCATTAGTTGAATGATCTGATTGACATGACCCATTCCGTTAGCTTAACAGTTGATCGTTTAGTATGTTAATGCTTTCTTCATGACCCATACATGTTCCTATAACTATGAGATTATGCAACTCCGTTTACGGAGGAACACTTTGGTACTACCAAACGTCACAACGTAATCGGGTGATTATAAAGGAGTACTACAGGTGTCTCCAAAGGTACTTGTTGGGTTGGCGTATTTGAGATTAGGTTTTGTCACTCCGATTGTCGGAGAGGTATCTCTAGGCCTTCTCGGTAATACACATCACATAAAGCCTTGCAAGCATTGCAACTAAAGAGTTAGTTGTGAGATGATGTATTACGGAACGAGTAAAGAGACTTTCCGATAGCGAGATTAAACTAGGTATTGGATACCGACGATCGAATCTCGGAAAGTAACATACCGATGACAAAGGAACAACGTATGTTGTTATGCGGTTTGACCGATAAAGATCTTCAGAGAATATGTAGGAACCAATATGAGCATCCAGGTTCCGCTATTGGTTATTGACCGAGAATAGTTCTAGGTCATGTCTACATAGTTCTCGAACCGTAGGGTCCGCACGCTTAAGGTTTCGATGACAGTTTTATTATGAGTTTATGAGTTTTGATGTACCGAAGGAGTTCGGAGTCCCGGATGAGATCGGGGACATGACGAGGAGTCTCGAAATGGTCGAGACATAAAGATTGATATATTGGATGGTTATATTCGGACACCGGAAAGGTTCCGGAAGTTTCCGGAGAAAACCGGAGTGCCGGAGGGGTTACCGGAACCCCGGGAAGTTATGGGCCTTATTGGGCCAAGAGGGAGAGAGAGGGCTGCACCAGAGGTGGTGCGCCCCCTCCATGGGGAGTCCGATTGGACTAGGAGGGGGCGCAGCCCCTTCCCTCTCCTCTCCTCTCTCTTCCTTCCCTTCCCTCTTCCTAGTAGGACTAGGAAAGGAGTCCTACTCCTACTAGGAGGAGGACTCCCCCCCCTGGTGCGCCCAAGGGCTGGCCGCCCTCCCCTTGCTCCTTTATATCACGGGGCAGGGGCACCCTAGAACACACAAGTTGATCTTCGTGATCGTTCCTTAGCCGTGTGCGGTGCCCCCTCCACCATATTCCACCTCGGTCATATTGTTGCGGAGCTTAGGCGAAGCCCCTGCAACGGTAGAACATCAAGATCGTCACCACGCCGTCGTCTTGACGAACTCCTCCCGACGCTTTGCTGGATCGGAGCCGGGGATCGTCATCGAGCTGAGCGTGTGCTAAGAACTCGGAGGTGCCGAGTAACGGTGCTTGGATCGGTCGGATCGTGAAGACGTCGACTACATCAACAGCGTTGATATAACGCTTCGCTTTCGGTCTCACGAGTGCGTGGGCGGACACTCTCCTCTCGTTGCTATGCCATCACCATGGTCTTGCGTGATCGTGGGAAAATTTTTAAAATTACTACGTTACCCAACAAAGGGCATCCGAGCCTGGTTTTATGCGTTGATGTCATATGCACGAGTAGAACACAAGTGAGTTGTGGGCGATACAAGTCATACTACCTACCAGCATGTCATACTTTGGTTCAGCGGTATTGTGAGATGAAGCGGCCGGACCGACATTACGCGTGACGCTTACGCGAGACTGGTTTCACCGCTGTGAGCACTCGTTGCTTAAAGGTGATGGCGGGTGTCTGTCTCTCTCACTTTAGTTGAACCGAGTGTGGCTCGCCCGGTCCTTGAGAAGGTTAAACGGAGTCTATTTGACGAAGTATCGTTGTGGTTTTGATGCGTAGGTAAGAACGGTTCTTGCTCAGCCCGTAGCAGCCACGTAAAACTTGCAACAACAAAGTAGAGGACGTCTAACTTGTTTTTGCAGGGCATGTTGTGATGTGATATGGTCAAGACGTGATGCTATATTTTATTGTATGAGATGATCATGTTTTGTAACCGAGTTATCGGCAATCGGCGAGAGCCATATGGTTGTCGCTTTATTGTATGAAATGCAAACGCCATGTAATTGCTTTACTTTATCACTAAGCGGTAGCGATAGTCGTAGAAGCAATAGTTGGCGAGACGACAATGATGCTACGATGGAGATCAAGGTGTCGCGCCGGTGACGATGGTGATCATGACGGTGCTTTGGAGATGGAGATCACAAGCACAAGATGATGATGGCCATATCATATCACTTATATTGATTACATGTGATGTTTATCCTTTATGCATCTTATCTTGCTTTGATTGACGGTAGCATTATAAGATGATCTCTCACTAAAAAATTATCAAGTAGTGTTCTCCCTGAGTATGCACCGTTGCCAAAGTTCGTCGTGCCGAGACACCACGTGATGATCGGGTGTGATAAGCTCTACGTCCATCTACAACGGGTGTAAGCCAGTTTTGCACACGCAGAATACTCAGGTTATACTTGACGAGCCTAGCATATGCAGATATGGCCTCGGAACACGGAGACCGAAAGGTCGGCGTGAATCATATAGTAGATATGATCAACATAAGATGTTCACCATTGAAAACTACTCCATCTCACGTGATGATCGGTTATGGTTTAGTTGATTCGGATCACGTGATCACTTAGATGACTAGAGAGATGTCTGTCTAAGTGGGAGTTCTTAAGTAATATGATTAAATTGAACTTTAATTTATCATGAACTTAGTCCTGGTAGTATTTTGCAAATTATGTTGTAGATCAATAGCTCGCGTTGTTGCTTCCCTATGTTTTCATATGTGTTCCTAGAGAAAATTGTATTGAAAAATGTTAGTAGCAATATTGCGGATTGGATCCGTGATCTGAGGTTTATCCTCATTGCTGCGCAGAAGAATTATGTCCTTAATGCACCGCTAGGTGACAGACCTATTGCAGGAGCGTATGCGCACGTTATGAGCGTTTGGCTAGCTCAATATGATGACTACTTGATAGTTTAGTGCACCATGCTTAACGGCTTAGAATCGGGACTTCAAAGGCGTTTTGAGCGTCATGGACCATATGAGATGTTCCAGGAATTGAAGTTAATATTTCAAGCAAATACCCGAGTTGAGAGATATGAAGTCTCCAACAAGTTCTATAGCTAAAAGATGGAGGAGAATCGCTCAACTAGTGAGCATGTGCTCAGATTGTCTGAGTACTTCAATCGCTTGAATCAAGTGGGAGTTAATCTTCCAGATAAGATAGTGATTGACAGAATTCTCTAGTCACCATCACTAAAGTTACTAGAACTTCGTGATGAACTATAATATGCAAGGGATGACGAAAACAATTCCCAAGCTCTTTGCGATGCTAAAATCGGCGAAGGTAGAAATCAAGAAAAACATCAAGTGTTGATGGTTGACAAGACCACTAGTCTCAAAGAAAAGGGCAAAGGAAAAAAGGGGAACTTCAAGAAGAACGGCAAGCAAGTTGCTGCTCGAGTGAAGAAGCCCAAGTCTGGATCTAAGCACGAGACTAAGTGCTTTTGCTACAATGGAACTGGTCATTTGAAGCGGAACTACCCCAAGTATTTGGCGGATAAGAAGGATGGCAAAGTGAACAAAGGTATATTTGATATACAAATTATTGATGTGTATTTTACTAGTGTTCATAGCAACCCCTCAGTATTTGATACTGGTTCAGTTGCTAAGAGTAGTAACTCGAAACGGGAGTTGCGTAATGAATGAAACTAGTTGAAGGGAAGTGACGATGAGTGTTGGAAGTAGTTCCAAGATTGATATGATCATCATCGCACACTCCCTATACTTTTGGGATTAGTGTGGAACCTAAATAAGTGTTATTTGGTGTTGAGCATAAATATGATTTGATCATGTTTATTGCAATACGGTTATTCATTTAAGTTAAAGAATAATTGTTATTCTGTTTACATGAATAAGACCTTCGATGGTTATGCACCCAATGAAAAATAGTTTGTTGGATCTCGATCGTAATGATACACATATTCATAATATTGATGCCAAAAGATGCAAAGTTAATAATGATAGTGCAACTTATTTGTGGCACTGCCGTTTAGGTCATATTGGTGTAAAACGCATGAAGAAACTCCATGCTGATGGACTTTCGGAATCACTTGGTTATGAATCATTTGATGCTTGCGAACCGTGCCGTTTGGGCAAGATGACTAAAACTCCGTTCTCGGAACAATGGAACAAGCTCTTGACTTATTGGAAATAATACATACCGATATATGCGATCCAATGAGTGTTGATGCTCGTGGCAAGTATCGTTATTTTCGACCTTCACAAGATGATTTGAGCAGATATGGGTATATCTACTTGATGAAACATAAGTCTGAAATAGTTGAAAGGTTCAAAGAATTTCAGAGTGAAGTGGAAAATCATCGTAACAAGAAAATAAAGTTTCGCGATCTGATCGTGGAGATGAATATTTGAGTTCTGAGTTTTGTCTTCAATGAAAACAATGTGGAATAGTTTCACAGCTCACGCCACCTGGAACACCACAACATTATGGTGTGTCCGAACATCGTAACCGTACTTTATTTTGATATGGTGCGATCTATGATGTATCTTACCGATTTACCACTATCGTTTTGGGGTTATGCATTAAAGACAGCTGCATTCACGTTTAATAGGGCACCATCTAAATCCGTTGAGATGACACCGTATGAACTATGGTTTAGCAAATAAACCTAAGTATGTCGTTTCTTAAAGTTTGAGCTGCGATGCTTATGTGAAAAGTTTCATCCTGATAAGCTCAAACCCAAATCGAGAAATGCTTCATAGAATACCCAAAGGTAACTATTGGGTACACCTTCTATCACAGATCCGAAAGCAAGATATTTGTTGCTAAGATGGATCCTTTCTAGAGAAGAAGTTTCTCTCGAAAGAAGTGAGTGGGAGGAAAGTAGAACTTGATGAGGTAATTGTACCTTCTCCCTTATTGGAAAGTAGTTCATCACAGAATCAGTTCCATGATTCCTACACCAATTAGTGAGGAAGTTAATGATGATGATCATGAAACTTCAGATCAAGTTGCTACCAAACCTCGTGGGTCTTCCAGAGTAAGATCCGCACTGAGTGGTATGGTAATCCTATTCTAGAAGTCATGTTACTAGACCATGATGAACCTACGAACTATGAGGAAGCGATGATGAGCCCAGATTCCGCGAAATGGTTTGAGACCATGAAATCTGAGATGGGATCCATATATGAGAACAAAGTGTGGACTTTGATGGAGTTGCCCGATGATCGGCAAGCCATATTATATAAATGGATCTTCAAGAGGAAGACAGATGCTGATAGTAGTATTACTATCTACAAAGCTCGACTTGTCGCAGAAAGGTTTTCGACAAGTTCAAGGTGTTGACTACAATGAGATTTACTCAAGCTGTGGCGATGCTTATGTCTGTCCGAATCATGTTAGCAATCGCCACATTTTATGAAATCTGGCAAATGGATGTCAAAATACATTCTTTAATGGATTTATTGAAGAAGAGTTGTATATGATGCAACCGAAGGTTTTGTCAATCCTAAAGGAGCTAACAAAATATGCAAGCTCCAGCGATCCATCTATGGACTGGTGCAAGCATCTCGGAGTTGGAATAAACGCTTTGATAGTGTGATCAAAGCATATAGTTTTATCTGAGACTTGCGGTGAAGCCTGTATTTACAAGAAAGTGAGTGGGAGCACTACAGCATTTCGATAAGTATATGTGAATGACATATTGTAGATCGGAAATAATGTAGAATTATTCTCGCAAAGCATAAAGGAGTGTTTGAAAGGAGTTTTTCAAAGAAAGACCTCGGTGAAGCTGCTTACATATTGAGCATTAAGATCTATAGAGATAGATCAAGACGCTTGATAAGTTTTTCAATGAGTACATACCTTGACAAGATTTTGAAGTAGTTCAAAATGGAACAGTCAAAGAAAGAGTTCTTGCCTGTGTTACAAGGTGTGAAATTGAGTAAGACTCAAAACCCGACCACGGCGGAAGATAGAATGAGAATGAAAGTCATTCCCTATGCCTTGGCCATAGGTTCTATAAAGTATGCCATGTTGTGTACCAGATCTATTGTATACCCTACACTGAGTTTGGCAAGGGAATACAATAGTGATCTAGGAGTAGATCATCGGACAACGGTCAAAATTATCCTTAGTGGAATAAGGATATGTTTCTCGATTATGGAAGTGATAAAGGTTATGTCGTAAAGGGTTACGACGATGCAAGTTTTGACACCAATCTGGATGACTTTAAGTCTCGATCTAGATACATATTGATAGTGGGAGCAATTAGCTAGAGTAGCTCCGTGCAGAGCATTGTTGACATAGAGATTTGCAAAATACATACGGATCTGAATGAGACAGACCCGTTGACTAAAATTATCTCACAAGCAAAACATGATCACACCTTAGTACTCTTTGGGTGTTAATCACATAGCGATGTGAACTAGATTATTGACTCTAGTAAACCCTTTGGGTGTTGGTCACATGACGATGTGAACTATGGGTATTAATCACATACAGATGTGAATATTGGTGTTGAATCACATGATGATGTGAACTAGATTATTGACTCTAGTGCAAGTGGGAGACTGAAGGAAATATGCCCTAGAGACAATAATAAAAGTTATTATTTATTTCCTTATATCATGATAAATGTTTATTATTCATGCTAGAATTGTATTAACGGAAACATAATACATGTGTGAATATATAGACAAACAGTATGTCACTAGTATGCCTCTACTTGACTAGCTTGTTAATCAAAGATGGTTATGTTTCCTAACCATGAACAAGGAGTTGTTATTTGATTAACAAGGTCACATCATTAGTTGAATGATCTGATTGACATGACCCATTCCGTTAGCTTAACAGTTGATCGTTTAGTATGTTAATGCTTTCTTCATGACCCATACATGTTCCTATAACTATGAGATTATGCAACTCCGTTTACGGAGGAACACTTTGGTACTACCAAACGTCACAACGTAATCGGGTGATTATAAAGGAGTACTACAGGTGTCTCCAAAGGTACTTGTTGGGTTGGCGTATTTGAGATTAGGTTTTGTCACTCCGATTGTCGGAGAGGTATCTCTAGGCCTTCTCGGTAATACACATCACATAAAGCCTTGCAAGCATTGCAACTAAAGAGTTAGTTGTGAGATGATGTATTACGGACGAGTAAAGAGACTTTCGATAACGAGATTAAACTAGGTATTGGATACCGACGATCGAATCTCGGAAAGTAACATACCGATGACAAAGGAACAACGTATGTTGTTATGCGGTTTGACCGATAAAGATCTTCGTAGAATATGTAGGAACCAATATGAGCATCCAGGTTCCGCTATTGGTTATTGACCGAGAATAGTTCTAGGTCATGTCTACATAGTTCTCGAACCGTAGGGTCCGCACGCTTAAGGTTTCGATGACAGTTTTATTATGAGTTTATGAGTTTTGATGTACCGAAGGAGTTCGGAGTCCCGGATGAGATCGGGGACATGACGAGGAGTCTCGAAATGGTCGAGACATAAAGATTGATATATTGGATGGTTATATTCGGACACCGGAAAGGTTCCGGAAGTTTCCGGAGAAAACCGGAGTGCCGGAGGGTTACCGAACCCCGGGGAAGTTATGGGCCTTATTGGGCCAAGAGGGGAGAGAGAGGGCTGCACCAGGAGGTGGTGCGCCCCCCCTCCATGGGGAGTCCGAATTGGACTAGGAGGGGGGGGCGCAGCCCCCCTTTCCCTCTCCCTCTCCCTCTCTTTCCTTCCCCCTTCCCTCTTCCTAGTAGGACTAGGAAAGGGGAGTCCTACTCCTACTAGGAGGAGGACTCCCCCCTCCCTTGGTGCGCCCCCAAGGGCTGGCCGGCCCTCCCCTTGCTCCTTTATATCACGGGGCAGGGGGCACCCTAGAACACACAAGTTGATCTTCGTGATCGTTCCTTAGCCGTGTGCGGTGCCCCCTCCACCATATTCCACCTCGGTCATATTGTTGCGGAGCTTAGGCGAAGCCACCTGCAACGGTAGAACATCAAGATCGTCACCACGCCGTCGTCTTGTGGGAACTCCTCCCGACGCTTTGCTGGATCGGAGCCCGGGATCGTCATCGAGCTGAGCGTGTGCTAAGAACTCGGAGGTGCCGAGTAACGGTGCTTGGATCGGTCGGATCGTGAAGACGTCGACTACATCAACCGCGTTGATATAACGCTTCCGCTTTCGGTCTACGAGGGTACGTGGACGGACACTCTCCCCTCTCGTTGCTATGCCATCACCATGGTCTTGCGTGATCGTAGGAAAATTTTTAAAATTACTACGTTACCCAACATAAACATTAATTTCGGCAAATATATTCTCAAATGTGTCATCCTCATCAAACATAGCATCCCCAAGCTTGGGCCTTTTCATATCATAAGCATAATCACTCTCATTATTAATAGTATGGATAGCACCAATAGTATAGCAATTATCATCATCACAATGAGTAGTAGGAGCAACATCATTTGGGAGGGATACCTTTTTACCTTTGCTTCTCCGTTTTTTCTTTTTCTTCTTCACATCATGTGCGGGTTTATCCCTCTTTTTTGAGCTCCTTATTGATGAGATTGGTTGATTAGAAAGCTCCTCCTCGTTACCTGATTCATCATGAGAAATAATATGAGGATATTGGGAAGTCTCTTCCCTTTCATTAGTGTTCTCTTCATCTTCTATTTGCTTTCTTTTCTTTATGTAATTGGCAATATAAGGATTTTCAATGCAATTCACTGCACAATACATATAAATTTCCTCTAGATCAAAATCAAGAAGTTTATCACGGGCAAATACTGGAAGATAGTTAGTTATATGTTTCATTTCTTCATAAACCATAAGCAAACTAAGTTCATTATGATGTGCAAGGGAAATAAAGTCATCACAATTTTTGGAAACGATTAGATCATGAAACAATTTGCATTGGATAGTTAAATGACCATGTTCATTGCAAAGTTCACAAGTACGGCTAAGAAAATATAAATTTTCAGCACAAACATCTAGCCTTTCTTGCAACCATTTAGTTTCTAAGTACTTATGCCTCTTGCAAAATCTATCTTCCCTAATTGGTGTGTACTTGCAAACTCTGTGTATTCCACAAAAGTTAACATGCTTATAAGAGATATTTTCATCATGACTAGTGCAATCATCATTAGTACTATGGATATTCAAAGAGTTCATACCAATAACATTGCAATCATGCTTATCATTCAAAGATTTAGTGCCAAACATTTTATAGACTTCTTATTCTAGCACTTGAGCACAATTTTCCTTTCCATCATTCTTACGAAAGATATTAAAAATATGAAGAGTATGAGACAAACTCAATCCCATTTTGTTTTTGTAGTTTTCCTTTATAAACTAAACTAGTGATAAAACAAGAAACTAAAAGATTCGATTGCAAGATCTAAAGATATACCTTCAAGCACTCACCTCCCCGGCAACGGCGCCAGAAAAGAGCTTGATGTCTACTACACAACCTTCTTCTTGTAGACGTTGTTGGGCCTCCAAGTGCAGAGGTTTGTAGGATAGTAGAAAATTTCCCTCAAGTGGATGACCTAAGGTTTATCAATCCATGGGAGGCGTAGGATGAAGATGGTCTCTCTCAAGCAACCCTGCAACCAAATAACAAAGAGTCTCTTGTGTCCCCAACACACCCAATACAATGGTAAATTGTATAGGTGCACTAGTTCAGCGAAGAGATGGTGATACAAGTGCAATATGGATGGTAGATATAGGTTTTTGTAATCTGAAAATATAAAAACAGCAAGGTAACTAATGATAAAAGTGAGCGTAAACGGTATTGCAATGCTAGGAAACAAGGCCTAGGGTTCATACTTTCACTAGTGCAAGTTCTCTCAACAATAATAACATAATTGGATCATATAACTATCCCTCGACATGCATCAAAGAGTCACTCCAAAGTCACTAATAGCGGAGAACAAACGAAGAGATTATGGTAGGTACGAAACCACCTCAAAGTTATCCTTTCTGATCGATCTATTCAAGAGTCTGTAGTAAAATAACACGAAGCTATTCTTTCCATTCGATCTATCATAAAGTTCGTACTAGAATAACACCTTAAGACAAAAATCAACCAAAACCCTAATGTCACCTAGATACTCCAATGTCACCTCAAGTATCCATGCATATGATTATATGATATGCATCACACAATCTCAGATTCATCTATTCAACCAACACAAAGTACTTCAAAGAGTGCCCCAAAGTTTCTACCGGAGAGTCAAGACGAAAACGTGTGCCAACCCCTATGCATAGGTTCATGGGCGGAACCCGCAAGTTGATCACCAAAACATACATCAAGTGAATCACGTGATATCCCATTGTCACCACAGATAAGCACATGCAAGACATACATCAAGTGTTCTCAAATCCTTAAAGACTCAATCCGATAAGATAACTTCATAGGGAAAACTCAATCCATTACAAGAGAGTAGAGGGGGAGAAACATCATAAGATCCAACTATAATAGCAAAGCTCGCGATACATCAAGATCATGCCAAATCAAGAACACGAGAGAGAGAGAGAGAGAGAGAGAGAGAGAGAGAGAGAGAGAGAGAGAGAGAGATCTAACACATTCTACTGGTACATACCCTCAGCCCCGAGGGTGAACTACTCCCTCCTCGTCATGGAGAGCGCCGGGATGATGAATATGGCCACGGTGAGGATCCCCCCTCGGCAGGTCTTGAACAGGTCCCGATTGGATTTTGGTGGCTACAAAGGCTTGCGGCGGCGGAACTCCCGATCTATTCTGTTCCCCGATGGTTTTAGGGTATATCTATATATATAGGTGAAAGAAGTCGGTCAGGGGAGCCACGAGGGGCCCATGAGGGTGGAGGGCGCGTCTGGGGGGGGGGGGGTAGGCGCGCCCCCCTGCCTCGTGCTCTCATCGTTCATTCCCTGGCGTGTACTCCAAGTCTCCTAGATTGCTTCTGTTCCAAAAATAACTCTCCCGATGGTTTCATTCCGTTTGGACTCCGTTTGATATTCCTTTTCTGCGAAACACTGAAACAAGGGGAAAACAGAAACTGGCACTGGGCTCTGGGTTAATAGGTTAGTCCCAAAAATAATATAAAAGTGTTTAATAAAGCCCATAAACATCCAAAACAGAATATATAATAGCATGGAATAATCAAAAATTATAGATACGTTTGAGACGTATCAATGGGCTAGGGATAACTTGTTTTAGCATTGATATTTTGAAAGACATGGTTGCTTGTTGATATGCTTGAGTATCTAAATTATTATGTCAAAACTAGACTATTGCTTTGAATCACACAAAAGTCTAAATGTCCATGCTATAAAGAAAAGAATATGATATGACTTGATGAACAGCACTCCACATCAAAAATTCTGTTTTTATCACTTACCTACTCGAGGACGAGTAGGAGTTAAGCTTGGGGATGTTGATACATCTCCAACGTATCTATATTTTTTGATTGTTCCATGCTGTTTTATTATCAATCTTGGATGTTTTATAATTATTTTATAGTCATTTTATATCATTTTTTGGTACTAACCTATTGACATAGTGCCAAGTGCCAGTTGCTGTTTTTTCCATGTTTTTACATCGCAGGAAATCAATATCAAACAAAGTGCAAATGCCACGAAACTTCACGATGATTTTGTATGGGCCAAAAGGAAGCAGATGGGCCCTAGTTGCACCTGGGGGGAGTCCTGAGGAGGGGACAACCCACCAGGGTGCGCCAGGCCCTGGCGCGCCCTTGTGGGTTGTGCCCACCTTAGGTGCCCCCCGGACTGACTCTTTGCTCTATAAATACCCCAAAAATACCAGAACCCTAGAAGCGTCGACGAGATATTCATCCAGCCGCCGTAGAGTCCAGAACCACCAGATCCAATCTAGACACCATCACGGAGGGGTTCACCACTTCCATTGGTGCTTCTCCGATGATGCGTGAGTAGTTATTTGTAGACCTTCGGGTCCGTAGTTAGTAGCTAGATGGATTTCTCTCTCTCGCTGAATTCTCAATACAATGGTCTCTTGGAGATCCATATGATGTAACTCTTTTGCGGTGTGTTTGTTCGGATCTAATGAACTTCGAGTTTATGATCAGTTATATCTTTTTATATCCATGAAAGTTATTTGAGTTTCTTTGATCTCTTATAGCCTTGTATTTCTTCTCCGATATTTGAGTTTTGTTTGGCCAACTTGATCTATTTATCTTGCAATGGGAAGAGGTGCCCGGTAGTGGGTTTGATCTTACGGTGCTTGATCCCAGTGACAGAAAGGGAACCGACACGTATGCATCGTTGCTACTAAGGATAAAAAGACGAGATCTATATCTACCGCCATATAGATAAACGGATCTTGTCTACATCATGTCATCGTTCTGATTGCATTACTCCGTTTTTCCATGAACTTAATACACTAGATGCATGCTGGATAGCGGTCTACATAATGTCAACAAGCTCTTTGAAGGCCTCGGGAGTCCTCCGTCCTTAATGGGCTGATAGTCTAGCTGGGCTAGGACCCCCCAGTCCAGGACACTATCAAGAGGCATCCCAAAAGTTTTACAGGGTCATTTTCCTCTAAGGTTTCACCAAATAAATGCATTGAAGAAGTTGGGGTCGACCATGAACATTTGTATTCAGGCCCATGGAAACAATGTACATCTTTGTCACTGAAGCTTCTCATAATAGTAATTTATCCCCTTGTATAAACCACCATACCATAAAGATAAAGTGGCAAGAATTTCTCCTTTGCATGTTACGATTGCAAGTGTATGCGTTAAGGTGAAACATAAAGTTTGGTTGTTGTTCTTTATTTTGGTGAAAATTTTAAGAAATCGAGATAAAATCCTGAATTTTTTACACAATACACCTATATCATTTTTCTGTTACAGGTTATTTTTTTCCAGAATGTTTAGAGTTACTCAAGTATGGGTTACATTAATATCTTTACATGGTACTCTGTTTTTGACAGATTGTTGTTATAATTGTTTTTAATAGCTTATGCTTGCATTTTGTTGTACCTATTGGGGTGTAGGAATTTTAAAATGTGTTACCATGTAGTAGCTAATGATGAATTCCAATTTTGCATTTAGCCCATGAAAGGCATGATTAGATTCAAGTGTTATCTATACTAATCTATCGCACGAGTTTTGTGTGGATGATGTTCCTAAGGCCGAGGGGAGACAGTGTTATAAGATGAATATAGAGAGATGCAAGCGCTCAAGCTTGGGGACGCATTATCCTCGAAAAATTATTTAAAGAGGTCTCAAGCTCCAAGCATAGGGATACCCAGGCACCCCTCTCGTCTTCCTCAACAACTCTTAGTATGTTTTGGTTGGGCCTATGTTTTTATTTGTTCACATGATATGCGTAAATTCTTAAGGCATCATTTTTTCTATTTCTTTTCAGTAGACATGCACCATGCTGGCTTGAGAATGGTTCTTGATGGTTCAAATATTTATAGAATGTTTTATGTGCATCGTTTATATCTTTTAGAGTCGTGATATTTGTAGAATGCTATATGTGGGCCAAACGCACCCCCACGAGCACTCCTCTGGCGCCTCATGACCTTCTCGTGATGTCCAAGAACGACATATTTTATTTGTTTTTTTATCACCAAGAAACCATAATTCTGGAATTTCCAAAAATAAGTACTCCAGTAACTCGCATTGGACACTAGATTAATATGTTAGTACAATAAAATAGTATAAGATTATGCCGAAATTATGAATAAGTGATATAAATGTACCATAAACATAAAAATATGTAAATTGTCACGGGCGCAGCGCACCAGTACAAAAGTCTATGCCATTTCCTAGCGACACCGAAGATCATTGGTCTGGTATGAGAACCATACAAGATTTCTCCTTCTAGACTCTTGAAATAAGCACTACAGTTTTTTGCACTAGCTGGTCAAATTATTACATAATAGAGAACATTATCGCAATATCTTTATGAATGTATTTTTAAAATCAGGGTTAGTTAATTCTACTGTGACAATATAGCGTTTGTTTACTGGATGAACATCTTTTTGTCTCACGTGGTGAACTTTTTACAGATTTTTACAAAAAAATCAATTGAAAATTAGTTAACTAATTCTCAGTCGGCCATGAAATATGCCCAAAGTAAATATAGGTAAGTGCAATGACATCTAATATGTATTTTAGTTTTATTGTGTCATGCATTTTGCAGGATTTTCAAAGGATAGGAATTTCACGTGGGATTTTTACTCTATACTAGGAGAGAGGCTATGTAACAATGTAATTTGCTTTCCTGGATACAGAAAATGACAGGAGGATGGACCATGGACAGGGAGAGCGGACAGCTAAGTCAGACCTTTATCTCTTGGGACCTGTCTTGTCCTGCACCAACCAAGCAGTACTCCTATCGTTTGCAGTAATATCATGTTTTCTTCTCAAGCTTATTCGATTCAATAGATGTACGGGTCAGACTTAAGAGATCTGTGTAAGCTCACGCTCCTATTAGCTTTTCAGTGGAATAGATGTCTGCTGTGCGACCTGTGGCTGCACCGGAGAGGATCCCACAACCGACGTCACACGGGATTGTCGCTTTGTTCAAGGATGGAGCTGGGCCAGAGATAATGGCATTTCCAGTTTGGCGCCCTCAGCGCCAGTTAACAAATTCCACGTTAACGGGCGCTGAAGGCCGCTCTTACCTCGGCCGGCGCATCTATGGGTGCCACGGGAGAGTCCTCTTTCCGGTTTTGGGAAGCTTCCCAGCCGTTTCTTCTTCTTTTGTTATTATGGTTTTTCCTGGACCGATCTTTTTTCTTTATTTCGTAGTCTTTTTCTCTTTTTTTTCAAAATGCAGGAATTGTTTCCAAATTCGGTGAAACATTTTTTAGAAAATAGAATACATCTTTTTCAAAATCGATGAACTTTTTTTCAAGTTCATGATATATTTTTTCAAAGTTTATGAAAAAAATCAAATCCATGTACTAGTTTTTAACATTTGAGAGCTTTTTTCAAAATTGATGAACCTTTTTCCAAAATTGATGAAAAATTTCAAAATAGATGAACTTTTTTCAAGTTTGTGCACCTTTTTTTAAAATTGATAACATTTATTCATCCTTAAAATTTTGTGGACGTTTTTTCAAATTTTTGAACCTTTTTTCAAAATTGATGAACTTTTTCATATTCGTGATTTTTTTTCCCAAATCGAGAACTATTTTCGTATTCATGAACTTTTTTGATTTTTTTTCAAATACATAAACTTTTCTGAATTTGTGAATTTTTCTTTGGATTTTTGCGTTTTTTGTAATTGTTTGATTTTTTTGGAGCGAGCAACCAGTCTTTTAGCAGTAGCGACCGTTTACTTTTTTTTTGAGCGAGCGAGCGAGCTAGTGGGCTGGCGAATGCGAGCAGCCGTGCGAGCGCCAGCTCATTAGCTGGCACAACACGCGCCAATTAGGAGCTCCTAGGGAGAATGTATCGTGTGTATCGAGCCAACTTGTGCACCGATGCATAACTGGATTCTAGGCCGTTAGATAAAAAAAAGTCATTGGCCAGATTTTGGTCATAACTTGGACCATATGATTTTTGTAGAGACAACCTTGCCCGATATACAAATAACCTGCACTCCACAACACAGACTCTCATAAAAAAATTGTGTGTGTTTATTTTTTTGGCCAAACACAAAAAAGTTTAACATATTTTGAACCGAGTGTATGATTTCGTATCCGTTTTGACTGAGATCTTTGTCTTGACGGGATCATTGAAATAAGAGCAATGTTGAGTATATGTTCAAAAATTATTATTATTTGTTTATTTTGCTTTTTGAAACTTGATTGACTCAAAACTTGTTGTACTGGAAGATCGTGCACACAGTACCACCTGCATGAGAGAGGTGGATATTTCTCACCGACAAATTACAAACCTATAAATGTTGCACTCGAGTTTCAAGTTAAGTTTCAAAGCAAAAACAATATATATTCTTTAAAAATCAACATTGATCTTGATTCAAAGATCTCCTGAAAACAAATAACACAGTTAAAACAGTTCTGCAAGTGAACATTTGGTTTGGAATATATGACTTTTTTTGTTTGGGGCAAAAAAAATACACACAAGTTCATTGATGGGAGAGGGGGGTGTGGACTGCGGATTGATTTTGATAAAATATAAGAACTATTATGTATATGTTCCAACAAACCATCTTGCGGCTACATCGAGGTCTCTACATGAGCCTCTATACTATGCAAAAAGCAGATTCTTCTTCCTATGTTCGTGTTGCCCTTATATAACACTGGTATGGAGAACTCTACGTCGGTGCATCACGTATAGGGGTAGGAGTCTCGACCAGTATTGGTACACAATAAAATGTCCAATCTTTCCTCGTGACCTATAGGGATTCCTTGTATGTCGTGTGGTGTACAGAAAATCCCAACGATGACCGATGTTGCTTCTACGAGCTCCCTATCTTGTACTTGGCCTAGAGGGGGGCCAATGATACAATGTTGACAGTGCGATGACTTGGATAATTTTCGTCATCGTTGGCAAATACATATGACGACCTCTGCATATTCTGAAGCTTCAAGTGTAGGGATTGAACACATGTAATAGCTTCAAGTATAGTCGGTCTAGCATTCCTTCCGTCACCCTCAATGCACCATAAATTACCGTTTGAATCTCTACACACAAGCCCAACAACACCTTGTTCCCTGCTCTTACGACGATACCATCCGTGTTCAGGTTAACAAAACCTTCCAACGGCACAACCCACTTGTGCGGATGGATGGAAGGCATCGGGGGATTTGCTAGGCCCAACACAAATATATATTTTTCTCGAATATGCACGAGTATGTATATCATATATTGATAGAAGAAGAAAGGGTGAAGAACCCTCCACCAAAGTTTACAACTTAGAATTGTTTTGATGCATGGAAGGCATTGGGGGTTTCGTCGGGCCCAACACAAATTATGACACTTACAGGTCCTCAACAGTTGCATCATTTCTTTTCGTTTTTGTAGTATGACCGAACTTCTATCTTGAACCGTTGTTACCTAAATCTTTACAAGAAAATGTTGACCGACCGAAAGAACAGATCAAGAAAGGCATATCATTTAATGTCCAGGCGTCTAATAAATTCCAAAATCTTGAATGTGCACACAACACGGTTCTTCATTGGAAATAATCTATCATCTCATATGGTGTTTCTCTTTTTTTTTTGTAGTTCCTGGCAACAAAGGTTACCTTTGAAACACTTACAAGGCAACGAGGTAGTCAACCCATTATGTTAGGTGTTTAACTTTTTACATGGAAATTAGCACTAGGCTAGCGGCAAATTACCGAGCCATGGTTAGAGGAAGTTTCCTCCATGATATCCCTTAACAGACATGATTGCCTGATCCATAATTGCCAATGGTTAGCTTATGCTGACCGTACAAAGAGAGAATATCATGAGCTGAGTGCTAACACACGCCTTAGATTTTGGGATTTTTTTAAAAAGCCTAGGCACCTAAGGCTTTGGGAAGGAGGGGTACATTATAGAGAAAGAAAGAAACATAATTGATATTTAATTAACCTTGACCGTTTTCTGTTTTGGAACCACTAAGCAAAACTTGTGGAACAGGATGGCGCGGTGTGACTTTTGACAGCTAGATCTTAAACTCTTGGTGAGTAAGGGATAACTGTCATCTCGGACAGCTGTGTATTGGAAATAATTAGAAGACCTAGATATACACTATGGGGATCCGTGGAAGAAAGAATCGAGCGTTTGTTTTAGGCCTCTCCTAGTACACAGGTGCTTGGATGAGGTGCTTAGTGTATGAAAGGGCTTAGCAACAAAACTTCCCAATGCATAAGTGCTAGTAAGATTCCTTCATTAAGTTAGTTGTACACTGACTGTGTTGTTTTTCTAGGTTTGTGGGCTTAGCTTTATTTCTTTCTGGGATCGCCAAACTTTCCTCTTGTCGTGCCACATCAGATTTTTTTGCCTATTTGGCAACCTTAGCACCTATGCAAGGTGGAGCACTGGGTGCGAGAAACCACAACTACATATGGCTTCGCTAACCTAGCCACCTTTCATCTTTTCCTCGAGTGAATCCAATCTGCTGGTGCATGGAATTGCTTGGGCCAAGCTATTAGGTTGCTAGTAGTACAAAGCACAGAGCCTCTAGCGCCCCTTGGTTTCAGGGGTTGGGGGCATCCTCCCCCTTGAGACCCCCCCCCTCCCCCCCCGCCCCTCGGTCAGCCCTGCCGATCGGCATTATAAGGCCCCTCTATGATCGCAAGATTGTGAAACAGAGGATTGTGAAAAATAGGAAAATTGTGTTGATAGGAAAACACAAGAATTGACAGGGTTGACTGTACAAGACACATGATTACAAAACATGGGAGAATTTCAGGAATAGTTGTTTGGATGAAACATAGGAATTAAAGTGCCTTGGTCCTGCGCGGTTGATTCTATAAATGAGGTTTGACTGGATATTCAAATTCCTATGTAATTGAGCTATAGGAATTTGGATGTCGCCATTGCTTTGATCCAAAGGAATTCCTTAGGAAAAATTCCAAAGGGATGGAATCCTACAAATGTTCTACAATCCAAAAAGGACCTAAAATCTTGTTTCAAAACATCCCTACCTTCCAAAATTGACCTCCAGATTTTCGATGGGTGAGCCCCCAACCCATTATGAAGAAAGGGCAAATCCCATAAGTGCACAACGTGGGCGCTCAATATCTGAGGGTTTTGCACAATCACCCATGTCTGGCGAGTAAGCAAGGCCAAATCAAAATCTCTGTGTCTCTGAAACCAATCCCATCCATGTAATTAGGCCTTCCTTGGTTTAGAGGAATTTTGAATGAATTCCGAGGGATATGAATTTTGTAGGAAAAATTTCTTTGTAGCGTTTTGGTTTGTAGGAATGAATTCCTATTCGTATGTAGGATAGGAACCAATCCTTCACATTTTAAGGGGACAAAATATTAGCCTAGACCCCTGAAAAAATTCCTATCTAATGAATCAAGTGACATCTCTTTTCCTATGGGAATCGAGATACATGTTATCCCACTTCCTATGGTTTTTCCATTTCTATGATATTCCTATCCTATGACCCAAAGGAGGCCTTAGGAATTTCATTGTTTCCCACATGACCGAGGCAATCACTCACTTCCCCGCCTAATGCCCCCACCAAAATTTCCTACCGTTGAGATTAGGTCTAAACGCAATCCTCTTGGAAGTATGAAACATGATTAGAGTAAGCAGTTAGCATTACTTAAGCCATGTACCTAATCACTGCTTCTTTCCCCCTTGCTGATGGAGTCTTTTCCACCCATCCCTGCACCTTATCCCACAAACCGGTCTTGAGCAATTTGAAGGTGCCATTAGTCAGTCGCCCCCACATTAGTGGGTGTTCCCAAGTTGCGAACACACAAAGCCTCATGTTGTACCTCCAGACATTTTTCTGAAACGGGAAAAGGTTTGCCACATATATTAATTAAGAGATAATAGAGTTTTGTGTTACAATCACCCCTTGAAAAAACATGAAGGAATACTCTCCCGGCATAATGGACCCTAGTTTATTAGAACCCGCGGCGACCCAAAATGATGTCTCTCTCTAGATGTTGTCGAGGATAACTGGAGGCGGTATGGCCTTGTTGTGGAAAACATGGCCATTTCTTTCATGCCAAATAGTCCACGTGATGAGCATGGTGAGCGAGGCCATGGCTTTCCGGTTGGGAGTGGAAGAATCGATCAACCCGAGCCACCAATCTTTGATGGATTCCCTCAAAGGCCAGGTGGAGGTATCAACATAGACAATTTGGAGCCAATCCTTGATCATGCCCCAGAGTATAAACATTTGAAGAATAGACAATCAACCGATTCATTTTCGTGCTTTGCATAGGGGGCATGAGCCATAATTTGGCCAACCGCGCTTGGCCAGCCTATCCATGGTCCTAACCTTATTTTGGATGGCGAGCCAAGCAAAGAACTTGGCCTTCGGCGGAGCCCCAATTCCACACCATATGCTCTAGGAGAGAGCGAACGATGCCAAGAATTTGTGCTCTGTAGGCGGATTCCGCCGTGTAGAGGCCACTTGTAGAGTGCTTCCAAACAATGTCGTCGTCAATATCTTCCTGAAGGTGGAAATCACTGATGGGTGGCCCAAAGTTCAAGAAATTGCCAGAAGTGCTCAATAGAGAAATTGGACGATCTTGATCTTGTTAACCATGCACCATTCTTCTTGAGGGCTTCCCGAACCTTCCAGTTCTTCCTCGTTGACGTCGCGTAGACGAGAGGGGCAATGTCCTTTGGCTTGCGGTTTTGCACCCAAGGAGAGTCCCAAAATGGAGTTTGTGCGCCGTCGCCCACGATAATAGTTGAGGAGGCACAGGAAAAGTCATAGTCCGCGTCATCGCATGGGTTGCCCATGCCAACTCATGATCTTTGTTGGCTCCTTTTCACACGAGTAAAGTCATAGTCCGTGTCATCACATGGGTTTCCCATGCCAACCCATGATCTTTGTTGGCTCCTTTCACTCAAACCAAATCCGATGTAGTCTTAGCGCCCTAGCAAATTTGCCCGTGTTTAATACTCCCAAGACCCCCATAGGCAATTGGGCGGCAAACAGAGTTCCAATTGACCTTGCATTTGGCCCCAGTGGTCTGTCTGTCCCCTCAAAAAGGAATGCACGCTTAAACTTGTTAAGATTTTTGAGGGTGCTTAGAAAGACGACGAGCGGAGTGATAAAGTAGATGGCTTGGGAGGAAAGCACCGACTTGACCAATGTGGTATGCCCCATGGACGTGATCTTTTGCCCGTTCCAAGGGACCAACTTTGCTGCCGCCTTATCCTCTAGGAACTGGAAGTCAACCTTTTTAAGACATCACACGGAGATCGGAAGGCCTAGGTATTTCATTGGGAAGGATCCACCTGCCGCACAAATGTTTTGAAGGATGTCCGGAAAATCTCCAGACCAGATTTGATTTCATCCATAAGAACGCACGGACAATCCTTTGTAGTAAAGTGGATGGATGACTTGTTGAAACTTATCCTCTGAACCAGAAGCATCACAGTATTCAGTGGCCTCCTTATTTTTCATCAATAATAAATCATCCCATACGCCAGTCAGAAAAGAAAGTAGCCCAGGTCTGGACCAAGGCCCAAAGTGAACCCGACTGAAGCACTACTGGGCACAACATGTTTGGGGACTTCCGTCCAGCCAGTCATAAACACCTGCATAAACCCAAGACAAACAGAGGACTAAACCAAACTAGATCACTAATGATGCCTACCCTTCTTATTTTGTTTTGAAACAAAAAAACATAAGCTAATTTGCTCAATAATATAGACAAGGGATTTCAAAACATACAACATTTTTCGCATTACTAAAGGATCAGCTAAACTAGCCTTCAGGTCCGCTTGAAATGTTCTCGTATAAATCGCTCCCCATGCGATGGATACTTTCTCCGGATGTACTCACGGAGGCACTTCTGGTACGAGAAATCGATCCAGACGCCGTCCGTGCGAACGACGAAGAGGCATCTCGACTTCCTGAACTGCGGGTGCCTGTCGACCATGATACCGTCAAGCCCGCAGCCAATCTTATCTTCAGCGCGTGGATGATAGGCAAGGATCTTTTCCGCAACGACGATTTCGTCCGCGGGACAGAGGCATTCGCCGTCTGCGTATCTGTCCGAGTGGAGGATGTCCTTGACGAGCTGCACGACGGGTTCGACGTCGCGGAGGATCTCGGCCTCCGCGGCCCTCCACGGCACCTGGGATTTGGGCTCCGCCTTCTTCGACGCCGGCGGCCGCGCGGAGTGAGGGGGCTCGTAGGCGGTCGTGGAGCAGGGCAGCAGGCGGCGGGGGGATAGCGCCGGCGAGAAGCGCGATCCTAGGCGGGCGTGGAGGAGGAACGGTACGGCGACGGCGGCGGCCAGAGCCATGCCGCCCCTTTTTTGGTGATGTGGGTGGATGGGTGCGTGAGGGTGTGACTGGTGGTATCTATTCGTCGGAGAGGAAAACTTATCTGTGGGCTGCATAGCGGAGAGGACGGAGCGGGCACAGAAGACGGCAGACGGGGTTGTCGCTTTGTTCGACGACGGGGACGGGCCATGTCCCGTGCATGATGAATTTCAAAAGGAATTAAAAAAACCCGTCCATATACACACCACCCCACACGTGGTTTTTTATTTGACCCTACACGTGGGTGCTTCTATTTTTTTTTTTAGAAATCTTGGGTGCTTCTAGTGATTTCGGAGAAGCAGTTCAAAAAATCATCCCAAGCCCAAGCGCCGGATCAAGGCCCAAAATGAGCCCGACTAAAGGAACTACCGGGCTCGACACGGTCCAACCGAACAAGAAGTACAAACATCAGGCTGAGTACCGTAAAAAAAATGTTAGAGAGACCGAGCAAACCAAAAGGTACGTTAGCTGCTTAATATTACAAGGGTGTGTTTGGTTGTTGTTACGAAGTGGAACGGCACGGGTCGATCGGTTCCATCCACATGATCCATTCCCACGTTACAATCAACAGATCCCATGGAACGACGGATCATGCGGTACGCGGAACCACTTTCTCCCCTGACCCCCTCCCCTCTAATCTAGCTAATGGCACCGTCAAGAGCCGTGGTCGTGCGCCAGCGGGAGCATCGCATCGAGCTGGCCACCGCGCTTGAGCACACACCATTGAGAGCCACGGTCGTCCACTGTCGGGAACCTCACATTCAGCCGACCGCCGCATTGAACGGAGCAACCACTCCAAGCGAACGGTCGTGCCTGACCATCGTGGTCAATTTGGCGTTCTTCCTCAAGTCCGGCATCGATCAAATTTTGGCCCCAGGAATTGTTCCATCCTACCTCAGTCTCTTCTAGCTAAATACCAAGATGGAAATGGAACGGTTCCATGACACTCCACTTGGTTCTGAAACCATACACATCCTAAGGGGACGATGAATATCCTTTTCTATTTTTAGCAATGATTCACTTGCTGGTCAAGCTGATAAAGTTGATATTACTATTGGTAATGATGGAACTAGTAGATCTGCTATAATTAATGACTTAATTAAGCATGAAAAAGAGAAATGCTTGACTTTTGCTAATACCAATCCTGAAATTGTTATGTCTAATAATTTCGATATTGAGCTAGATCATGATTTGAAAACTCTTGCCCAATGGCCACTGTTGGTGTGCTATGGGAAACTCCTACAGCTCTTACCAAGTCAAACCTTGTGGTTTGTCTCACCCTTTTAAGATTTCCTAATATGATATGTCTCATTTGAAATATTAGACGTTTGGGTCAACCTAGTAAAACTCGGTGCCTTTCTGATATAATTGCTAAAAGTAATCATGATTTTATTGGTTTTCAAGAAACTAAATGTGATTATTTCTGAGGGTTTCCTCAAGTCCATTGTTAGGACCAATGTTTTTACTTGGCATTTTCTGCATACACATAACATGTTGGTGGTATTTTAGTTGGCTTCAAGAATGATATCTGTGAGATTATTGGTTTTTTCCAGTAAGACCTTTTATGTTGTGACTACTACGAAAATAAGATTGTTGGTTTTGCTTGGAAGCTTGTTATCATTTATGAAATTTGGCTACCATGAGTTCAAAATGGATTTTTTTGCTAAGTTGCATGATGTTATGGACCACACTTCTTATCTTATTACTCATTGTGGTGATTTCAATTTGGTTAGGAATGATAAGGATAAAAGCAATGGCACTGTTAATAATCGTTATGATTTTTTATTTAATGATTGGATTAACATATGAGATTTGTTGGAGATTTCTGTCTCTAATAGATGGTATACTTGGTCTAATAACAAAGATAACCTTACCTTTATTGTTATTGATAGAGTGATCACTTCTATGAGCTGGTATTCTCATTTACCTCTCTCATCCCCTGTGGCTTTGCCTAGGATTGGCAGTGATCATACACATTATCCTTAGATACTGGGGCCAGAAAGATTTCTACTCCCAAGCTTTTCAAATTTGAGAAATGGCAGTTGTCTCATCCTGATTTCAATAAAATTGTTCATCATGTTTGGAACACTATTCCCAATGCTTCCTTTTCTTCTATTGAAAATTGGCAATTTAAAATTAGATTTCTTAGGAATAAAATAAAGGGTTGAGTATTAACCTTGAAGCTGCTAATAAGAATAGGAAGAAAATTGTCCTTACGGAGTTTGTTATTCTGGTTGTATTTTATGAGAAAAATCTTCTTTCTAAAGAGGACTAAGAAAGAATGAAGGTGACTAAAAAAGAATTAGATGAAATCCGAGTGCTCGAGGAAACTTCCTTGTGGCAGAGGTCCGGAGATAGGAAGATCGTGGAAGGGGTTTGTAATAATGCGTATTTTCATTCTCTTGCCAACCGAAGACATAAAAAGTACACTTATCTACTCTTATTGTTGATTATGAGCTTGTGTCCTCTACCACACACATGTTAGATGTTGTTACGTATTTTTGTAAGAACTTTTTGCATTTGAACCTAAACCTGGTATTCATTTGGGATTTATTTTTTGGGATGCTAATGATCTTGGTGCAAAGACTACTCTCTCCGGAAGAGATTAAGGAGGCTATTATGAGCTCTTATTCCCATGGTGCCCCTGGAGTTGATGGGTTTTCTTTTCTTTTTGTTAGACCTTTTGGGACTTGATCAAACTAGATTTCCTGGCTCTTGTGACAGATTTTGAGAATGGTACTTCAGATGTTTACAGTCTTAACTTTGCTATCATTACCCTGATTCCTAGGGAACCAACTCCTAATGAGATCAAGAAATTTTGTCCTATTATTCTTAATAACTGTGTGTTTGTGTTATTAAGATTTTCACCAAAGTTATGACTACGAGGGTTTACCCTATTTGTGATAGGCTTATTTTTCAACATTAAACTACTTTCATTAAGGGGAAGTTAATTCTTGAGAGTGTAGTTATGAATCATGAGGTGAACTAATTTCAATAACTTATTTTTTTGCGGATGACAATAACTTGGTTTAAAAGTAAGACTATGAGAAAATCATATGGTAGATTGAGTTGGGAATTCCTTATGTTAATGCTCTCTTCTAGAGGCTTTGGAAGTAAATGGATTGGGTGAATTTGTAATGCCTTATTTCAAAGTTTTTTCTGTCTTAGAATTAATGATACTAATGGTACATGTCTTGTGAGGTAAGGGTTTGATGCAAGGAGACCTTATTTCTCCTTTACTTTTTAACTTAGTGGATGATGTCATTTCTAAGATGCTTTCTAAATTTGTTCATCATAATTTATTTTAGTCTACTTCCTCATGATATTCCCGGTGGAGTGGTTAGTCTGTAATATGCATATGGCACTATTCTCTTCCTAGATGCTTCTATTGAACATGCTATAAATTTGAAATGGATGTTATCTTGTGTTGAGAAATTGTCTCAAATGAAAATTAATTTTCATAAAAGATACTTACATACTCTCTGTGTGGAGGATGACCTTGCCAATTCCTTTGCCCAAATTTTCTATTGTAAAAAATTGTACCTTTTTCTTTAAGTATATGGGTGTTGCAGTGCATTTCAAAAAAAAAGAGATGGGAGGATATTCAACCTATGATTGATAGGATCATTAAGAAAAACTCGGGCTGGCTTGGTAGAAACCTGTCTTAAAGAGGGAAGTTGACTTTGCTTACTATTGTATTACCGGCATTCCAACTTACCTCATGTCCATGATTAAATTTCCTAAGTGGGTCGTTGAAGCTATTACTTCCCAAATGGCTCATTTCTTTTGGGGCAACATGGGAGATGAGCACAAGTATCATATGTCAAAATGGGGGCTTGTGTCCTGGAAAAAGAAATTTGGGGGTTCCTAATCTTAGGTATATTAATATGGTTTTACTTGCTTCTTGGAGTAAAAGATACTTTGATCATTTTCCTAGTGATTGGAAGAGGTAATGGCTACAATGTTGCCTTCTCGCATAATGTTTGGTTTGGTGATTTCTCTCTTAAGACTAAATTCTGGGATTTTTTTGTAATTTTTCACAACAAGATGACGCGAATGTGCAGGTTTGGGATCATTCTGATTTGAAATTAACCTTTAGGAGATGTGTAAATGAGCAATTATTTTCTAGTTGGTAGGATCCTCTATCCATTATGAAAAGTGTTGTTTTATCTGATGAAAATGGTGTTCATGTTTGGTTGCTTGAACATTCTTGTTTTCTTTTTCATTAAGTCTTTCTACAAGTTGATCAACTTTGGAGGAATGTCCCACAATTTGAACAATTGTATTTAGAAGATTAAGGGTCAATTCTTTTGGGGCTTATGAGTGGCTACCAAAATATGTTGCCCCCTACACAGCTTATTCTATGAGTCCATGTTTTTCTTAGGTTGGGCTACCAAAATAAAAAGGTTGAGCTGTCAGCATAAACTGGGTAGGGGGAAGCTTATTTTGGCATGCCGCCCATAAGGCCCAAAAGAGCTCGCCTTAAAATTCCTCCCCGCAATAATAAGAGTTTGACTAGGGATAACCTTGTTAAGCGATGCCATGTGGCTGATCCAACGTGTGTCTTTTGCAACAAAGAAGAGAGTATCAAACATTTGTCCTTTGATTGCATTGTGTCACTTAAATCCTAGAAAATTGTAGCTGAAATACTTGATATACCACTTATGTGCTCTTTCGGAGATTTAGCTATTTACGAAAAGAAAGAGAAGAATGATGTAGCTATTAACTTGGCGAAAGTGTTACTCTAATATCGAGCACAAATGCACCCGCATGAACAGTAAATTCCGAAAAAAATAGTATGAACATCAACAAGTTTTCCAACATCCTTCAAAATTTGCCACAAAAAGACATCTGTAGAGGTGTGTGCCAGAAAAACAAAAATGCGTACTCCAAAATGTGTCTTTTTTAGCCTGGATTTTTTTGTAGAGGCCTCTAGGGATGTCATTTTGAGATAAATTTTTGCAGGATGTTAGAAAATTTGTCGATGTTCATCCACAGTAAATCATATTTTTGTAATCCTTTTTACTATTTTTAAAAATTTACTATTCATGCATGTGCATTCATGCTCGAGATTAGATTATCCATGTCCTTAACTTGGTCACTTCTAAACATTGTGGAGGTTATGGTTATTACGTAATGAATTTGTTTTTCACGGAGTCTGGAATGTATCCTAGGTATGCTGGGAGCTTTGGGGTGTGTTTGGTTGCGTGCTTGGTGGTTGGTACACTGCATATAAAGGAATCTTTTACTTTAGCCGGTGTTTGGTTGCTTGACTCGCATCAATTCCTTGCATCGCACGGTGTTTAAAACATTCTAGGGCCAGGCCGAGGAGGAACGTCCAAATTGACAATTTCCAATCATGCAGGCTCGTGCATACCACGAGGTGAGAAAGATTCTCTTCTTTTACGTGCCAAGTTGCATTCTCCTCTCGGGCCAACTCCAATCGTCGACCCCAAACGGGCGTCCGTTTAGTCCAGATTTTGTCCGTTTGGGTCGGAAAAATGGACGCCACAGTCCGGTTTTGTCCATCCGCCTACTAGGGCACCGAACTGGGTGGACGCATCACATTTTGTCCGGCTCACGATGAAAAAAAGGTTAGCCACACATTTGGAAACATCGCAATAAACTTAATTGATAGTCCTAAAATATTTAAATCGTTTGAACAGGTCCCGGCCGCACATTAAACTTAACTTAAAAGTTAAAAAACATAAAAAAAACTTGACACCGCCGTTGTGGTCGTGCTCGATGCTGCCGCCGTCTTTAGGCGCCACCCTCCTCTTCGTCGTCGTCATCAGTGAGGTCGAGGTATGGTGGTGGCTGCTAGAGGTGGCCAGGTGGTAGCGGCCCTTGCGGCGGCTGCATTGCCGAAGGCGCCAGCACGACAACTTACGGAGGATGGGACGGCGACCACGGATCGACACCCACCCACAAGGGCGGCAAGGAGACGTACTCCGGTGTGCACGACATCGTGTCCGTCCACGACCATGTCTGCCCCACCATTGCCGCGAAATGTGGCTCGACGGCGGCGTCCTCCTCCTTGACAATAGCCTCCTACAGCTCCCAGGGGATGGTGACGCGTGTCGGAGAGGTTTTGGGGAACGTAGTATTTCAAAGATTTTCCTACGATCATGCAAGATCTATCTAGGAGAGCATAGAAACGAGCGGGGAGAGTGTGTCCACGTACCCTCGTAGACCGAAAGCGAAAGCGTTTAGTAACGCGGTTGATGTAGTCGAACGTCTTCGCGATCCAACCGATCAAGTACCGAACGCATGGCACCTCCGCGATCTGCACACGTTCATCTCGGTGATGTCCCTCGATCTCTAGATCCAGTTGAGGCCGAGGGATAGTTTCGTCAGCACCATGGCGTGGTGACGGTGATGATGAAGTTACTGACGCAGGGCTTCGCCTAAGCACTACGACAATATGACCGAGGTGGAAAACTGTGGAGGGGGGCACCACACACGGCTAAAGATCAACTTGTGTGTCTATCGGGTGCCCCCCTCCCCCATATATATAGGAGGGGAGGAGGAGGCCGGCCGGCCACAAGGGGCGCGCCCAAGGGGGGGAATCCTACTCCAAGTAGGAATAGGTTCCCCCTTTTCCTAGTCCAACTAGGAGAAGAAGGAAGGAGAGGGAAAGAGGGGCCGCGCCCCCTCCCCTAGTCCTATTTGGACTCCCCTCGGGGGCGCACCACCTCTTGGCTGCGGCCCTCTCTCTCCTCAAAGGCCCACTAAAGGCCCATAACTTCCGGGGGGGGGGGGGTCCGGTAACCCTCACGCACTCCGGTTTTATCTGAAACTATCCGGAACACTTCCGGTGTCCGAATAACATGGTCCAAAATATCAATATTTATTTCTCGACCATTTCGAGACTCCTCGTCATGTCCATGATCGCATCCGGAACTCCGAACAACCTTCAGTCATCAAATCACATAAACTCATAATACAAATATATCATCATCGAACGTTAAGCGTGCGGACCCTACGGGTTCAAGAACTATGTAGACATGACCGAGACACATCTCCGGTCAATAAACAATAGCAGAACCTGGATGCTCATATTGGCTCCTACATATTCTACGAAGATCTTTATCGGTCAATCCGCATAACAACATACGTTGTTCCCTTTGTCATCGCTATGTTACTTGCCCGAGATTCGATCGTCGGTATCACCATACCTAGTTCAATCTCATTACTGGCAAGTCTCTTTACTCGTTCCGTAATGCGTCATCCCGCAACTAACTCATTAGTCACATTGCTTGCAAGGCTTATAGTGATGAGCATTACCGAGAGGGCCTAGAGATACCTCCCCGATACACGGAGTGATAAATCCTAATCTCGATCTATGCTAACTCAACAAACACCATTGGAGACACCTGTAGAGCATCTGTATAATCACCCAGTTACGTTGTGACGTTTGATAGCACACTAAGTGTTCCTCCGGTATTCGGGAGTTGCATAATCTCATAGTCACAGGAACATGTATAAGTCATGAAGAAATCAATAGCAATAGAACTTGACGACCATGATGCTAAGCTAATGGATGGGTCTTGTCCATCACATCATTCTCTAATGATGTGATCCCGTTCATCAAATGACAACACATGTCTATGGCTAGGAAACTTAGCCATCTTTGATTAACAAGCTAGTCAAGTAGAGGCATACTAGGGACACTCTGTTTGTCTATGTATTCACACATGTACTAAGTTTCTGGTTAATACAATTCTAGCATGAATAATAAACATTTATCATGATATAAGGAAATATAAATAACAACTTTATTATTGCCTCTAGGGCATATTTCCTTCAGTCTCCCGCTTGCACTAGAGTTAATAATCTAGTTCACATCGCTATGTGATTTAACACCAATAGTTCCCATCGTCATGTGATTTAACACTCTATAGTTCACATCGCCATGTGACCAATACCCAAAGGGTTTACTAGATTCAATAATCTAGTTCACATCGCCATGTGATTAACACCCAAAGAATACTAACGTGTGATCATGTTTTGCTTGTGAGAGAAGTTTAGTCAACGGGTCTGCCACATTCAGATCCGTATGTATTTTGCAAATTTCTATGTCTACAATGCTCTGCACGGAGCTACTCTAGCTAATTGCTCCCACTTTAAATATATATCCGGATTGTGACTTAGAGTCATCCAGATCGGTGTCAAAGCTTGCATCGACGTAACTCTTTATGAAAAACTCTTTATCACCTCCATAACCGAGAAATATTTCCTTAGTCCTCTAAGGATAATTTTGACCGCTGTCCAGTGATCTACTCCTAGATCACTATTATACTCCCTTTCCATACTCATGGTGAGGTACACAATAGGTCTGGTACACAGCATAACATACTTTATAGAACCTATGACTGAGGCATAGGGAATGACTTTTCATTCTCTTTCTATTTTCTGCCGTGGTCCGGTTTTGAGTCTTTACTCAACGTCACACCTTGCAACACAGGTAAGAACTCCTTCTTTGACTATTCAATTTTGAACTTCTTCAAAATCTTGTCAAGGTATGTACTCATTGAAAAAACTTATCAAGCGTCTTGATCTATCTCTATAGATTTTGATGCTCAATATGTAAGCAGGTACACCGAGGTCTTTCTTTGAAAAACTCCTTTCAAATACTCCTTTATGCTTTCTAGAAAATTCTACATCATTTCCAATCAACAATATGTCATTCACATATACTTATCAAAAAGGCTGTAGTGCTCCCACTCACTTTCTTGTAAATACAGGCTTCACCGCAAGTCTGTATAAAACTATATACTTTGATTAACTCATTAAAGCGTATATTCCAACTCTGAGATGCTTGCACCAGTCCATAGATGGATCGCTGGAGCTTGCACATTTTGTTAGCAACTTTAGGATCGACAAAACCTTCTGGTTGCATCATATACAACTCTTCTTTATGATATCCATTAAGGAATGCAATTTTGACATCCATTTGCCAAATTTCATAAAATGCGGCAATTGCTAACATGATTCGGACAAACTTCAAGCATCGATACGAGTGAGAAAATCTCATTGTAGTCAACACCTTGAACTTGTCAAAAACCTTTTGCGACAATTCGAGCTTTGTAGATAGTAACACTACTATCATTGTTCGTCTTCCTCTTGAAGATCCATTTATTCTCAATGGCTCCCCGATCATCGGGTAAGTCATCAAAGTCCATACTTTGTTCTCATACATGGATCCCATATCAGAATTCATGGCCTCAAACCATTTCGCGGAATCTGGGCCCATCATCGCTTCCTCATAGTTCGTAGATTCGTCATGGTCTAGTAACATGATTCCCAGAATAGGATTAGCGTACCACTCTGGTGCGGAACATATTCCGTTTGACCTACGAGGTTCGATAGTAACTTGATCTGAAGTTTCATGATCATCATCATTAACTTCCTCACTAATTAGTGTAGGCATCACTCAAACTGATTTCTATGATGAACTACTTTCCATTTTGGGAGAAGGTACAATTACCTCATCAAGTTTTACTTTCCTCCCACTCACTTCTTTCGAGAGGAACTCCTTCTCTAGAAAGGATCCATTCTTAGCAATGAATATCTGGCCTTAGGATCTGTGATAGAAGGTGTACCCAACAGTTTCCTTTGGGTATCCTATGAAGACACATTTCTCTGATTTGGGTTCGAGCTTATCAGGTTGAAGATTTTTCACATAAGCATCGCAGCCCCAAACTTTAAGAAACGACAGATTAGGTTTCTTGCTAAACCACAGTTCATATCGTCTCAACAGATTTAGATGATGCCCTATTTAACGTGAATGTAGCTGTCTCTAATGCATAACCCCAAAACGATAATGGTAAATCAGTAAGAGACAACATAGATCGCACCATATCCAATAAGGTACGGTTACGACATTCGGACACACCATTAAGCTGTGGTGTTCCAGGTGGCGTGAGTTGTAAAACTATTCCACATTGTTTCAAATGAAGACCAAACTCATAACTCAAATATTCATCTCCACAATCAGATCGTAGAAACTTTATTTTCTTGTTACGATGATTTTCCACTTCACTCTGAAATTCATTGAACTTTTCCAAATGTTTCAGACTTATGTTTCATTAAGTAGATATACCCATATCTGCTCAAATCATCTGTGAAGGTCAGAAAATAACGATACCCACCGTGAGCCTTAACACTCATCGGACCGCATACATCAGTATGTATTATTTCCAATAAGTCAGTTGCTCGCTCCATTGTTTGGAGAATGGAGTCTTAGTCATCTTGCCCATGAGGCATGGTTTCGCAAGCATCAAGTGATTCCAAAAGTCCATCAGCATGGAGTTTCTTCATGCGCTTTACACCAATATGACCTAAACGGCAGTGCCACAAATAAGCTGCACTATCATTATTAACTTTGCATCTTTTGGCTTCAATATTATGAATATGTGTATCACTACGATCGAGATTCAATAAACCATTTATATTGAGTATATGACCATAGAAGGTTTTATTCATGTAAATAGAACAACAATTATTATTTAACTTAAATGAATAACCGTATTGCAATAAACATGATACAATCATATTCATGCTCAACGCAAACACCAAATAACATTTATTTTAGGTTCAACACTAATCCCGAAGGTAAAGGAAGTGTGCGATGGTGATATTACCAACCTTGGAATCACTTCCAACTCACATCATCACCTCGCTCTTAACTAGTCTATGTTTATTTTGCAACTCCCATTTCGAGTTACTACTCTTAGCAACTGAACCAGTATCAAATACCGAGGGGTTGCTATAAACACTAGTAAAGTACACATCAATAACATGTATATCAAATATACCTTTGTTCACTTTGCCATCCTTCTTATCCGCCAAGTATCTAGGGCAGTTCCACTTCCAGTGACCATTTCCTTTGTAGTAGAAGCACTCAGTTTCAGGCTTGGGTCTAGCTTTGGGCTTCTTCATGGGAGTGGCAACTTGCTTGCCATTCTTCTTGAAGTTCCCTTTCTTTCGCTTGCCCTCTTACTTGAAACTAGTGGTCTTTTCAACCATCAACACTTGATGCTTTTCTTGATTTCTACCTTCGCTGATTTCAGCATCGCGAAGAGCTCGGGAATCATTTTCGTCATCCCTTACATATTATAGTTCAGCACAAAGTTCTAGTAACTTAGTGATAGTGACTAGAGAACTCTGTCAATCACTATCTTATCTGGAAGATTAACTCCCACTTGATTCAAGCGATTGTAGTACTCAGACATTCTGGGCACATGCTCACTGGTTGGGCTATTCTCCTCCATCTTGTAGGCAAAATACTTGTCAGAGGTCTCATACCTCTCGACTCAGGCATGAGTCTGAAATGCAAATTTCATCTCTTGGAACATCTTATATGATCCGTGGCATTCAAAACGTTTTTGAAGTCCCGGTTCTAAGCTGTAAAGCATGGTGCACTAAACTATCAAGTAGTCAGCATACCGAGCTTTGCCAAACGTTCATAACGTCTGGATCTGCTCCTGCAATGGGTCCGTCACCTAGCGTGCATCAAGGACATAATTCTTCTGTGCAGCAATGAGGATAATCCTCAGATCACGGACCTAGTCCGCATCATTGTTACTATCATCTTTCAACTTATTTTTCTCTAGGAGCATATAAAAATAAACGGGGAGCTACATCGCAAGCTATTGATCCACAACATAGATATGCAAATACTATCAGGACTAAGTTCATGATAAATTAAGTTCAATTAATCATACTACTTAAGAACTCCCACTTAGATAGACATTCCTCTAGTCATATAAATGATCACGTGATCCATATCAACTAAACCATGTCCGATCATCACGTGAGATGGAGTAGTTTTCAATGGTGAACATCTCTATGTTGATCATATCTATTATATGATTCACGTTCGACCTTTCGGTCTCAGTGTTCCGAGGCCATATCTGCATATGCTAGGCTCGTCAAGTTTAACCCAAGTATTCTGCACGTGCAAAAATAGCTTGCACACATTGCATGTGAACATAGAGCTTATCACACCCAATCATCACGTGGTGTCTCAGCATGACAAACTGTCGCAACGGTGCATACTCAGGGAGAACACTTATACCTTGAAATTTTAGTAAGGGATCATCTTATAAAGCTACCATCGTACTAAGCAAAATAAGATGCATAAAGGCTAAACATCACATGCAATCAATATAAGTGATATGATATGGCCATCATCATATTGTGCCTTTGATCTCCATCTCCAAAGCACTGTCATGATCACCATCGTCACCGGCTTGACACCTTGATCTCCATCGAAGCATCGTTGTCGTCTAACCAACTATTGCTTCTACGACTAACGCTACCGCTTAGTGATAAAGTAAAGCAATTACATGGCGATTGCATTTCATACAATAAAGCAACAACCATAAGGCTCCTGCCAGTTGCCGATAACTTTTACAAAACATGATCATATCATACAACAATTTATATATCATCACGTCTTGACCATATCACATCACAACAAGCCCTGCAAAAACAAGTTAGACGTCTCTACTTTGTTGTTGAAAGTTTTACGTGGCTGCTACAGGCTTAGAAAGAACCGTTCTTACCTAGGCATCAAAACCACAATGATTTTTCATCAAGTGTGCTGTTTTAACCTTCAACAAGGACCGGGCGTAGTCACACTCGATTCAACTAAAGTTGGAGAAACAGACACCCCACTAGCCACCTATGTGCGAAGCACGGCAGTAGAACCAGTCTCATGAGCGCGGTCATGTAATGTCGGTCTGGGCCGTTTCATCCAAAAATACCGCCGAATCAAAGTATGACATGCTCGTAAGCAGTATGACTATTATCGCCCACAACTCTTTGTGTTCTACTTGTGCATATAACATCTATGCATAGACCTGGCTCGGATGCCACTGTTGGGGAACGTAGTGTTTCAAAGATTTTCCTACGATCATGCAAGATCTATCTAGGAGAGCATAGCAACGAGCGGGGAGAGTGTGTCCATGTACCCTCGTAGACCGAAAACAGAAGCGTTTAGTAACGCGGTTGATGTAGTCGAACATCTTCGCGATCCAACCGATCAAGTACCGAACGCACGGCACCTCCGCGATCTACACACGTTTAGCTCGGTGACGTCCCTCGAACTCTAGATCCAGCTGAGGCCGAGGGAGAGTTTCGTCAGCACGACGGCGTGGTTACGGTGATGACGAAGTTACCGACGCAGGGCTTCGCCTAAGCACTACGACAATATGACCGAGGTGGAAAACTGTGGAGGGGGGCACCACACACGGCTAAAGATCAACTTGTGTGTCTATGGGGTGCCCCCTCCCCAGTATATAAATGAGGGGAGGAGGAGGACGGCCAGCCACAAGGGGCGCGCCCAAGGGGGGGAAGCCTACTCCAAGTAGGAATAGGTTCCCCCTTTTCCTAGTCCAACTAGGAGAAGAAGGAAGGAGAGGGAGAGGGAAAGAGGGGTCGCGCCCCCTCCCCTAGTCCTATTCGGACTCCCCTTGGGGGGCGCACGCCACCTCTTGGCTGCGGCCCTCTCTCTCCCCTAAGGCCCACTAAAGGCCCATAACTTCCTGGGGGGGGGGGGGTCCGGTAACCCTCCGGCACTCCGGTTTTATCTGAAACTATCCGGAACACTTCCGTTGTCCGAATAACATGGTCCAATATATCAATATTTATGTCTCAGCCATTTCGAGACTCCTCGTCATGTCCGTGATCGCATCCGGGACTCCGAAAAACCTTCGGTCATCAAATCACATAAACTCATAATACAAATTGTCATCGAACCTTAAGCGTGCGGACCCTACGGGTTCGAGAACTATGTAGACATGACCGAGACACATCTCTGGTCAATAACCAATAGCGGAACCTGGATGCTCATATTGGCTCCTACATATTCTACGAAGATCTTTATCGGTCAAACCGCATAACAACATACGTTGTTCCCTTTGTCATCGGTGTCGGGGATATACCCCGCGGTGTAACCCGGCCGGAAGTATAACCCGGCCGGACTTGGCGACTCACTAATGACCCGCCCTGAATGGACGACTCACAAGTGACCCGCCCGAACCTGGCAACTTATGGGTGACCTGGCAAGCGGATCATAGGAGTGACAAGACCCGGAGGCCCAAGAGGCTCAAGGCCCAGAAGGCCGGCTTACGTTATGGTAGGCCGGCTTAAGAGGAAGAAAGCAAGACCCGGACTTGTATTTAACTTGTAAGAGATGATAGACTAGTCCTAGTTCTACTAGGACTCCACATGTAACCCGCCCCTCTAACTTATATAAGGAGGGGCAGGGCTCCCCAAAGAGGGACAAGCAACAAGAACAATCTCTAGGGCAAGACACAAAGAGCCGGCTTACCAGCGACTCTCTCATGATCATAATGAGACTTAGCCACAAACATCATGTAGGGTTATTACCGGATGATGTTTCCCGGGGCCCGAAGCTGTCTAAATCCTTGTCTTGCGTGTTGCGTCTCTCGTCCCGATCAACCCCTCTCAAGCTACCACATAGATCGTCGGCCTCGCGACTAAGTCCTCGACACTAAGGACATCTGCGTGACAAATCCATTTACGGTTGGCGCCCGAGATGGGGCCTGCGCACGGTGGTGTTGAGTTCTTGAAGGGATCTCACTCAGGGATCGAAAAGTTTGCAATTTTTTGCCGATAAAGAAGAGTCGGTTGAAAAAGATCTACATCAGAAGTTCGGGTGGCGTTGCGTGCCGTGGCACGTACTTATGATCCGGTGATCCGACGTCAGATCCGATCCGTACCGACGGCTTGTGGTCAAATCGAAAATAACAGTGCCAATCCACCAAGCCCCACTGATTCGTGCATACAACAATGGGTGCACGTAAGGAAAAGTTGCGATTGTTCCATATGTCAAAAAAAAAAAGGGAATCAGGCTCAGCCTCGAAACTGACCACGACCTGGAGAAGGACCTGAACAGGATTGCTCAAACCTCTACAATTCAGAGGAGGACTTGGCCATGGCTCACGAGCGCCTCTGCCGCCTCTGGCCGCGGACTGGCCCGGCGCCCCGCCTCGCCCTCTAGGCTGCTGCTCCGCCATCCGGGCCGCCCGGGCTCGCGGCCCCGAGCCGTTTTCACTCACGTCAACCGGCCGGGCGCCTGACGCGCCTCCTGCGGCCGCCTTGCCGTGGCCCGTCTCGCCGGCATCATCCACGCCCGAGGCCGATGCTGGCTTGCCTCGCGCTGGCGCTGCCCCGTCCGAGCTGGCTGCGACCCGCACCCCCGTTACCTCTGCTATGGCTCACCTCCGGTTCCGAGTCGCTACCTGCTGCCATCGTCGAGTTACTGAGCCGCCGCCTCCGAGTTGCGCCCTGTCACGAGCTGCCGCTGGCCTCGGCCGCCGTGTCTTCGTGGGACCGCCCCTCTCGCGAGCCGCTTGTTTTTTTTTTCGACCTCGTCTCACCACGACGGCTCTCTATCGCCGTGTTAAAGTTGCCGCTGTTTTACTGCTATTACGAGCCGCCGCCGTTGCCGTGGTTCGCCCCGTTGGGTCGCTTCAGCCACGACCTGTTTGGCACGCCTCTGCCGATACGGCATCGCCTCTGCGATGAACCGGCCCTTGATGAGGCCGCCCTTGCCGTGGCCAGCTCCGAACTGCTATCACAATAAGATGCCGGCTGCTTTTGAAAATACCCGGTCTGGCTCTTCTTTAAACCGCCGGCGTTTTTACTTCTTGCTGCTGCTCCACCGGCCTTGCTGCCAAGCCGTCCCCGCGCGATCCCTGTTGCTGCGGTCTCTGCTGCTCCGGCCCGCCGTTGTGGTTTGCCACGTTTTTCACCTCGCACGACGCAAGGTTCAATGCAATGACTGCCGCTCCTCAACTCGTGATAGTTGTCAACAATCAGCTTTGTCACTAATTATAGTGAAAAGGATATGAAGAAGGGTGATAAGCTGAATATGCATTTGCTGGTCTTGCACGGCTGCAGCTGCAGAATATGAGGTTTGGAGAAATAGAAAGACTCAAAGGCATTTGCAGGAGGTTCCAGTTACTGTGTGATGCAGGGGGTCGTTTCGCTTGACTTGTTGGGCTTGTTATAAACCTATGGAGAATTGAAAAGGGTGCGGCTGTTAATGCCCCTACTACCGCGGTGTGTGGATTTGGACAATCGTCCTAAAGAATGAGATGTTGCTTGAACAAATCAAATGGAATATTATTATTACAAGATACAAGCACCAATCCTTGACGGAAGGTTACAAGGCAACAGTATATGCACGGCTTCTAATGCCTAAAAGATGGCTTACTCAGATTATTTTTCTATGGGGTGACTAGTACTGGTACTCCGTATTGGGTTAGATTTCTTCAGAGATTAGTCTGCGTAAATTGGACGAAGTACCCATCCGTGGAGCCAACTGCGCGTTAATGGCTGCACCCACGTACATGCAAAAAATATGCCAGGACAATTGTTCACTGCAAATGAGGTGTTATACAACGGGTATAGAGCGCGTGCTGGCAACGTTTCTGCCCAGACGTTTCGTCCGTGCCATATTACCCGGAGAACAAACGTGTGCACGTCGCCGTCCGTGTGACCCGGTTTATAACACCGCAGACAACTCACCCGTCCGCCCCCGCGGCCGATTCTCCCACCCGCGCCGGCTTACAACGCTGCGGCCGATTCATCTGTCTAAGCCACCTCTGATGTTACGGTCGTTTATATCATCCGTCTCTCGCGGCCTGGTCTACATCAACACACCGGGCCGCACTTATCTGGATGAGCTGTTTATTGAGTATGAGCAAGTCACTACTTGGGAAGCCCGGTTTTTCTTCCAACAAGTTGGAGGCAAATTATCATCAGCCGCCGTCTGCACTGGATGGTTCAATGGGCAGGTGCACAAGTCGCCGCCACTACAGTTTGGTTAACTTCAAACAGCCAGTTGGAAGGAACCATTGGCCGAGTTGCTGACACGGCTCATATGGGATCATTTATAACCCACCGCAGTCACCTCAACCTTCTGTGGATTTACATCGCGCTATCAACGCCAATGATATGTACCTTCTGCTATGGTCAAATATGGAGAATCTCAAGCCAACTTCTCGAGTCGTCTTGAGACTCGGGGGCTACAATGGTATGACTTGGCAAAATTAGCCGGTTTCAATGAATCCAAGAACTCCGGGTCATTGAAGGGAAAATAACCCGGGCCCAGAGATTACTGCAAGATCGATGAAAATTTAAAGGCCGTCAGAAGATTTCCGGCTCAAAAGGAGAATTCTGGGTTAAAATTCGGTTAAAAGACATCTCTCTCCCACATAGCACTGAAGCTTTTAATATCCGGTTTAAAACCCGGTTCAAGGGAAATTTATCTACCACAAAGCTTTGAAGCTCTCAAATCCGGTTCAAAATCCGTATCAAGGGAAATTTATCTACCATAAAGCTTTGAAGCTTCCAAATCCGGTTCAAAATCCGGCTCAAGGTAAATTTGTCTCTCACAAGGTTTTGAAGCTTTTTAAATCTGGTTTAAAGTTCCGGTTCAAAAAGCATTAATCTCTCGCAAGTTCGAGTTCTCAGAAAAATTAAAGGTTGCCAAAAGAACTTGCTGCCATGATGCGCGGTTCAAACTTGGGTATCCTGCCTTACGGCTTATCTTATTATGATCACTTGGGGGCTTCCTATTCAAACATAGGTCGTATTCGAACCAAAGAGAACATAGCTGTCGATACCCTCTTGATCGGCATACTGCCAAACCCACTAGGGGGCTTCTTGATCATATTTGAATCATTGCTTAACCCCTTTGGGTCTGACGTGGGTCGTATTCGAACTAGCGTCATTAAACAACTCTTATGGTCACTTGGGGGCTTCCTGTTCAAACATAGGTCGTATTCGAATCAAAGAGAACATAGCTGTCGATACCCACTTGATCGGCATCGCCAAAGCCACCGGGGGCTATATGATCGTATTCGAATCTTAGCTTAACCCCTTTGGAATGGTTTACTGATCGTATCTGAATCAGAAGCCTCAAAAAGTTTTATTCTATCTCGTGTAAAATTTATTGCAACCACAATTACTTAACTTGAGATCTTTTGGGGATTATATCTCAAATGTATATAAGTGTTTTATGATTAACCCGGCTTGACTTTTGATTATAAGTCGCCAGCTTATGACAACCATCATTTATATGGAAACATTGGCTTCTAAGGATTGGGTTATCACTCTTATTACATAAGTCATGTAAACCGGCAGTACAAATTCAATATCACAGTGGTCATTTGGGGGTTTCTTGTTCAAACATAGGTCGTATTCGAACCAAAGAGAACATAGCTGTCGATACCCACTTTTATCGGCAACGCCAACGCCACTGGGGGCTATATGATCGTATTCGAATCTTAGCATAACCCCTTTGGAACGGTTTACTGGTTGTATTCAAATCAGAAGCCTCAAATTTTTTATTATCTATTTTTATACAATCACAAGTATTTGAGTTGTCACAAATATCTTATGTGCCGGCTTTTATAGAGTTGAGTTATCAACTTCACTGACCGGGTCACATAAACCGGCGATATCATTCAAAGGATCATAGGGATCTTGTGATCTACTTGTGCAGGATAAGGCTACATTTGGGTGGTTACCCGCCCTGGCTTTTGACGTTAAGTCGCCAGGGCGTATGTTGTTTAAATTCTGTGCAGGATTTGCAGAACTATGACTTATATAAATGCGTCGGTCCAAGCTCATCAATGAAATTGGTGTCTCAAAAGGGTTATCTGTCAGGACCCCGATTCCAAGTCACATCGATCTAGCCCGTAACACCTCATATCACTTTGCGGCCTCACGCACGGTATTCCCACGGGTGTCGCCTTACCATGGCCCGGACCGTTTAGCCTTTTGGCTCACGTATATGATAGTGTCGCTAGCATCCATATGACAGAGAACCGGGCCGACATGGCTAGTCGTGAACCCAAAGCGGCGCTAACCCATGGGGACAGGCATACATGAATCACATCGAACATGTCGGTCATCAACGTATGAATCCGGGCTGTAGCACTGGCTAACAGGACTCCGGTAACCCGGGCTGTAGCAGGCTAGGCAGGACTCGGATATTACGCGTGACATTTCCCGAAGGGACAGACATAGGAACAAAGTGAAACACATGCCGGCCATCAAGTGTCCAAAGCAGTAGTCTTTGGGCTAGCGAGGACTCCGATGAACCGGGCAGTAGCGGACTACTATCGCTCAGAAGCACTAGACTACATTTCCCCATATGAGAGGCTACCAAGGATAAACAACTAGATTGTCGGATCCCACACATACCAAGCATTTCAAACATACACACAATATGCTCAATATGTGTAAATACAACATGGCATCACAACATAACTCTCGACTCAAATATTTATTCATTAGGCTCCGAGGAGCGAGATATTACAAACATGGGTCTCATGACCCAACACTCGAAACATACAAGTCAAAGCACAAGCGGAAGCTTAACATGTCCGAGTACGAGACATCTACAAATGAAAAAGCTGAGAAGCTCGACTATCTACCGATCTGCCGAGGCACAAGATCGTAGCTGAGGTAACAAGCTAAGCGTCGAAGTCAAGCGGAACTACTAGCGAGGCCGCGTCACTCGCAAAACATAAAATAAGCAAGCGTGAGTACAAACGTACTCAATAAGACTTACATCGAACTATCTACATATGCATCATTATCAACAAAGAGGGTGGTGGAGTTTGAATGCAGCAAGCCAGCTTTGACTCGGTGGCTATCTGAACTACATTTGCAAGTAACTCTTTTGAGGTGGCGCACGAGTCCACATATTCACCATATCAATACACCACTATGGATCCGCTCCGTCTCCCTACGAGAACGCCATCCATAGCACTCACGCTTATCTTGCGAGTTTTAGAGTATCCACTTTCACTTGTCTATGAACTGTTATAGGCAACCCGAAGTCCTTTTCATGGACACGGCTATTGAATAGATCATATTAACCCTGCAGGTGTACTTCTTCACACACGCTCGCCACTTACCGCCATGTACACCTCGTGTATCTCGGCAACCTTCAAGCGGAAGCTTTGGCGAGGAGTCGGCCACGACCGACTAACCACACAAGTCTCTAGTCCAGGTTTATCACCTATTCGGGTTCCATCCGCAAGGAGATCCGGCCGGGTGTCGCTCACGGCCCCAAACGATGTGATCGGGGTTCCCAAGCCCACCAACCGGTGCCACTTGGTACACCGTGCCCTTGTGCCTAGTCATCCCAAGCCCACATGCAGGGTGCCACTTGGTAGACTACCAACACTACCTACAAACACCGAAACTAGTTGCAACTCCCGGACAGAGATCAAGTTGATTAATAAGTCGAGAGAGCTTGGGCGCCGGAGCCCAATGTGTGGTAGTAACTGTTCATGGATCACAAACACGAACTCAGTTCCTAAGGGCGGCTTCAATGAGACAACCCACCATGTACTCCTACATGGCCTCTCACCGCTACCTTTACCAAATCGTGTTCACACACTTAGCTCTCACACGAGAGGACATGTTCACCACTTTCCAATTCATTCCCGATGAATCGGACTGACACAACTCTAAGCAATAGCAGGCATGACAAACAAGCATGAATGAGTAGGCACATCAGGGCTCAAACAACTCCTACTCATGCTAGTGGGTTTCATCTATTTACTGTGGCAATGACAGGTCATGCAGAGGATAAAGGGGTTCAGCTACCGCAGCAAGTAACAGATGAATCATTGTTGTCCTAATGCAGTAAAAGAGAGCAGGAGCGAGAGAGTGGGATTGTATCGGAATGAACAAGGGGGTTTTGCTTGCCTGGCACTTCTGAAGATAGTATAGTTCTTCATCGGTGTCATCGATCACATCGTCGGTACACGTCTACTGAGAGGGGACAAGTACCGACAAACAAGAAGAAACACAATCAATGCAATGCAACAATATGATGCATGAATGTGACATGGAAATATGCTGTGGTTTGAGCGAATGCATCTAGCAGTAGGTTAAATGGAGTTGGTTTGAATCCAAGATTCAAATTCAAACTCCATATGTGAAGGTTTAAATGCCATTTAATTGAATTGTCCTAAACAGTAGTCATAAGTTGTTCTAACATGCATGAAAACAGTACAGATGGATAGATTGGATTTTTCTGATCATTTTTCATATATAAATTATTTCATTCTGAGTTACGGTTGAATTTATATGAATTTTTGAAGTTTTGGATATATTCTGGAATTTCCTGAATAAGAATAAATCCAGTAAATGACTTATTGCGTTAGCATGACATCACTGTGATGTCAGCAGTCAACAAGGTTGACCCTGGTCAAACCTGACGCGTGGGTCCGCTGGTTTTGTTAACTAAACTAACTTTAAACTAATAACAGTTTAATTAGGCGGCGGCGGGGCCCACCGCCGATCTCTGAGAGTGGGGTTAATTAGCGTGTTTAGCTGCTAAAGACGTTGCCACGTCAGCCCGTCGGAGTTTTGCCGGCGGTGACCAAATCCGACGACGGAGCATACGGAAAGCGCTAAAGGGATGGTTTGAGCGTGGTTTGCGGCTATGGGTTCTTTGGGTATCGCGCGCATCCGGGGTGGCAACACTCGAGTGGGGTGGTCGAGCTCGCGGTGGCGCCGGAGTTGAACGCAACGACTCTGGCGCTGCGGTGTGCACGGCAAGGCGAGCTAGCGGCTGAGTTCGACTGGGAGCAACCCGAGCACGATGATGAGCTCAAAGTCGAGCTACGATGTCTGAATAACGACAATGACGAGCATGGCGCCGGGCGAGCTTCGGGCTTCGTGGGGATGGCATCTGGCGAGAAGCGGACCCACGGGCGGGGGAAGCGGTGGAGGAGCTCACCATGAACTCGAGGAGGGCTCGGCTTGCTCGTGGGCGACACAGGGCAGACGACGAATCGGCGGCGGCATCTCGGATGCTGAGGTTGAAGAAGACAGCGGTGACGGCGGAGCAGGCCTCGCGGCGACGCTTGGAGTGGTGAGGAGGAAAAGTAGGCCGAGGCGGAGCTTTGGGACGCGTCGGGGAGGTGAGGCGGTGGCTGTGGCCGCGGTGGTACTCATCGGCGGCAGTTCTTTCGGTGGTGAGAGGAGAGAAAGCAGAGGAGGGAGAGGCACGGGAGAGAGTGAGAGAGAGCGGGAGGTGCGTGGCACCACCAGAGAAATCCAGGCGTCGAGGGAGCGGCAAGCAGGAGGTGGCAGGCGCGTGGCGCACAAGACGGGCACACGCCCGGCGATCCACTGTCATGAGGAAGGCGACGGGAGGGAGGCCGATGGGCTGGGCCGCCACCGGTGGGAAGCACGTAAGTTAGCCCGAGTAAGCCACTGTTCTTTTCCTATTTTTATTTCTCTTTTCTATTTCTTCCGAAACTTCATGGCTTTATTAAAATACTTAGGCACACTCAAAAATGACCAAACTGCTCATGGGCGGTGTTTGGAATATATCCAACATGGAACATTTCAGTTTAGGATTATTTGGAAATTTTAAATATTTTATAGTATTTAAATGCCCAAATTCAAATAGAGTATGATTTAATTGAGCCCAAATATGTCATGAAAAATGTGCATCACCTCAGCTCTTTTTTACAGTATTTTCCATAAATGATGAACATTTTGAAAGCCATTTGGACTTCTTGAAAAAATTTAGGTGAACCTAGTGAATTCCTTTAATGCTAGGGTTTAGGCAATCCCCATTTCAACTTTAAAAGAATTTAAACATGATGCAACACATGACTAGCTAGCTCAGAGCAAACCAGAATCTAGGGATGTGACAACTCACCCCCACTAAACGAGAATCTCATCCCGAGATTCAGGACGTGAGGTAAGAAGACAGAGGGGCACAAAACTATCACAATCTTCTCGATCCAATTGCCCTTCACCAAGATGTTGGTTCATTGCTCCAATTGAACTTGACGTCCTTGCTTTCGAGATCTTCATCCAACACGATGGCGACAAAAGAATACTCTATAGAAAACGATCTCCTCGAAGATCGAGCACTCAAGATCAACTCGTGGAATGAGATGTTGAAACATCTCGAGTTGAGGCACAAAACACATCGAGAGGGATGGAAGAACAAACAACGAGGTTTGATTAGTGGGCACCAATTCCACGCTTAGAGAGATGGTGGATGGTGTCAAAGTGGCGAGGAAATAATTGCCATGATTCAATAACGGGCACCTCGGGGAGGTGGCGAGAACTATTCCTTAAGTGGCAAAAGAATTACTTTTGATTCGAGATCATTGAAACTCTTCATACCAGCCTAAGGCAATTCTAGCGATCGTTTGGCGGAGTGCAAAGGAATGGTACACCCGGACTAGAATGGATGATGTGGACTACCTTGTTGAAGACAACGCAATGGATGATTTGCTTATCATCGGAAATGGATGGGACCCATGGTAGGATCACCTCTGAAGATGATCCCGAACAACAATTGCTGAGAAGGCAATCCAAGGGAGATTGGCACAAGGCGGTGCAAGCTGGGAACAGAATGCAAATGTCAGAAAGGTTCCAACCATCATATCTGCCTGAGATACAGATCCGGTTGGTGGTAGGATACTTCAGATTCAGCATGTCTGAAAGAAAGTTTGCAACACGATTCGACGAGATGGTGTTGCGGGATTCTCGAGGAATGAACTAAGATAGCAAGCTCCAAAACATGAGTAGGTTCTGCTACAAACAGGTGAACACGTTGTCCCAGACAAGCATGGCCACATAGTAGTCTTATATTAAACACTACCAAGTTCAGGTGGGGAACCATCTTCGAGGATATTGGAATCTTGTGCATGAACTAGTATTCGTGACACAACTCCTTTTCCTCGAACAAACCAATCGGTGGCTTGGTGTGCTAGGAACACATATGGAGTGGGCGGCCAACCTATCAAACCATAGGGCACTTGCGTGCATGACTAACTTGGGGCGATTCGGAGGAAACAAAACAAACCTTTCTCAAATTCATGGCGGCAACTTACACCTAAAGCACATGAATTGAGGAAGTCACTTCTTCCATCCAAGCATAGGCTTCATGAGCGGAACACGAAGGCATTGCTTACAAAGTTTTCAACACTAGGTTGATGTTCAACATGAATCATGGGGAGACAAAATGCTGCTAATGGGCTCAACAACAACTCATCGAATTTCCATATCATCGACTTCCACCATCATGTGAACACGGTGATAGTATTGGTCGACCAAAAGATGTAATGGTGTATGCTCGAGGGATCAACCACGAGTAAGACAACATTACGAGCATCGTTAGTACTGATTTGATTTGACGATGGCCCACACTCAAATCAAAGGATTGATAAGACAACAGGTCCAACAGAATCGATCACGAGGACCAATCGATGAAGATATCATCTTTCTTCAACACACACTACACAAGAATATCCCTTTGGAGCGAACTAAGTTAGGCAAGCTTTTATCTTCCAACTCTCCAAGTTGTTGTCTAGCTTAACCAACTAGCTCAGGGATATCCAACACAGATTCTTGGAGAAAGGGTGGTTCACAAGAAACCAACTTGATCACGAGCTCAACATAACAGTCAGGAAACAAACCGGTAACACTTCCAAGAAGATATTTGGAGAGTCAGGAACCACCGGTATGTTACTAAGCTCGAGAACAATCTTGCTATTGAGGGCAAGACGATATGATCAAAAGAGTGAGGGATTGACACAATCCTAACTCATAGATCGAAGAGTGCACCAGAACTAAGGACTAGGTAGCACGATTAATCTTAGGATGATGATTCAATAACCAACATGCTAAGAATGAGAATATTGTCCATTTACTACCAAGCAACGAGGTTGCTAGGAGTATCGATTTCACACACCACAATTCACTAGCCGGCATTCCGGTTGCGACAACACGGAACCGAGGAATGAATAATGATGGCGGGAAGTATCACTACGTCAAGAATTCATAAAAGAAGGTGCAATTCTCATGACGTTCCTGACATAAAGTGGGTAATACTTCAGGGTAGAACAGAACAAAAGCTGAATTGGCATTTGATCTGCGGAATACAACTGCTTTGACCCAATCCTAGATATGGATGAGGTACTGGAGTTTGTTTCTCCTAGTCATTCCAGAATAGAATGGCTCGACGGACCACAAGAATAATAGGCATCGATGAACACGAATGCACAATTACTCCTGGCTATCAATTGATAGATGAAGGTCAGAAGACAACTAAGAGAACAACTCAAAGGCACATATAACTATTCGAGTTGTGGAGGCATGGATTAGTATATCAAGCAAAGCTCAACATTTCTCCCGGATAACCCATGCAGAGAAGGTAGAACTGGCAGAGTCACAATATGAATGGAGTACTCCTCAAGAGCACTCTGGTTGTGATCTTTTGGTTCAAAAGAACTTCTGCCATAAGCAGTTCATGGTATTTGGAAGAAGGAAATACCACAGACCTCGAGGATTATCACAAAGGTTGCCAATATCCTAAAGGAACTAGCAAACACTACCAACATGAGGTGAGTAGGGTGAATTTTGGGCTCAAAACCTAGGATTAGAATACCTACTACTAAGTGGCATCACGGGATGCTATCGAGAATGATGGCCAGAATCATCACACTGGGAACACAAAGCATGGCTGGATTACTAGGTGATACTCTAAGATGCCTAGGGTCATAATACTAGTTCCAACATATATGTCAAGGCAATAATTTACCTCAACGCACCGGTTAGTGTGCTTATTCTGACCATAAAGGACATTGGGGATGGAAAGAAAGGATTTGCAAATGCATCAGACTATTTAGAGACCTGGGATGACTCGGACAGCATAACGGCTGTAAATGCTCAAAATGATTTGAGACATCATGCAAAATGGTGGCATAGCCACTCAACAACATCATATCAAGGTTCCGAGATCAACAGTTAACATATAGAAATATTAGAAACTGCACTGAGATTTGGAACTAACAATTCTATAAGTCTATGGATTAGTAACACGTCATCCTGATAGATAGATGAGAAGCCTAGTTCTTAATCCCCGTAGAAAAGAAGAGGTTGACTCAGATCAGAAGGGCATAAGGTAAAGGAGTAAAAAGAGCCTTACGTTCCCTTCCACAATCAATTCCCTTATATAACTAAAGCATTTCTAGACTCAACTTGACCAGTTTGGCTTGGTACTCCTCTGAGCACTCGGGCTCGATACCAACGCTGTCAGGACCCGATTCCAAGTCACATCGATCTAGCGGTAACACCTCATATCACTTTGCGGCCTCACGCACGGTATTCCCACGTGTCGCCTTACCATGGCCCGGGACCGTTTAGCCTTTTGGCTCACGTATATGATAGTGTCGCTAGCATCCATATGATGAGAACCGGGCCGACATGGCTAGTCGTGAACCCAAAGCGGCGCTAACCCATGGGGACAGGCATACATGAATCACATCAAACATGTCGGTCATCAACGTATGAATCCGGCTGTAGCACTGGGCTATGAGGACTCCAGTAACCCGGTCTGTAGCAGGCTAGGCAGACTCGAATATCACCAAGTGACATTTCCCGAAGGGACAAACATAGGAACGAAGTGAAACACATGCCGCCATCAAGTGTCCAAAGCAGTAGTCTTTGGCTAGCAGGGACTCCGTGAACCGGGCTGTAGCGGACTACTATCGCTCAGAAGCACTAGACTACATTTCCCCATATGAGAGGCTGCCAAGGATAAACAACTAGATTGTCGGATCCCACACATACCAAGCATTTCAAACATACACACAATATGCTCCATATGTGTAAATACAACATGGCATCACAACATAACTCTCGACTCAAATATTTATTCATTAGGCTCGAGGAGCGAGATATTACAAACATGGGTCTCATGACCCAACACTCGAAACATACAAGTCAAAGCACAAGCGGAAGCTTAACATGTCCGAGTACGACATCTACAAATGAAAAAGGCCGAGAAGCCCGACTATCTACCGAGATCATGCCGAGGCACAAGATCGTAGCTGAGGTAACAAGCTAAGCGTCGAAGTCAAAGCGGAACTACTAGCGAGGCCGCGTCACTCCGAAAACATAAAATAAGCAAGCGTGAGTACAAACATACTCAGCAAGACTTACATCGAACTATCTACATATGCATCATTATCAACAAAGGGGTGGTGGAGTTTGACCGCAGCAAGCCAGCTTTGACTCGGTGGCTATCTGAACTACAACGCAAGTAACTCTTTTGAGGTGGCGCTTTACGAGTCCACATATTCACCATATCAATACACCACTATGGATCCGCTCCCGTCTCCCTCACGAGAACGCCATCCATAGCACTCACGCTATCTTGCGAGTTTTAGAGTATCCACTTTCACTTGTCTATGAACTGTTATAGGCAACCCAAGTCCTTTTCATGGACACGGCTATTCAATAGATCATATTAACCTGCAGGGTGTACTTCTTCACACACGCTCTCGCCACTTACCGCCATGTACACCTCGTGTATCTCGGCAACCTTCAGCGGAAGCTTTGGCGAGGGAGTCGGCCACGACCGACTAACCACACAAGTCTCTAGTCCAGGTTTATCGCCTATTCGGGTTCCATCCGCAGGAGATCCGGCCGGGTGTCGCTCACGGCCCCAAGCGATGTGAGCAGGGTTCCCAAGCCCACCAACGGGTGCCACTTGGTACACCGTGCCACTTGCCTAGTCTGTCCCAAGCCCACATGCATCGGGTGCCACTTGGTAGACTACTAACACTACCTACAAACACGAAACTAGTTGCAACTCCCGGCCAGAGATCAAGTTGATTAATAAGTCGAGAGCTTGGGCGCCGGAGCCCAATGTGTGGTAGTAACTGTTCATGGATCACAAACACGAACTCAGTTCCTAAGGGCGGCTTCAATGAGACAACCCACCATGTACTCCTACATGGCCTCTCACCGCTACCTTTACCAAATCGTGTTCACACACTTAGCTCTCACACAGAGGGACATGTTCACCACTTTCCAATTCATTCCCGATGAATCGGACTGACACAACTCTAAGCAATAGCAGGCATGACAAACAAGCATGAATGAGTAGGCACATCAGGGCTCAAACAACTCCTACTCATGCTAGTGGGTTTCATCTATTCTTGTGGCAATGACAGTCATCAGAGAGGATAAAGGGGTTCAGCTACCGCAGCAAGTAATGATGAATCATTGTTGTCCTAATGCAGAAAAGAGAGCGGGAGCGAGAGAGTGGGATTGTATCGGAATGAACAAGGGGGTTTTGCTTGCCTGGCACTTCTGAAGATAGTATAGTTCTTCATCGGTGTCATCGATCACATCGTCGGTACACGTCTACTGAGAGGGGACAAGTACCGACAAACAAGAAGAAACACAATCAATGCAATGCAACAATATGATGCATGAATGTGACATGGAAATATGCTGTGGTTTGAGCTAATGCATCTAGCAGTAGGTTAAATGGAGTTGGTTTGAATCCAAGATTCAAATTCAAACTCCATATGTGAAGGTTTAAATGCCATTTAATTGAATTGTCCTAAACAGTAGTCATAAGTTGTTCTAACATGCATGAAAACAGTACAGATGGATAGATTGGATTTTTCTGATCATTTTTCATATATAAATTATTTCATTCTGAGTTACGGTTGAATTTATATGAATTTTTGAAGTTTTGGATATATTCTGGAATTTCCTGAATAAGAATAAATCCAGTAAATGACTTATTGCGTCAGCATGACATCACTGTGATGTCAGCAGTCAACAAGGTTGACCCAGGTCAAACCTGACGCGTGGGTCCGCTGGTTTTGTTAACTAAACTAACTTTAAACTAATAACAGTTTAATTAGGCAGCAGGGCCCACTGTCAGTGTCCAGGGAGTGGGGTTAATTAGCGTGTTTAGCTGCTAAAGACGTTGCCACGTCAGCCCGTCGGAGTTTCGCCGGCGGTGACCAAATCCGACGACGGGAACGCCATGGGAAAGCGCTAAAGGGGATGGTTTCGGGCGTGGTTTGCGGCTATGGGTTGCTGGGTATCGCGCGCATCCAGGGGTGGCAACAACTCGAGCTGGGGTGGTCGGAGCTCGCGGTGGCGCCGGAGTTCGGGCAACGATGGCTACGGTGCTGCGGTGCACGGCAAGGCGAGCTAGCGGCTGAGTTCGAATTCTGGGAGCAACCCGAGCACGATGATGAGCTCAGGTGCGAGCTACGGTGTCCGTAACCACGACGACGACAGAGCATGGCGCCGGCGAGCTTCGGAGCTCGTGGGGATGGCATCTACGGCGAGAAGCAGACCACGGGGCCAGGGGGAAACGGTGGAGGAGCTCACCGTGAACTCGAGGAGGGGCTCGGCTTGCTCGTGGACGACCTGGGGCAGACGAATTGGCCGGCGACATCTCGGATGCCTGAGGTTGAAGAAGACGGCGGTGACGGCAGAGCAGGCCTCCCGGCGACGCTTGGAGCGGTGAGGAGGAAAAGTAGGCCGAGGCGGAGCTTTGGGACGCGTCGGGGAGGTGAGGCGGTGGCTGTGGCGCGGTGGTACTCATCGGCGGCAGAGTTCTTGCGCTTCAGTGGTGAGAGGAGAGAAAGCGAGGAGGGAGAGGCACGGAGATAGTGAGAGAGAGAGGCGGGAGGTGCGTGGCACCACCAGAGAAATCGAGGCGTCGAGGCGGCAGCGGGGAGTGGCAGGCGTGTGGCACACAAGACGGGCACACACCGGCATCCCACTGTCGTGAGGAAGGCGAGCGGGAGGGAGGCTAGTGGGCTGGGCCGCCCGGTGAGTGGGCAGCACAGGTAAGTTAGCCAGGTAAGCCGCTGTTCTTTTCCTATTTTTATTTCTCTTTTCTATTTCTTCTGAAACTTCATGGCTTTATTAAAAATACTTAGGCACACTCAAAAATGACCAAACTGCTCATGGACAGTGTTTGGAATATATCCAACATGGAACATTTCAGTTTAGGATTATTTGGACATTTTAAATATTTTATAGTATTTAAATGCCCAAATTCAAATAGAGTATTATTTAATTCAGAGCCCAAATATGTCATGGAAAATGTGCATCACCTCAGCTCTGTTTACGATATTTTCCATAAATGATGAACATTTTTGAAAGCCATTTGGACTTACTGAAAATATTTTAGGTGAACCTAGTGAATTCCTTTAATGCTAGGGTTTAGGCAATCCCCATTTCAACTTTAAAAGAATTTAAACATGATGCAACACATGACTAGCTAGCTCATAGCAAACCAGAATCTAGGGATGTGACATTATCAATTATTGATTTTATCAAGGGCTATAGGCCACTGGGTTACAAAAATTCCGGCTTACAATGAATGTGCATTAAGTCGTCATCGGCCAATAGCCGTCAGGTATTTAAAGTCTGGATTTACTTGTCAACCGATGAGGTATTCAAATCTTTAATAGCCAAAACTGGCTGGATTTTCATGATGATATTGAATGATTGAGGTTTTCATACCGGATTATATTATTCAAATCTTTAATAGCCAACATGGCTGGATTCTTATTATGGTTATCAATAGCCAATATTATGATGGAGGTCTTCAAAGTAAACTTCAACAAGAATGGCTATTATTTTATTAATGGATATGATTTATTCTACAATGGAAGGAATAGTCCCGAGTCGCTGCAGGCTTACGACCCGGCACTTGGGGGCTACATTATTCAAATTGGGGTTACATCAAATATGCAAGTATCATGTCGCTGCAAGCATGCACCATGACACTTGGGGGCTAATGCATAGTCATTTCTGCTCACCTCATTGAGGACCCGACTCATCATATCGTAATGAGCCGGCCCTTTGGGGCTACCAATTGCTCTTGTCAACAATTCAAGGTACACAAGTCTTAATCCATTATATTGAAAGGTCTACTACTCAGTTGGTAGAGTAGAAAGCTCTTAACCTTATGGACGTGGGTTCGAGCCCCATGGTGAGGATTACATCATATGATAATTTTCAATGAAGTATATATAAAGTCCCAGCTTAGTATTATCTTACTAAGCCGGCCCTTGGGGGCTACACTGGTTGAAATTTTGCGAGCATAAGGCAATTACAAGTCTACATGATCATATTTATGAAGTCCTGCTCATTATTGCATAATGACCCGCCCTTGGGGGTTACCTTTGGTTGAAATTTTACGAGCATAAAGGCAATTACAAGTCCCGAGTTCTTTGCGAGCATGACAACCCGACACTTGGGGGCTACATATGTGGAATATTCAGTTTTATGACTAATGATTGAGATGAATAACCCGGATTTCTTCAAGGTTGCAACACTTATATTGAAGCAAGTCTTAAGTTATCACTATGTTCTCCTCTTAAGACTTGGGGGCTACAGGTATTATGCATATAAAGAGGGAACATCTTCAAAATTCTCAGCTTTGAGTAAATCAGGAAGATCAATTACATGACCCGGTGTCAACAACAATTATGACTCGACATCATCAGTCTTTTGTAAACCGGAGATTTCGGAAATTATAACTCGGCAAGATCTACATCTTTAAGCCGGTTGAAAATCAGATGAGTATATCAAGACCTATATTTTTTAAGCCGGCGCTTTGGAAGCCGACTCAAATGGATTATTTGTTTACAATATTTCTTATACAAGCAAATTGATTGTAAGCTGGTCTATTGACCCGGATTTTCTAGAAGAAGGACATGACAAGGATTTAAGGATGTTCAGGTGCCGGTTTACAAGAATTCTTAACCCGGAGCACAACCTGTCAAATTTGTTCTTGTGTTTATTTTGCAGCATAAGTTTACCATGGATAAATCTAAGCTAAACTTGGGGGCTAATGTCGGGGATATACCCCACGGTGTAACCCGGCTGGAAGTATAACCCGGCCAGACTTGGCGAGTCACTAATGACCTGCACTGAATGGACGACTCACAAGTGACCCGCCCGAACCTGGCGACTTATGGGTGACCTGGCAAGCGGATCATAGGAGTGACAAGACCCGGAGGCCCAAGAGGCTCAAGGCCTAGAAGGCCGGCTTACGTTATGGTAGGCCGGCTTAAGAGGAAGAAAGCAAGACCCGGACTTGTATTTAACTTTTAAGAGAAGATAGACTAGTCCTAGTTCTACTAGGACTCCACATGTAACCCGCCCCTCTAACTTATATAAGGAGGGACAGGGCTCCCCAAAGAGGGACAAGCAACAAGAACAATATCTAGGGCAAGACACAAAGAGCCGGCTTATCGGCGACTCTCTCATGATCATAATGAGACTTAGCCACAAACAGCAAGTAGGGTTATTACCGGATGATGTTTCCCGGGGCCCGAAGCTGTCTAAATCCTTGTCTTGCGTGTTGCGTCTCTCGCCCCGATCAACCCCTCTCAAGCTACCACATAGATGCGTCGGCCTCGCGACTAAGTCCTGACACTAAGGACATCTGCCGTGACAAATCCACGACAATCGGTATGTTACTTGCCCGAGATTCGATCGTCGGTATCACCATACACTACTACAGGATGCTGCTAACGTGACACTACGATCAGAGACCCTTCGACGAAGCTGTGTGCGATGCAATAATCGCAAATGGTGGTGTAAAAAACGTCAAATAAGGTGCAAAATGTTTGCGATGGAGGATGCATCAAACACGTTTCAGATTTTTGTTGCGTGTGTGATGCAGGGCATACGGTTCAGTTCAATTAACTGTTTGTGATGATGAGGAACAAAAGAAACGGGCAACCAGATGAAGGTGTGTGTGATATACAGCATACGGTTCACTAGGATGAACTGTGTGTGATCGAGCAACACAATGGAAGCAGTTCAAGCTGAACAAGATGTGTGTGATCTGCGGCAAACAGGTCCGTAATCAGAAATGTGTGCGAAGACCAATAATAACATAGACGATTGCTGCTAATAAGCCGTGTGATTTGCTCTGTCTACAGAAGAATAACATGTATAAAGACTTGATTCCATAAACAGATTGAACATCGAATTACATATGTGGCTAGTACACACATGACCTTTGCACACACGAAAGTACGTTCCAAAATGCCTATGAAACTCAAATAATGTATAAAAAGGCAAAATGAACCGTGATTAATTTCATATTTTTAGGACGACGCTACTATATATAGTTGCATATTGCCTCTGTAAAATAAATCAAGGCAGGAAGAGACTATGTCGTTTCGCACACATAGGTGACAAGGTCCCTCTCGGAACCATGAGCCTTTTTGAGAGAAGCTCCGGTTTGTAAGAAGATTGTACCAAAACTTGTCCCAAATTGGACTAATTTTTTACCACAACATGTTGGTGCTATGACATAACACCATGCCAAGTTTCATGATTTTGAGGCGAGTTTTGGATTTACAGTCATTTTAAAACCAGGTTTCTCAATGTTTACTGTCGATTCGGCACCGCCCTAGATAGGCTTTTTCCTCGTGGGTCCCAAATGATAAATCCATATCTATGACTACCATGCATCTTTTCTTATTAAGAATTATAGCCCTTGGTGTGCAAGCTGAAAATAAGTTTGTGGGTGCTGGTGGGCACTAAAACCTTGCGGTTCTGTAATGAACAAAGATCTCAAGGATCCCACGCGAGTGATGTTCTTTGCCTATGTTGTGAATTCTTATAATATTTATGTCTTAATTAAAGAAATGGCAAGCCATTGGCCCAGTATGAAAGAAAATATGGGTCAAAGCCGAGTTGAAAAGGGCAACAATATCTAACTCCAGCTAACAAACAATACAAAAGCACGAGGATTAATTGCTCATCAGGTTTAGACAAAATCCAGATTGAACAGGACAATGACATTTAAATCAACCAAAGTTTTCGGCAGTCACAATCAAATGGATCGGTCTGATCCATAAAATCAAGATCAACGGCCAAAAATTCTACTGGTCCATGATGACAAGCTGTTGTAAATAGAAGCCGAGCACGATCAGAAGCCCTTAGGTCCACATGAAACTTCTTTTTATGTTGTTCAACACCTGCAGCCGTAAGAAATTCTTGTTGAAAAACTTAATCCTCACGGATAATAGTGCCCTCGCATTCAACATGAATAATGTGACAAAGCTAGTGTTTGCATTGTAGGATGCATATACTTCCAGTGTTACTGTGTTCAAACGAATGTCGTGAGATTTGAGAAAATCTCGGTGCTTCTTGAACCATCGATTGGTTATACCTTTTTCTCCATGTGTTAGTGCCTAAATAGAGATGAAGATTGAAAACAGTTAATGTCTAAAAAAGATTATGTTGAAAGAGTGATAGCTGAACGATTAATTATAGTACATTATATATGGGCTTTCAATGTGCGTGAAACCATCACCTTCATATACAAATTCTCCAGACATGGAAAGCATTGCAGCAAGGCAATAATGATGTTGAGATCAAAACACCACATACTGATATATAAGGTCTTGACAGAATCCACCACCACTGGTAGGATGGACAAGCGCTTCATTGAGCATAGAACATAATATTAGCACTGAAAGTGTACTCCAAGATGATACTTAACTTATGCGCACAAATGAAAAATGCAAATTACAAAAGTGTACATGAATAATATACAGTACCTCAATAGGTGTGGAGGCAAACACCATCTCAAACCATTCAAACGGATCACTAATTGCACCCAAGGTCTCCAGTTTAGGCGCAGAGACCACCATTATTTGTGAAGGTTTATAATAACAATTAAGGAGCAACCTTTGAAGTGAAGGGGCGTCTTCGATGATGAGCTCCTGTCCTTCAAAATGAATTCCAATGCTTACAAGGTGAGACGACTTTATTTTGAGACAAGGGATATGGATTTCTATTCCAAAAACAAGCACCAAACGCTGTAGTGCAGGGCAGCTAGAGTGGATGATGTTGTGAAGTGAGGCCACTGACAGATCAACCAACACAAGCGCAAGTTTTTTCAGCACTGGCAGTCGAAGCATTTGTACCAGATAGTCTGCTAGATGGCACCGAGTCAAGGTGGTGGTGTGGAGAGAGGAGGAAAACCATGAGATGCGCATCGGTGGTGAGGGCACAGATGCAGCTCTTGGTGGTAACCTATCGCTGTAATGGTAGAACTCAAGCTGCTGGAGTTTATTGAATTGACGGGATGTCAGCCAGGCGGCCACCGTGCAGGGTATGTCCAGCAGGTAGCATGCCGGGATGCAGATGTGTTGAACGGAGCCCCTGTGGGAGGAGATGATGGCTCCAGGGAGTTCAGAATCATCATCGACAGATAGCTGACGACAGTCGAGAATAAGAGGCGTGGTGCACCACAGAGTGCGCCACCGAGATGCGAGGACTTGTGTGTGGTAGCCATCCTTGGTGGGGAGAAGGGAGATGATCTCCCCAAGGATTCCGACCGCCGGAGATTCTACTGGTTCCTCAGGTCCAGGGGGCGCTTTTGGCCGCACAGCCGGGTCCAAGATCTACATCCGGCGGCGGCGCTGGTCGGAGCATCTGAAAGAAAAAAATGGCATAACTGAAGGAAATATGCCCTAGAGGCAATAATAAAGTTATTATTTATTTCCTTATATCATGATAAATGTTTATTATTCATGCTAGAATTGTATTAATCGGAAACATAATACATGTGTGAATACATAGACGAACAGATAGTCACTAGTATGCCTCTACAAGACTAGCTCATTGATCGAAGATGGTTATGTTTCCTAACCATAGACATGTGTTGTCATTTGATTAATGGGATCACATCATTAGGAGAATGATGTGATTGACATGACCCATTTCGTTAGCTTAGCACTTGATCGTTTAGTATGTTGCTTATGCTTTCTTCATGACTTATACAAAGTTCCTGCAACTATGAGATTATGCAACTCCGTTTACGGAGGAACACTTTGTGTGCTACCAAAGCGTCACAACGTAATCGGGTGATTATAAAGGTACTCTCTGGTGTCTCCAAAAGTATATGTTGAGTTGGCATGAATCGAGATTAGGTTTTGTCACTCCGATTGTCGGAGAGGTATCTCTGGGCCTTCTCGATAATACACATCACATAAGCCTTGCAAGCATTACAACTAATGAGTTAGTTGTGAGATGATGTATTATGAAACGAGTAAAGAGACTTACCGGTAACGAGATTGAACTAGGTATTGGATACCGACGATCGAATCTCGGGTAAGTAACATACCAATGACAAAGGGAACAACGTATATCGTTATGCGGTTTGACCGATGAAGATCTTCGTAGAATATGTAGGAACCAATATGGGCATCCAGGTTCCGCTATTGGTTATTGACCGAGAATGGTTCTAGGTCATGTCTACATAGTTCTCGAACCCGTAGGGTCCGCACGCTTAACGTTTGATGACGAGTTCATTATGAGTTTATAAGTATTGATGTACGAAGGTAGTTGAGTCCGGATGTGATCACGGACATGACGAGGAGTCTCGAAATGGTCGAGACATAAAGATTGATATATTGGAAGCCTACATTTGGACATCGGAAGGTTCCGAGTGAAATCGAAATTTACCGAGTACAAGGGAGGTTACGGAACCCCGGGGTCTATGGGCCTTGATGGGCCATAAGAGAGAGAGAGGAAGGGCCGCCCGGGCAGGCCGCGCCCCCTCCCCTCTAGTCCGAATAGGACAAGGAGAGGCGGCGCCCTTCCCTCTTCCCCTCCTCCAATCCTAGTCCAACTAGGAGAGGGGTAGTCCTACTCGGTGGGAGTAGGACTCCTCCAGCGCCTCCCCTAGGGCTGGCCGCACCCCCTTGGCTCCTTTATATCACGGGAGCAGGGGCACCCCATGACACACAAGTTGATCTACGAATCGTTCCTTAGCCGTGTGCGGTGCCCCTTCCACCATATTCCACTTGGTCATATCGTCATGGAGCTTAAGGCGAAGCCTGCGCGCCGGAGAAGTCATATCGTCGCGGAGCTTAGGCGAAGCCCTGCGTCGATGGAGCATCATCATCGTCACCATGCCGTCGTGCTTGTGGAACTCATCCCGACACTTTGCTGGATCGGAGTTCGGGATCGTCATCGAGCTGAGCGTGTGCGAAACTTCGGAGGTGCCGTCGTTCGGTGCTTGGATCGGTCGGATCGTGAAGGCGTCGACTACATCAACAGCGTTGTTATAACGCTTCGCTTTCGGTCTCACGAGTGCGTGGACGGACACTCCCTCTCGTTGCTATGCCATCACCATGGTCTATGATTAATTAAACTTAAATTTATCATGAACTTAGTACTGATAGTATTTTGCTTGTCTATGTTTCTTTGTAGATAGATGGCTCGTCTTTGTTGTTCCGTTGAATTTTAATGCGTTCCTTGAGAAAGCAAAGTTGAAAGATGATGGTAGCAATTACGGACTGGGTCCGTAACGAGGATTATCCTCATTGCTGCATTGAAGAATTACGTCCCGGAAGCACCGCTGGGTGCGAACCTCTGCGAGAACAACGCCGAAGTTGTGAGCGTCTGGCGAGCAAAGCGATGACTACTCGATAGTTCGATGTGCCATGCTTTACGGCTTAGAACCGGGTCTTCAACGGCGTTTTGAGCGTCATGGAGCATATGAGATGTTCCAGGAGTTGAAGTTAATATTTCAAGCAAATGCCCGGATTGAGAGATATGAAGTCTCCAATAAGTTCTATAGCTGCAAGATGGAGGAGAATAGTTACATCGGTGAACATATACTCAAAATGTGCAGGTATAATAATCACTTGATTCAACTGGGAGTTACTCTTCCGGATGATAGTGTCATTGCTGAATTCTCCAATCACGCCACCAAGCTACAAGAGCTTCGTGATGAACTATAATATGCAAGGGATGACCAAAACAATTCTGAGCTCTTCGCAATGCTAAAAGCAGCGGAGGTAGAAATCAAGAAAGAGCATCAAGTGTTGATGGTCAACAAGACCACCAGTTTCAAGAAAAAGGGCAAAGGGAAGAAGAAGGAAACTTCAAGAACAGCAAGAAAGTTGCTGCTCAAGAGAAGAAACCCAAGTCTGGACCTAAGCCTGAAATCGAGTGTTTTCTTTAAGCGATCGACATTTGGAAGCGGAACTGCCCCAAGTATTTGGCGGATAAGAAGGATGGCAAGGTGAACAAAGGTATATGTGATATACATGTTATTGATGTGTACCTTACTAGAGCTCGTAGTAGCACTTGGGTATTTGATCTTGGTTACATTGCTAATATTTGCAACTCGAAGCGAGGACTACTGGAATAGACGAGCAGCGGCAAAGGGCGAGGTGACGATCTTGGCGTGGGAAATGGTTCCAAAGTCAATGTAATCGCGATCGACACGCTACCTCTACATCTACCTTCGGGATTAGTTTTAGACCTAAATAATTGTTATTTGGTGCCGGCGTTGAGCATGAACATTATATCTGGATCTTGTTTGATGCGAGGCGGTTATTCATTTAAATCGAGAGAATAATGGTTGTTCTATTTATATGAGTAATATCTTTTATGGTCATGCACCCTTGAAGAATGGTCTATTCTTGTTGAATCTCGGCAGTAGTGATACACATATTCATAATGTCGAAGCCAAAAGATGCAGAGTTGATAATGATAGTGCAACTTATTTGTGGCACTTGCCGTTTAAGTCATATCGATGTAAAAGCGCATGAAGAAACTCCATACGAGATGGACTTTTGGAATCACTTGATTATGAATCACTTGGTACTTGCGAACCGTGCCTCATGGGCAAGATGACTAAAACACCGTTCTCCGGTTGTATGGAGAGAGCAACAGACTTATTGGAAATCATACATACAGATGTATGTGGTCCGATGAATGTTGAAGCTCGTGGCGGATATCGTTATTTTCTCACCTTCACAGATGATTTAAGCAGATACGGGTATATCTACTTGATGAAGCATAAATCTGAAACATTTGAAAAGTTCAAAGAATTTCAGAGTGAAGTTGAAAATCATCGTAACAAGAAAATAAAGTTTCTACGATCTGATCGTGGAGGAGAATATTTGAGTTCTGAGTTTGGTCTACATTTGAAGCAATGCGGAATAGTTTAGCAACTCACGCCACCGGGAACACCACAGCGTAATGGTGTGTCCGAACATCGTGTCGTACTTTACTAGATATGGTGCGATCTATGATGTCTATTTCGATTTACCGCTATCGTTTTGGGGTTATGCTTTAGAGGCGGCCGCATTCACGTTAAATAGGACACCGTCAAAATCCGTTGAGACGACGCCTTATGAACTATGGTTTAGCAAGAAACCAAAGTTGTCATTTCTGAAAGTTTGGGGTTGCGATGCTTATGTGAAAAACTTCAACCCGATAAGCTTGAACCCAAATCGAAAAATGTGTCTTCATAGGATACCCAAAGGAGACAATTGGGTATACCTTCTATCACAGATCCGAAGGCAAGACATTCGTTGCTAAGAATGGATCCTTTCTAGAGAAGGAGTTTCTCTCGAAAGAAGTGAGTGGGAGGAAAGTGGAACTTGATGAGGTAATAGTACCAGCTCCCTTATTGGAAAGTAGTTCATCACGAAATCGGTTTACGTGACACCTACACCAATTAGCGAGGAAGATAATGATAATGATCATGAAACTTGGATCAAGTTGTCACTTGAACCGTAGATCAACCAGAATAAAATCCGCACTGAGTGGTGCGGTAATCCTATTCGGAAGTCATGCTACTAGATCATGGTGAACCTACGAACTATGAAGAAGCGATGGTGAGCCCAGATTCCACAAAATGGCTTGAAGCCATGAAATCTGAGATGGGATCCATGTATGAGAACAAAGTATGGACTTTGGTAGACTTGCCCGATGATCGGCAAGCTATTGAGAATAAATGGATCTTTAAGAAGAAGACTGCGCCGATGGTAATGTAACTGTCTACAAAGCTCGACTTGTTGCAAAAGGTTTTCGACAAGTTCAAGGGGTTGACTACGATGAGACTTTCTCACTCGTGGCGATGCTTAAGTCTGTCCGAATCATGTTAGCAATTGCGCATTTTATGATTATGAAATTTGGCAAATGGATGTAAAACTGCATTCTTGAATGGATTTCTAGAAGAAGAGTTGTATATGATGCAACCAGAAGGTTTTGTTGATCCAAAGGGTGCTAACAAAGTGTGCAAGCTCAACGATCAATTTATGGTGCAGTGCAAGCCTCTCGGAGTTGGAATAAGCGCTTTGATAGTGTGATCAAAGCATATGGTTTTATCTGAGACTTTTGGAGAAGCTTGTATTTACAAGAAAGTGAGTGGGAGCTCAGTAGCATTTCTAATATTATATGTGGACGACATATTGTTGATTGGAAATGATATAGAATTTCTGGATAGCATAAAAGGATACTTGAATAAAAGTTTTTCAATGAAAGACCTCGGTGAAGCTGCTTACATATTGGGCATCAAGATCTATAGAGATAGATCAAGGCGCTTAATTGGACTTTCACAAAGCACATACCTTGATAAAGTTTTGAAGAAGTTCAAAATGGATCGAGCAAAGAAAGGTTTTTACCTGTATTACAAGGTGTAAGATTGAGTCGGACTCAATGCCCGACCACAATGAGAAGATAGAGAAAATGAAAAATGTTCCTATGCTTCAGCCATAGGCTCTATCATGTATGCAATCTGTGTACCAGACCGACGTATGCTTAGCTGTAAGCTTGGCAGGGAAGGTACCAAAGTAATCGAGGTGGATCATTTGGACAGCGGTCAAGAACATCTGAAATACGAAAAGGACTAAGGATATGTTTCTCGTATATGGAGGTGACAAAGAGCTAGTCGTAAATGGTTACGTCGATGCAAGCTTTGACACTGATCCGGACGATTCTAAATCGCAAACCGGATCGTATTTTTGTTAAGCGGTGGAGCTGTCGGTTGGTGCAGTTCTAAACAAAGCGTCGTGGCGGGATCTACATGTGAAGCGGAGTACATAGCTGCTTGGAAGCAGCAAATGAAGGAGTCTGGATGAAAGAGTTCATTTCCGATCTAGGTGTTATACCTAGTGCATCGGGACCAATGAAGATCTTCTGTGACAATCTTGGTGCAATTGCCTTGGCAAAGGAATCCAGATTTCACAAGAGGACCAAGCATATCAAGAGACGCTTCAATTCCATTCGGGACCAAGTCCAAGTGGGAGACATAGAGATTTGCAAAATACATACGGATCTGAATGTTGCGACCGTTGACTAAGCCTCTTCCACGAGCAAAACATGATCAGCACCAAGACTCCATGGGTGTTAGAATCATTCTTGTGTAATCTAGATTATTGACTCTAGTGCAAGTGGGAGATGAAGGAAATATGCCCTAGAGGCAATAATAAAGTTATTATTTATTTCCTTATATCATGATAAATGTTTATTATTCATGCTAGAATTGTATTAACCGGAAACATAATACATGTGTGAATACATAGACAAGCAGATAGTCACTAGTATGCCTCTACAAGACTAGCTCATTGATCAAGATGGTTATGTTTCCTAACCATAGACATGTGTTGTCATTTGATTAATGGGATCACATCATTAGGAGAATGATGTGATTGACATGACCCATTTCGTTAGCTTAGCACTTGATCGTTTAGTATGTTGCTTATGCTTTCTTCATGACTTATACAAAGTTCCTGCAACTATGAGATTATGCAACTCCGTTTACGGAGGAACACTTTGTGTGCTACCAAGCGTCTACAACGAATCGGGTGATTATAAAGGTACTCTCAGGTGTCTCCAAAAGTATATGTTGAGTTGGCATGAATCGAGATTAGGTTTTGTCACTCCGATTGTCGGAGAGGTATCTCTGGGCCTTCTCGATAATACACATCACATAAGCCTTGCAAGCATTACAACTAATGAGTTAGTTGTGAGATGATGTATTATGAAACGAGTAAAGAGACTTACCGGTAACGAGATTGAACTAGGTATTGGATACCGACGATCGAATCTCGGGTAAGTAACATACCAATGACAAAGGGAACAACGTATATCGTTATGCGGTTTGACCGATGAAGATCTTCGTAGAATATGTAGGAACCAATATGGGCATCCAGGTTCCGCTATTGGTTATTGACCGAGAATGGTTCTAGGTCATGTCTACATAGTTCTCGAACCCGTAGGGTCCGCACGCTTAACGTTTCGATGACAGTTCATTATGAGTTTATAAGTATTGATGTACGAAGGTAGTTCGAGTCCGGATGTGATCACGGACATGACGAGGAGTCTCGAAATGGTCGAGACATAAAGATTGATATATTGAAGCCTACATTTGGACATCGGAAGGTTCCGAGTGAAATCGGAATTTACCGAGTACAGGAGGTTACGGAACCCCGGGGGTCTATGGGCCTTGATGGGCCATAAGAGAGAAGAGGAAGGGCCGGCCAGGCAGGCCGCGCCCCCCCCTCTAGTCCGAATAGGACAAGGAGAGGCGGCCTTCCCTCTTCCCTCCTTCAATCCTAGTCCAACTAGGAGAGGGGAGTCCTACTCGGTGGGAGTAGGACTCCTCGGCAGCGCCTCCCCTAGGGCTGGCCGCACCCCCTTGGCTCCTTTATATCTGAGGCAGGGGCACCCCATGACACACAAGTTGATCTACGGATCGTTCCTTAGCCGTGTCGGTGCCCCTTCCACCATATTCCACTTCGGTCATATCGTCATGGAGCTTAGGCGAAGCCTGCGCGGAGAAGTCATATCGTCAGCAGAGCTTAGGCGAAGCCCTGCGTCGGTGGAGCATCATCATCGTCCCACGCCGTCGTCTTGTGGAACTCATCCCGACACTTTGCTGGATCGGAGTTCGGGATCGTCATCGAGCTGAGCGTGTGCAGAACTTCGGAGGTGCCGTGACGTTCGGTGCTTGGATCGGTCGGATCGTGAAGGCGTCGACTACATCAACAGCGTTGTTATAACGCTTCGCTTTCGGTCTCACGAGTGCGTGGACGGACACTCTCCCCTCTCGTTGCTATGCCATCACCATGGTCTTGCGTGTTCGTAGGAATTTTTTTTGAAATTACTACGTTCCCCAACAATAACATGTAGGACATTCGAAATCAATTCTCAAGATCAGGAAGAAAAAAAGGCACAAACATATATGTTGGACATTCAAAATCAATTCTCAAGATCTGGCCACGAATTATTAGCACGCAAGCTAACCCTAGTCGGATTATTAGCAACAATCTTTTGTACAGAACAAACAATTAATCACTAACTCAATACGGATAACATTCCAACAATCAATACACTACGTGCATCTAACGGATCTTAATTACTCTGATTTCATGGACTGAGAGAACATAACCATAGGATTTGTATTCCAAAAAATTAGAGGGGCGGGGTGGGGGATTAACCAGAGAAAACACTTGATATGTTTGCCGCACAAATGGGTATATAGTTGACAAACCGGTTTTCCGTCGGAGTCGCAGTTGTTGCCGGAGTTGCTGTTGACCTCCGGCTCCGGCTGGGGGAGGGGGCACGACGGCGCCGACGAATTCAAATTCGTGCTGCTGCCCGCGCGAGACCTCATCGGCAGCGATGGAAACCTCTGTGACCAGCTTCACGCGTTGTGCGGGTGCTTCACCAGCCCCGGCGTCGCCACTCCCTCCGATGGTGCGCTTCGGCGGCATCGTCATACACTCCGGAGTCCAGACGTCGGTGACCACTGTGGACCGGGGGTGGGGCCGCCTATTATGGCCGACGGTTCAAGTGCGCAATTAATACGGACCAGTGGGAGCGAGGCAGGCTGCGGTCAAAAGTTGTCTCGCCTCTCGGTGAGCCTGCACGGCGGACGTCTGCCATTCGTACCATCATTTCACACAGCTACTCGCACACCTCCCCGTCAATACACACACTTGCACGCACGCCTCCCGGTATGCCTGCACGGCGGACTGCTCGCATGCGTCCCGTCAACTCACGCCTGCCGCACGGCACACGGGGCGTGTGGCAAACGTATATTTTTTGGTTTATTTTATGCTGCTTTACTGCTTCACTGAACCGTTTGCGTTGAAGAGATGCACAAATCCTGCATTGAACATCTCGCACGCTTCCCGGTGAACCTGCGCACCGGACGAGTTTTGGATTTACTAGAATTTAAAAACCATGCATCTCAATGTTTTGCCGACAATCAACGGAGCCCTGGTGTTTGAAATTCATCCCCATTTCTTGCATGGGACCTAAGCATGCACATAAGGACACAAATTTGTTTTTTCAACCAATTTATATGCAGTGGAGCATGTGCATGTAGTTCAAATTTGAATTATGCACATAAATGCATTGAAAACTCAGATAATGCATAAAAATGTCCAAACGAACCCCGAAAAATCAAAAAAATTGACACAACACTCCTGTTGTTCTATGTTGACACGAGAAAAATTGAAAGCACTAAGAGGCAATAGATATCGTTTCGTCCCCAAAGGTGGGACGTTCCCTACCAAAACCATCATGCTTGTTGTGAGAAGCTCTTGTTTGTGAGAAGCATATACCAAAACCTGCCCCAAATGGGACAAAAAATTACCACGGCATGTTGATGCCGCTCCATGATAGCATGCCAAGTTTCATGAATTTCAGACGAGTTTTGGATTTACTAGAAATTAAAAGCCATCTATCTCAATGTTTTGCCGGAAAACGGTGCCCCGGTGTTTGAAATTCATTCTCATTTCTTGCATGGGACCTAAGCATGCACATAAGGACACAAATTTGATTTTTCAGCCAATTTATATTCACTGGAGCATGTGCATGTAGTTCAAATTTGAATTATGCACATGAATGCATTGAAAACTCAGTTAATGCATAAAAATGTCCAAACGAACCCCGAAAAATCACAAAAATCGACACAACACTCATGTTGTTCTATGTTGACACGAGAAAAAAATTGAAAGCAATAATAGGCAATGGATATCGTTTCGTCCCCAAAGGTGGGGCATTCCCTACCGAAACCATCATGCTTTTGTGAGAAGCTTTCGTTTGTGAGAAGCATATACCCAAACCTGCCCCAAATGGGACAAAAAAATTACCACGACATGTTGATGCCGCTCCATGATAGCATGCCATGTTTCATGAATTTCAGACGAGTTTTGGATTTACTAGAAATTAAAAGTGACGTATCTCAATGTTTTGTCAGCAATCAACAGTGCCCCGATGTTTGAAATTCATTCCCATTTCTTGCGTGGGACCTAAGCATGCACATAAGGACACGTATTTGATTTTTCAACCAATTTATATGCACTGGAGCATGTGCATGTAGTTCAAATTTAAATTATGCACGTAAATGCATTGAAAACTCAGTTAATGCATAAAAATGTCCAAAAGAACCTCGAAAAATCACAAAAATTGACACAACACTCCTGTTGTTCTAATGTTGACACTAGAAAAAAATTTGAAAGCAATAAGAGGCAATGGATATCATTTCGTCCCCAAAGGTTGGACGTTCCCTACCGAAACCATCATGCTTGTTGTGAGAAGCTTTGGGTTGTGAGAAGCATATACCCAAACCTGCCCCAAATGGGATAAAAATTTACCACGACATGTTGATGCCACTCCATGATAGCATGCCAAGTTGCATGAATTTCAGACGAGTTTTGGGTTTACTAGAATTTAAAAAACCAGGCATCTCAATGTTTTGCCAGCAATCAACGGTGCCCCGGTGCTTGAAATTCATTCCCATTTCTTGCATGAGACCTAAGCATGCACCCAAGTACACAGATTTGATTTTTCAACCAATTTATATGCATTGGAGCATGTGCGTAGTTCAAATTTGAATTATGCACATAAATGCATTGAAAACTCAGTTAATGCATAAAAATGTCCAAACGAACCCTGAAAATCACAAAAATTGACACAACACTCCTGTTGTTCTATGTTGACACGAGAAAATTTTTAGAAGCAATAAGAGGCAATGGATATCTTCGTCCCCAAAGGTGGGACGTTTGAAGGAAATATGCCCTGGAGGCAATAATAAAGTTATTATTTATTTCCTTATATCATGATAAATGTTTATTATTCATGCTAGAATTGTATTAACCGGAAACTTAGTACATGTGTGAATACATAGACAAACAGAGTGTCACTCGTATGCCTCTACTTGACTAGCTCGTTGAATCAAAGATGGTTAAGTTTCCTAGCCATAGACATGAGTTGTCATTTGATTAACGGGATCACATCATTAGAGAATGATGTTATTGACTTGACCCATTCTGTTAGCTTAGCACTTGATTGTTTAGTATGTTGCTATTGCTTTCTTCATGACTTATACATGTTCCTATGGCTATGAGATTATGCAACTCCCGTTTACCGGAGGAACACTTTGTGTGCCACCAAACGTCACAACGTAACTGGGTGATTATAAATGTGCTCTACAGGTGTCTCCAAAGGCACTTGTTGAGTTGGCGTATTTCGAGATTGGGATTTGTCACTCCGATTGTCGGAGAGGTATCTCTGGGCCCACTCGGTAATGCACATCACTATAAGCCTTGCAAGCATTGTAACTAATGAGTTAGTTGCGGGATGATGTATTACAGAACGAGTAAAGAGACTTGCCGGTATCAAGATTGAACTAGGTATTGAGATACCGACGATCGAATCTCGGGCAAGTAACATACTGATGACAAAGGGAACAACGTATGTTGTTATGCGGTTTGACCGATAAAGATCTTCGTAGAATATGTGAGAGCCAATATGAGCATCCAGGTTCCACTATTGGTTATTGACCGGGACGTGTCTCGGTCATGTCTACATAGTTATCGAACCCGTAGGGTCCGCACGCTTAAAGTTCGGTGACGATCGGTATTATGAGTTTATGTGATTTGATGTACCGAAGGTAGTTCGGAGTCCCGGATGAGATCAGGGACATGACGTGGAGTCTCGAAATGGTCGAGACATAAAAATCGATATATTGGACGACTATATTCAGACATCGGAAAGATTCCGAGTGATTCGGGTATTTTTCGGGGGTACCGGGGAGTTACGGAATACGAGGAAGAAGTAATGGGCCTCATGGGCCAAGTGGTGGAAGAAAGGAGGCAGGGCGCGCGGCCCCCCTAGCCCAAACCGAATTGGACTAGGGGGCCGGCCCCTCTTTCCTCCTTTTCCTCCCTCTCCTTCCATCTCCTTCTCCTCCTTCCTTTCCTCCTCCTAGTAGGAGTAGGAAAGGGGAGTCCTACTCCTACTAGGAGGAGGACTCCTCCTCCTGGCGCGCCAACAAGGGCCGGCCGGCCTCCCCCCTTGATCCTTTATATACGGGGGCAGGGGGCACCTCTAGACAAACAAGTTGATATACTGATTTATTCCAGCCGTGTGCGGTGCCCCCCTCCACCATATTCCACCTCGGTCATATCGTAGCGGTGCTTAGGCGAAGCCCTGCGTCGGTAGCAACATCATCACCGTCATGCTGAAGGAACTCTCCCGTGAAGCTCTGCTGGATCGGAGTTCGCGGGACGTCATCGAGCAGAACGTGTGCTGAACTTGGAGGTGTCGTACGTTCGGTACTTGGATCGGTCGGATCGTGAAGACGTACGACTACATCAACCGCGTTGTGCTAACTCTTCCGCTTTCGGTCTACAAGGGTACATGGACAAACACTCTCCCCTCTCGTTGCTATGCATCACCATGATCCTGCGTGTGTGTAGGATAAATTTTGAAATTACTATGTTCCGCAACAGTGGCATCCGAGCTAGGTTTTATGCGTAGATGTTATATGCACGAGTAGAACACAAGTGAGCTGTGGGCGATACAAGTCATACTGCTTACCAGCATGTCATACTTTGGTTCGGCGGTGTTGTTGGATGAAGCGGCCCGGACGGACATTACGCGTACGCTTACGCGAGACTGGTTTTACCGCCGTGCTTTGCACAAAGGTGACTAGCGAGTGTCAGTTTATCCAACTTTAGTTGAATCGAGTGTGGCTACACCCGGTCCTTGAGAAGGTTAAAACATCACTGACTTGACAAACTATCGTTGTGGTTTTGATGCGTAGGTAAGAACGGTTCTTGCTCAGCCCGTAGCAGCCACGTAAAACTTGCAACAACAAAGTAGAGGACGTCTAACTTGTTTTTGCAGGGCATGTTGTGATGTGATATGGTCAAGATGTGATGAGATATAAGTTGTTGTATAAGATGATCATGTTTTGTTGAAGTTATCGGCAACTGGCAGAAGCCTTATGGTTGTCTCTTTATTGCATAAGATGCAAGCGCCAAATAATTGCTTTACTTTATAGCTATGCGATAGCAATAGTTGCAAGAGCAATTAATAGTTGGCGAGACGACCATGTGCCGACACATTGATATAGATCAAGATGATGGAGATCATGATGATGCTTTGGAGATGGAGATCAAAGGCACAAGATGATGATGGCCATATCATGTCACATATTTTGATTCCATGTGATGTTTATCTTTTATACATCTTATTTTGCTTAGTTCGACGGTAGCTTTATAAGATGATCCCTTACTAAAATTTCAAGGTACAGGTGTTCTCCCTGAGTATGCACCATTGCCAAAGTTCGTCGTGCCGAGACACCACGTGATGATCGGGTGCGATAAGCTCAACGTTCATCTACAATGGGTGTAAGACAGTTTTGCACACACAGAATACTCGGGTTTAACTTGACGAGCCTAGCATATGCAGATATGGCCTCGGAACACTAGAGACCGAAAGGTCAAACGTGAATCATATAGTAGATGTGATCAACATAGTGATGTTCACCATTGAAAACTACTCCATCTCACTGATGACCCACAAGTATAGGGGATCTATCATAGTCCTTTGATAAGTAAGAGTGTCGAACCCAACGATGAGCAGAAGGAAATGATAAGCGGTTTTCAGCAAGGTATTCTCTGCAAGCACTGAAACTATAGGTAACAGATAGTTTTGTGATAAGATAATTTGTAACAAGTAACAAAAGTAAATAAAGTGCAGCAAGGTGGCCCAATCCTTTTTGTAGCAAAGGACAAGCCTAGACAAACACTTATATAGAGAAAAGCGCTCCCGAGGACACATGGGAATTATCGTCAAGCTAGTTTTCATCACGTTCATATGATTCGCGTTCGGTACTTTGATAATTTGATATGTGGGTGGACCGGTGCTTGGGTTCTGTCCTTACTTGGACAAGCATCCCACTTATGATTAACCCCTATTGCAAGCATCCGCAACTACAAAAGAAGTATTAAGGTAAACCTAACCATAGCATGAAACATATGGATCCAAATCAGCCCCTTACGAAGCAACGCATAAACTAGGGTTTAAGCTTCTGTCACTCTAGCAACCCATCATCTACATATTACTTCCTGATGCCTTCCTCTAGGCCCAAATAATGATGAAGTGTCATGTAGTCGACGTTCACATAACACCACTAGAGGAGAGACAACATACATCTCATCAAAATATTGAACGCATACCAAATTCACATGACTACTAATAGCAAGACTTCTCCCATGTCCTCAGGAACAAACGTAACTACTCACAAAGCATATTCATGTTCATAATCAGAGGAGTATTAATATGCATATAGGATCTGAACATATGATCTTCCACCAAATAAACCAACTAGCATCAACTACAAGGAGTAATCAACACTGCTAGCAACCTACATGTACCAATCCCAGACTTAGAGACAAGAATTGGATACAAGAGAAGAACTAGGGTTTGAGAGGAGATGGTGCTGGTGAAGATGTTGATGGAGATTGCCCTCTCCCGATGAGAGGAGCGTTGGCGATGATGATGGCGATGATTTCTCCCTCCTGGAGGGAAGTGTCCCCGACAGAACAGCTCTGCCGGAGCCCTAGATTGGTTCCACCAAGGTTCCGCCTCATGGCGGCGGAGTCTCGTCCCGAAAGCTTGCTTATGATTTTTCTTCGGACGAAAGACTTCATATTGCAGAAGATGGGCACCGGAGGGCCAATAGGGGGCCCACGAGGCAGGGGTGCGCGCCCAGGGGGTAGGGCGCGCCCCCCACCCTCGTGGCCAGGGTGTGGGCCCCCTCAGGTATTTCTTCCGCTCAGTATTTTTTATTATTTCAAAAAATAACTTTTGTGGAGTTTTGGGACTTTTGGAGTTGTGCAGAATAGGTCTCTAATATTTGCTCCTTTTCCAGCCCAGAATTCCAGCTGCCGGCATTCTCCCTCCTTATGTAAACCTTGTAAAATAAGAGAGAATAGGCATAAGTATTGTGACATAATGAGTACTAACAGCCCATAATGCAATAAATATTGATATAAAAGCATGATGCAAAATGGATGTATCAACTCCCCCAAGCTTAGACCTCGCTTGTCCTCAAGCGGAAGCCGATAACGATAATGAATCAGAAACTTTATTGAGAACCAACAAACTGTATTCTCAGTCATTGAAGAAATTGCAATTTATCATAGCATCAGAAAGAGTCTATGTCAGAGCTTTCTAGCAAGTCCACATACTCAACTATCATTTAATCTTTCATAATTGCTAACACTCACGCAATACTTGTGGTTACGGAGTTTTAGTCGGACACAGAGAAAGATAGGGGCATATAGTTTCGCCTCCCAACCTTTTACCTCAAGGGTAATGTCAACAATAATAATTCATGCTAACCCATATCCAATTAGATATATCTATCAGGATCTTTCCAACATCCTGTGCTTGCCAAAGGATAAAATGTAAAAAGGAAAGGTGAAGATCACCATGAGTCTTGCATAAGGTAGAAGGTAATAATAAAAGATAGGCCTTCGCAGAGGGAAGCAGAGGTTGCCATGTGCTTTCAGGGTTGGATGCACAAAATCTTAATGCGAAAGAATGTCACTTTATATTGCCACTTGTGATATGAACCTTTATTATGTAGTCCATCGCTTTTATTCTTCCACATCACAAGATCGTATAAAGCTTATTTCCTCCACACCAATCAATCATACATATTTAGAGAGCAATTTTTATTGCTTGCACCAATGACAACTTACTTGAAGGATCTTACTCAATCCATAGGTAGGTATGGTGGACTCTCATGGCAAAACTGGGTTTAGGGGTATTTGGAAGCACAAGTAGTATCTCTACTTGGTGCAAAGAATTTGGCTAGCACGAGGGGGAAAGGCAAGCTCAACATGTTGGATGATCCATGACAATATACTTTATCTCAGATATAAGAAAACATAACCCATTACGTTGTCTTCCTTGTCCAACATCAACTCTTTAGCATGTCATATTTTAATGAGTGCTCCCAATCATAAAAGATGTCCAAGATAGTATATTTATATGTGAAACCTCTCTTTCTTTATTACCTCCTATTAATTGCAACGATGACCAAAGCTATGTTTGTCAACTCTCAACAATATTTAATCATCATACTCTTTCTATGTGAAGTCATTACTCTCCATAAGATCAATATGATCTATTTGTTTCTTTTTATTCTTTTCTCTTTTCTTTTATTCACTCAAGATCATAGCAAGATAATCAAGCCCTTGACTCAACACTAGTCTTTATTATATATAGCTCACGGACTCGATTACATAGAGGGATCATAAAGCAAAACTCAAAACTAGATCATACCAAAACTTTATTCTACTAGATCAAGATACTACTAATAGGATTGAACTAAGAAAAACGGTAAAGATAGGAGTGTGATGGTGATATGATACCGGGGCATCTCCCCCAAGCTTGGCGGTTGCCAAGGGGAGTGCCCATACCCATGTGGTTATGTCTCCTTTTTCGGTGATGGTGTAATATTCTTGGCGATGATGCCCCTCAGGATACGATTTTCCTCCTCGAGCTTATTGACTTGCTGCTTGAGGTCCATTATTTCCTTACGAAGCTTTCCTGTAACGGCTAAAGCTCCTTGCACCCAAGGGTGTTGCATAGCTGCGGGAGAACAAGTGACACTCTTCTTCATATTTTCATAAGAAAGAAATCTAACATTGGAAGGGATAACCGAGTTTGGAATAGCTGAGCTCTGTAATTCCCCCATCGTGAATCCAGCTCGGAAGCGAGAAGTGACTTCTTGATCCTCCTCCATGGCATCTATCCTATTCAAATCTGCCTCCATCTCTTCCTCCGTTGCTGGCCCAAGGTGGTCAGCATCGCTGTTTGTCCTTGATCTCAATGCCGGATGAGACACCCGGCTCTCCCCGACTGACTCTTGAGAAGACATCTTGCTCTAATCTGCAGCAGCAACAACTCGAAACACACACATATGATAATTGCATGATACGGTGGTTCGGGAGAATATATAATGAATTTTTACCGACCAAAATATGCAACGTGCAAGAAAATGGAGTCCGGAGAGCACACGAGGTGCCCACGAGGCAGGGGGCGCGCCCCCACCCTCGTGGAGGCCTCGTGTCCTTCCCGGACTGCTTCTTATTTTTCTATTTTTCAAAATATTCCAAAATGGAGAAAAATTGACTTTAGAACTGTTTTGGAGTCGGTTTACTTACCGTACCACATACCTACTCTTTTTCGGAGTCTGAAACGTTCCGGAAAGTGTCCCTTATGTATTCCTTCGGGGTTACGGTTTCAATAACATTGGTTTAAACATTTATAGGATTACCTGATATATAATGTTTAATTCTTTGACCGTTCACCACCTTTGGATTTGTGCCTTCGAAGTTGTTGATTTTTATGGCACCGGAACGATAGACCTCCTCGATAACGTAAGGGCCTTCCCATTTAGAGAGAAGTTTTCCTGCAAAAAATCTTAAATGAGAGTTGTATAGCAATACATAGTCACCTACATTAAACTCACGCTTTTGTATTCTTTTGTCATGCCATCTTTTAACCTTTTCTTTAAACAACTTGGCATTCTCATAGGCTTGGGTTCTCCATTCATCAAGTGAGCTAATGTCAAATAACCTTTTCTCACCGGCAAGTTTGAAATCATAGTTGAGCTCTTTAATATCCCAATAAGCCTTATGTTCTAGTTCGAGAGGTAAGTGACATGCTTTTCCATAAACCATTTTATACGGAGATATGCCCATAGGATTTTTATATGCAGTTCTATAAGCCCATAATGCATCATCCAGTTTCTTGGACCAATTCTTTCTAGATCTATTAACAGTCTTATGCAAAATTAATTTGACCTCTCTATTGCTCAATTCTACTTGACCACTAGACTGTGGGTGATAGGGAGATGCAATTCTATGATTAACATCATATTTAGCAAGCATTTTTCGGAAAGCACCATAAATAAAATGTGAACCACCATCAGTCATTAAAAATCTAGGGAATCCAAACCTCCAAAAAATAACTTCTTTAAGCATTTTAATAGAAGTGTTATGATTAGCACAACTAGTTGGAATAGCTTCTACCCACTTAGTAACGTAATGAACAGCAACTAAAATATGTGTGTATCCATTAGAGGCAGGAAAAGGTCCCATATAATCAAAGCACCAAACATCAAATGGTTCAATAACAAGTGATTAATTCATAGGCATTTCTTGACGTCTACTAATATTACAAATTCTTTGACATTCATCACAAGATAAAACAAACTTACAGGCATCCTTGAAGAGAGTAGGCCAATAAAAACCGGATTGCAATACCTTATGTGCAGTTCTATCTCCAGCGTGGTGTCCTCTATAAGCCTCGGAGTGACACTTGCGTAGGATCTGTTCCTGTTCATGCTCAGGTACACAATGTCTAATAACACCATCTACTCCTTCTTTATAAAGATGTGGGTCATCCCAAAAGTAATGTCTCAAATCATAGAAAAACTTTTTCTTTTGCTGGTATGTGAAACTAGGTGGTATAAATTTAGCAACGATGTAATTACCATAATCAGCATACCATGGAGCAGTATGAGAAGCATTTATGACATTTAATTGTTCATCAAGAAATCTATCATCAATAGGTAGTGGGTCATCAAGAACATTTTCTAACCTAGACAAGTTGTCTGCAACGGGGTTCTCAGCTCCCTTTCTATCAATAATATGCAAATCAAATTCTTGTAGCAGGAGAACCCATCTAATAAGTCTAGGTTTAGCATCTTTCTTTTCCATAAGATATTTAATAGCAGCATGATCAGTGTGAATAGTTACTTCAGAATCAACAATATAAGGTCTGAACTTATCACAAGCAAATACAACTGCTAAGAATTCTTTTTCAGTAGTAGCATAATTTCTCTGAGCATTGTCTAGAGTTTTACTAGCATATTGAATAACATTTAATTTCTTATCAACTCTTTGCCTTAGAACAACACCTACAGCATAATCACTAGCATCACACATAATTTCAAAGGGTAAATTCCAATCAGGTGGCTGAACAATAGGTGCAGAGATCAATACTTTCTTAAGTATTTCAAATGCTTCTACACAATCATCATCAAAGACAAATGGTATATCTTTTTGTAATAAATTAGTCAGAGGCCGAGAAATTTTTGAGAAGTCCTTAATGAACCTCCTATAAAAAACGGCGTGACCAAGGAAACTTCTTATACCTTTGATGTCCTTGGGACATGGCATCTTTTCAATAGCATTAACCTTGGCTTTATCAACTTCAATACCTCTTTCCAAAACTTTATGCCCCAAGACAGTACCTTCATTAACCATAAAGTGGCACTTCTCCCACTTCAAGACAAGATTAGTTTCTTCACATCTCTACAAAACTTGATCAAGGTTTCTCAAGCAATCATCAAAAGAGGATCCATAAACGGAGAAATCGTCCATGAAAACCTCACAAATCTTTTCCCAAAAGTCAGAGAATATAGCCATTATGCATCTTTGAAAGGTAGCACGTGCATTACATAAACCAAAAGGCATACTTCTATAAGCAAAAGTACCGAAAGGGCAAGTAAAAGTGGTCTTTGATTGATCATCGGCTGACACAGGTATTTGAGAGAAACCAAAATAACCATCTAGAAAGCAAAAATGTGTATGTTTGGATAATCTTTCTAGCATTTGATCAATAAAAGGTAAGGGGTAATGATCCTTTTTAGTAGCCTTATTTAATTTGCGGAAATCAATTACCATCCTATAACCTGCAATAATTATTTGCGGAATCAATTCATCTTTATCATTAGGAACAACAGTAATGCCTCCCTTCTTAGGGACACAATGGACAGGACTTACCCACTGACTATCAGCATCAGGATAAATTATACCTGCCTCAAGGAGCTTTAGTATTTCTTTTCTTACCACTTCTTTCATCTTAGGATTCAGCCATCGTTGGTGATCACGAACTGGTTTGGCATCTTTCCCCAATTTTATTTTGTGTTGACATAGAGTGGGACTAATGCCCTTAAGATCATCAAGAGTATATCCAATAGCAGCACAGTGCTTCTTCAGAGTTTTCAATAATCTCTCTTCTTCATGCTCTAAAAGGTTAGCACTAATAATAACAGGATATATATTCTTTTCATCAAGATAAGCATATTTAAGAGTATCAGGCAATGGTTTAAGATCAAACACGGGATCACCCTTGGGTGGAGGAGGATCCCCTAGGATTTCAACAGGCAAATTGTGTTTCAGGATAGGTTCCTGTTTAAAGAATACTTCATCTATTTCCCTTCTTTCATTCATAAACATATCATTTTCATGGTCTAGCAAATATTGTTCTAAAGGATCACTAGGAGGTACGTCAATAGAAGCAAGACCAATTATTTCATCCTTACTAGGCAATTCCTCTTCACGGTGTTGTCTACGAAATTTAGAGAAATTTAACTCATGAGGCATATCACCCAAACCAATAGTAAAAACATCATTTTCGCAGTCTATCTTAGCATTAACAGTGTTCAAGAAGGGTCTACCAAATATAATGGGACAAAAGCTATCTTGTGGGGAACCAAGAACAAGAAAATATGCAGGATATTTAGTTTTCCCACACAAGACTTCAACATCTCTGCCAATTCCAATGGGTGATATGGTATCTCTATTGGCAAGCTTAATTGTGACATCAATTTCTTCTAACTCAGTAGGTGCAATATCATGCATAATTTCTTTGTATAAGTCATGAGGTATAGCACTAGCACTGGCACCCATGTCACATAAGCCATGATAACAATGATCTCCTATTTTAACAGAAATAACAGGCATGCCTACCACAGGTCTGTATTTATCTTTAGCACAAGGTTTGGCAATTCTAGCAGTTTCATCACGGAAATGAATAACATGCCCATCAATATGGTCAGACAAGAGATCTTTAATAATAGCAATATTAGTTTCAACTTTAACTTGCTCAGGAGGTGTATAGGTTCTAATATTGCTTTTACGAACCACAGTTGAAGCTTTAGCATGATCCTTTATTCTAATAGGGAAAGGTGGTTTTTCAACATAAGCAGTAGGAACAATAGGATCATTATAAGTGATAGTCTTTTCTTCAACTTTAATAGGTGCAGCTACTTTTACTTCTATGGGAGGATGATATTTAAACCACTTCTCCTTAGGGAGATCAACATGAGTAGCAAAGGATTCACAGAAAGAAGCTACTATCTCAGAGTCAAGTCCATATTTAGTGCTAAATTTACGGAAAACATCGGCATCCATAAAAGATTTAACACAATCAAACTTAGGTGTCATACCTGACTCCTTACCTTCATCGAGATCCCAATCTTTAGAGTTGCGTTTAATTCTTTCCAATAAATCCCATTTGAATTCAATAGTCTTCATCATAAAAGAGCCAGCACAAGAAGTATCGAGCATGGTGCGATTGTTATCAGAAAGCCGAGCATAAAAACTTTGAATAATTATTTCTCTTGGGAGCTCATGATTGGGGCATGAGTATAACATTGAATTAAGCCTCCCCCAAGCTTGAGCGATGCTTTCTCCTTCGCGAGGCAAAAAATTATATATATAATTGCGATCACGATGAACAAGATGCATAGGATAAAACTTCTGACGAAATTCCAATTTCAATCGTTTGTAGTTCCATGACCCCGTATCATCACATAGCCTATACCATGTCAATGCATCTCCCTTCAAAGATAAAGGGAAGACCTTCTTCTTAATAACATCATCGGGTATACCTGCAAGCTTAAATAATCCACAAACTTCATCCACGTAGATTAGGTGCTCATCAGGATGCATTGTTCCATCTCCTGCAAAAGTATTAGCTAGCAATTTTTCCAACATACCCGAAGGAATTTCAAAGTAGACATTTTCATTTTCAGTGGGTTCAGTAGGTTGAGGAGAAACTCTTTGCTCTACTGGTAGGGGTGAATATACCCCGAACAAGCCCCTCAGAGGATTACTTTCCATAGTAACAAGTGACAGTAAATTTCAGCACACTATATAATTTTTTTCCTAACCAAGTTCCACCTACCAAAGGCGCTTCACTCCCCGGCAACGGCGCCAGAAAAGAGTCTTGATGACCCACAGGTATAGGGGGTCTATCGTAGTCCTTTCGATAAGTAAGAGTGTCGAACCCAACGAGGAGCAGAAGGAAATGATAAGCGGTTTTCAGCAAGGTATTCTCTGCAAGCACTGAAACTATAGGTAACAGATAGTTTTGTGATAAGATAATTTGTAACAAGTAACAAAAGTAAATAAAGTGCAGAGAGGTGGACCAATCCTTTTTGTAGCAAAGGACAAGCCTAGACAAACTCTTATATAGAGAAAAGCCCTCCCGAAGACACATGGGAATTATCGTCAAGCTAGTTTTCATCACGTTCATATGATTCGCGTTCGATACTTTGATAATTTGATATGTGGGTGGATCGGTGCTTGGGTGCTGTCCTTACTTGGAAAAGCATCCCACTTATGATTAACCCCTATTGCAAGCATCCGCAACTACAAAAGAAGTATTAAGGTAAACCTAACCATAGCATGAAACATATGGATCCAAATCAGCCCCTTACGAAGCAACGCATAAACTAGGGTTTAAGCTTCTGTCACTCTAGCAACCCATCATCTAATTATTACTTCCCAATGCCTTCATATAGGCCCAAATAATGGTGAAGTGTCATGTAGTCGACGTTCACATAACACCACTAGAGGAGAGACAACATACATCTCATCAAAATATTGAACGAATACCAAATTCACATGACTACTAATAGCAAGACTTCTCCCATGTCCTCAGGAACAAACGTAACTACTCACAAAGCATATTTATGTTCATAATCAGAGGAGTATTAATATGCATATAGGATCTGAATATATGATCTTCCACCAAATAAACCAACTAGCATCAACTACAAGGAGTAATCAACACTACTAGCAACCTACAGGTACCAATCCCGGACTTAGAGACAAGAATTGGATACAAGAGATGAACTAGGGTTTGACAGGAGATGGTGCTGGTGAAGATGTTGATGGAGATTGCCCTCTCCCGTTGAGAGGAGCGTTGGTGATGACGATGGCGATGATTTCCCCCTCCCGGAGGGAAGTGTCCCCGGCAGAACAGCTCTGCCGGAGCCCTAGATTGGTTCCGCCAAGGTTCCGCCTCGTGGTGGCGGAGTCTCGTCCCGAAAGCTTGCTTATGATTTTTCTTCGAATGAAAGACTTCATATAGCAGAAGATGGGCACCGGAGGGCCAACAGGGGGCCCACGAGGCAGGAGGCGCGCCCAGGGGGGTAGGGCGCGCCCCCAACCTCGTGGCCAGGGTGTGGGCCACCTCAGGTATTTCTTCCGCTCAGTATTTTTTATTATTTCCAAAAATAACTTTCGTGGAGTTTCAGGACTTTTGAAGTTGTGCAGAATAGGTCTCTAATATTTGCTCCTTTTCCAGCCCAGAATTCCAGCTGCCGGCATTCTCCCTCCTTATGTAAACCTTGTAAAATAAGAGAGAATAGGCATAAGTATTGTGACATAATGAGTAATAATAGCCCATAATGCAATAAATATTGATATAAAAGCATGATGCAAAATGGACGTATCAACTCCCCCAAGCTTAGACCTCGCTTGTCCTCAAGCGGAAGCCGATATCGATAAATATGTCCACATGTTTAGAGGTATAGGTGTCAATAAAATAAAATACGGACATGAGGGCATCATGATTATTCTCATAACATCAACATACATGGATATGGTCATATGATTTCTTATGCTCAAGTAATAATCTATTCACAATGCAAAGTATGAATCAGAAACTTTATTGAGAACCAACAAACTGTAATCTCAGTCATTGAAGCAATTGCAATTTATCATAACATCAGAAAGAGTACAAGAGAACTTGGGATCTGGCATTCAGTGACTCTGACCTGCCGCGCCTTACCTGGAGGGAACAGGAGCCAGCTCGGCCTGTTGCCAGGGCACTTTTTTCTGATCACGCTGATGTGCTACCTGTGCAGGTAACCCCCCCTCCTTCTGTGGTGGTTCAAACCCGCAGGCCACGGAAAACCTTGGTGCCAACTCCAATTGTCGACATTGCAGTCAGGCGCTGCACCAGAAGCTCGGCTCAGCGAGATGGTTTCAAGCCCATCTTCCAGGAGCTCACTCTTCAGCCCAAGAGAAAGAAGCCCAAGGCTAAGCCTTTCACGGCCCAGATGCACGACAAGCCTGCTTCTGAAGGATGTCCTCCTGCAACTCCTGTCAGTCGACTTCAAGAAGTTGGGCGTGATCTGCAAATTGACGCTGCCCTGCTCACTGTGGATGCACTTATGGTGGACCCACCTGCTGTTGCCTCGCCTAAACATGATGATTAGTGTGTCCTTGGTTTATTGGGTCTCGCAAGCCCTTAACTCTGCTTTATCTATATATTTAGGCAGTACTCTACTTCTTGAACTCTGGTGTGTGCTGATGTTGGGTCAGACTAGATTGTGTTCTTTTGGACATGTGGTATTGCGTGTCATGTGGTTTATGGACTTGTTCTTATGTTATTATGAGTAATATTTGTAGAAACTGGAATATCTTTTGCTGGAATGTAAGAGGCTTGAATTACGAAGCTAGGCGAGGGTCATTAGGCGAAAATTGAGGAAAGCCATTGTTCAATCGCTTTATGCGCAAGAAACAAAATGCTCTTCTTTTGATTCTCGTTCAATCAAATCCTTCTGCCCTAAAATATTTGACTCCTTTGTCTGCTCTCCTTCTCTTGGTGCTTCTGGAGGAATTATTGTGGTCTGGAATTCTTCTGTCTTTAGTGGCGCTGTAATTGAAGTGCAGCAGTTTGCTGTAGTTGTCCAGTTTACTTCTAGACAGAACAATGAATCTTGGACTCTTGTTTCTGTTTATGGCCCTTGTCAGGGTGAAGCCAGGGATAAATTTGTTAACTGGTTATACAACCTGTCCATACCTACCAATGAGCACTGGTTGCTACTTGGCGATTTTAATTTCCTTCGGTCTGTGGATAATAGAAACTTGCCTGGTGGGGACATAAATGATATGTTCATCTTCAATGAGATTATTGGTCACTTGGGCCTTCTTGAACTTCCAATCAAAGGTAGATCTTACACATGGTCCAATATGCAAGATACCCCACTTCTTGAGCAGCTGGCTAGTTTTTTACATCTGTGGACTGGATCTCTGACTATCCTATGACTGAAGTTCTTCCTTTGGCTAGGACTGCTTCGGATCATGTGCCATGCTTAGTCTCCATAAAGACTTCCGTTCCAAAATCAAATCTTTTTAGGTTTGAAAATTATTGGCTAGAGCTTGAGGGCTTCATGGACTGTGTTGAGTCTTCTTGGAAGCAACCCTCTCGGAAATCTCATATAACAGCTAAAATTGCAGATAAATTTAAAAGTTTGAGAATGTGCCTTAAGAGGTGGCAAATGAATGTTTCCAAATTGAGGTTACTGATCAGCAAATGTAATCATGTTATTTTCCTCCTTGATGAATTGGAGGAATGGAGGGCTCTTTTTATTCAGGAGAATAACTTCAGAAGGATTGTCAAAACCCATTTGGAAAAGCTTCTACACTTGCAGTTTCTGTACTGGAAAAAGAGATGCTCTATCCGATATTTTAAGGTGGGGAGAGAACACCAAATTCTTCCATGCTATGGCCAATTTGAGAGGCATAGAAGGAACTCCATTGCTAGTCTGAAGCTTCCTGATGGATCTGTTGTCTCTGATCACTCGCAAATGGCTGGAATTATATGGAGTTGCTTTAAGAATAGAATGGGCACCTCTAGAGGGATTGTGATGGGTTTTGATTTGTCCTCACTTATCTCACCTGTGGCTGGACTTGAGGTGCTCACTAAGCCTTTTGAAGAAGAGGAAATGGACAATGTAGTTAAACATATGCCTGTGGATAAGGCACCTGGTCCTGATGGTTTCAATGGCCTATTTTTTAAGAAATGTTGGCATCTAATTTCTCAGGACTTTTATGAGCTGGCTCAGGCTTTTTTTGATGGATCTGCTGTCTTGGAGAACATTAACAGTTCTTTTATTACTCTTGTGCCCAAAAAATTATCACCTGAAGAAGTGGGAGACTACAGGCCTATCTCTCTCACTAGTATGGGGCTTAAGTTTCAGTCCAAAATGGCTGCAAATAGATTCCAGGAAATGATCATGAAGTGCATTCACAAAAACCAATATGGTTTCATTAAGTCTAGAACAATCCAGGATTGTCTGGGTTGGTGTCGGGGAAGCTGATCGTGACCCACGAACACCTATGGGACGGTGGACCGAGTCCCTTTTGGTTCGGAGGGGGGCGGAGATTGCACGAAGAGCAGATCGGGGCGATGCACACGAGCAGTTTACCCAGCTTCGGAGCTCTCCGGAGAGATAATACTCCTACTGCTGCTTGGTTGATTGTCTTGTGTTCTTGCTAGGGAGCAATGATAGCTACAAAACCTAGCTTGAGTGAGTGTAGTCTTGAATGAGTCGAATGAACCGAACCCCTTCTACGTTGCACATGGGCCTCCTTTTATAGGCTCAAGGGGTCTCCGATAGGTGGCAACGTAGATGAGGGTACGAATGGAAAAACAGTAGTTGGGACACCGACTTGTACAATGCTTTCTACCTAACTCTGACGGCAAGGGACAAGAGTAATAAATGCCCATCCATGTCGTATGAACAGTGCAACAGGGACCGTCAGGTGCGCCACCGTTTGCCACGATGGTAGGCTCGTCAGCGCCGCTTATCGCTGCTCCCCGCTAGCTGCACAGCCTCTTGACACGCGCGCATGGAATGGCCCCATGGCGACACGTTGGTGAATGAGCTGGAGCGGAGATGAAGAGAGGTTGCCTGCCGCGGCAAGGTGCTTGCCGCGGCTGAATCCTTGTCGCGCTCGGGAGCTTGTCGCTCACCAAGCCTTCCCGACAAGCTCCTCTTGCCGGGGTCTTGCTTCCTTCGTGCCTTGAGTGGCCTTCCCGGCAAGCTCCTCTTGCCGGGGCCTTGAATATTTTGTTCTTGAATGGCTCCGAAGGAGCCGCGGAAGACCTTGGCGGTCACTAGGCAAGCTCTGCCGCGGGGTGCTGCAACTGCCCGTGCACGAGTTCGGGATATTAGGGTACCCCTACTCTAGTACACCGACAGGAGCCCCCGAGCCTGGGCCACACACGATGCCAAGCGCTGTTGGGCCAGGCCCAAAACAGTGCACGGGCACGCGTGGCCTAGATCACGCCGTTACTCGCTCCGGACCCACCACGTCTCCCATGAACAGCACGCGCCGGACGTGGCGTCGTGGGGGAGATCGTGGGGGCTTTCTTTAATTGGAAAAGCGGAACGTCCGCCCCCTCTCCCTCCTTATAAGCAGGGGAAACAGGGGCAAGACGCCCACCTTGCCATTGCTGTCACATCTCAAAAACCACCGCCGCTCCCCCCTTCTTCTCAAGTCCGAAGAGAGCGACGCTCCGCCCCCCCATTGCCACCGGCGCCATCAACGCCGTCGGACTCCTCCACCACCTCCGCCATGGCTCCAAAAGCCGACAAGGGGAAGGGCGTGAAGTCGGCCTAGGCGCAGCGGCTCGCGGCGCTGTGGAAGGAGCGGGCCACCTTCGACCCCCTGCTCGACGGAGACGCGGGCGCACCCGCGCACGAGGGGTACTACCTCTTCTGGTCGACGGAGACGCGGGCGCACCCGCGCACGAGGGTGATCTCCGCCGCCGCATCCGAGAAGGTTTCTGTCGGGTATCCTTCTTCGCGCTCTTCTTCTACTGCGGGCTCTGCCCGCCCTTTTCCGAATTCATCATGAACACCTACGGTCTCCGCCTCCTTGATTTCACCCCCAACACTGTCCTGACCATGGCAGTTTTCGCACACCTTTGCGAAAACTTTGTCGGAGTCCACCCAAACGTAGCCCTCTTCCGCCACTTCTTCATGCCCCGCGTTGAGAGAGGAGAGCCGCTTGCCGGAGGGATTGCTTGGATCTCCAGGATCGGCAAGAAAGAAGCGTATCTGGAAGGAGAGCTCCGTAGCAAGTGGGAGGAGTGGAGAGCCGATTGGTGTTGGATCATTGTGGAGAACCCGCAGCCCTTCACTGCCCAGCGCCAAAATCCCATAGTGCGCGGCAACGATTGGAGCAATTTGGCGCCGGAGGATGCTAGGCTGAAGATTGCCGTGACCCGGATCTTGCGCCTCAGGCATGTCGGACTCATTGTAGGCGCTGTTGGCGCGGATTTCCTTCGCCGCCGCATCGCTCCCTTGCAGGAGAGGAGGAGACCTGCTTGGGAGTTCCAAAATGCGGCAGACATCATGAGGCTGCGCCCGAGCCTCAACTGGAACTTCACCGTCTTGGAGTTGGATGCGATGCTGCTGGAGCTATTCAAGCACGACCCAGATCACCCCGAGTGGTTCATGTTGCCGAGGGGGGTCGTCCCTTTGTGCAACAACTCTTTGCTTGATCGCATCCGTGCGATGATGCCGTTGTGCGATTCCCATGGGATCGTTCCAACTTGGCAAGAGCCCGCCGACGACATCGTGCAGCAGTTCTTCGACAGCTTGGAAGAAGTGCCGATCCGCGCCGACGAAAGCGAAGTGGCTCACCCATGACACCACCGACACCGAAGCTGCAGCGCGCCGCCACCCGGCTGGAGGCGGCGGAAGCTGCTGCCGCCGGTGAATTCGGGTTCACCGTGGAGGAGGCGGAGGCAGCCGAGGCGGCAAGCCTTGCCGACCGAGAGGAGCTTGCCGGCGGGAGGAGCAGGCCGAGCCCGATCTTGAGCCGAACGAGCCTGCCGGGGCGCCCTCCACCTTCAGATAGCTTGTCGCGGGAGGAGCCCGCAGCTCCACCAAGAAGGCGCCTCATAAGACCGGGAAGTGGCGGGCGGCAGACTGGCTAACAGCCGTCGCGCCCGGCGCGACGCTGCTCCACCATGCACAAGCTCTGTTGCCGCTGGGCGCCTCACACCGCCACAAAGAATCGGGCGGGGCCTTCAGGTCCACGGCTCCCGCACCCGCCAAGCGTCCGAGGGAGCCTACTCTTCCAGCTCGTCGCACCGGAGGCAGAGCGGAATTCGACTTCTCCGCTCTCAGCTTCGAGGAAGAAGAAGAAGAGTAAGATCTTGTCGCTGTACTTGTAATCCTTCAATTTGCTGCTTCGTCTTGTATCTGATTTGCTTCATTCTGAACCCTTTCCTTTTTCAGGACGCTGGCTCAGAGGGCGTCGAAGAGAGCCAAGACCCCGGTGGTTGTCTGTAACACCCCGGACGTAACTTTCCATATTTGTAACTCCAACTCTTGCCATTTTCGGCGTTGTGATATGATATTCCCTCCGTGGTTGGGTTTTTCTTTATTTTTGCATTTTGTCCATGTCATGCATTTTATATCATGTCATCATGTGCATCGCATTTGCATACGTGTTCGTCTCATGATTCCGAGCATTTTTCCCGTTGTCCGCTTTGCAATCCGCACCCCTATCTCCCCGGCGCCCCTTTTACGTTTTTCCGTGAGCGGTACTAAACCTTCTCGGAATGGACCGAGGTTTGTCAAGTGGCCTTGGTATACCACCCGTAGACCACCGGTCAAGTTTCGGTCATTTGGAGCTCGTTTGGTACTCCAACGGTTAACCGCACTCTCAAAAAGGCCTCTTTTAAGTTGCAGCCCAACACCCTTTCAAAACAGCCCAATAACCCATCTAAGTCACTTCCATGCTCTCCGTTGTTCGATCACGATCGTGTGGTAGAAAACTACACCTCATTTGGACTCTCCTAGCTCCCTCTATGCCTATTTAAACACCTCCCGTCCAAATCGGGTCTTCTTCCCGAAACCCTAAAATTCATCCGCGCCCGTCAGACGGACACGTCCGCCGCCGCGGATGAAACCACCGCCGCGTCCGCACCTATCCGCGCCACACGTGTCAGCGCCGCCGCCCGCGCCCGCCGCCCGCCGGCCCAGGCGAGGCCCGCCCGCTCACAGCCTACGCCCGGCCGCCATGACGAACCCGCCGCCCCGCGGTGCTTCGCCCGCCGGCCGCCGCCCGGCGCCGCTCGGTCGACCACCGCCTCCGTCGCCGCCGCCCGTCGGCCACCGCCTCCGCCGCCGCCCTCGCCGGGCGCGCCCGTCGCCGCCCGCCCGGCCAAGCGCCACGCCACAGCGGCTCACTCGCCATGCGCCGCCGGCCGGCCGCCACCTCCTCCTCCTCCGCGCCGTCCGGCCTCCCGGCCCGGATCCGGCGGCCCCATCCAGCTGCGCCGCCCACGCTCATGGATCCGGCGAGCCGCCGAGTTCTCGATCCCGATCCGAGCCCGTTGACTTCTTCCCCCTCTAATTTCTTCTAAGTTTTTATCTCGTGGTTTATTTTGTGTCATTTTCAACGTAGCATAACTTTGCATCTGTAGCTCCATTTTGCGCGTATAATATATAAAAATGTTCGCCTCAAAGAGTAGATCATTTCATCTCATTGCATCACTTTCATTTGAGCTCATCTTGATGCCCGAAATGCTGTTGGAAGAGGGCTATGTGATGTTAGTTTCGCTTTCTTATGTAACTTGCACTTTTGTTATTTTTGCTATGATTGATGTGTGCACCCTATGAATTGGAGTCCTACATGTGTTTTGTAATATGCCATGCCATCTTTCCAGGGGTGTATGCCATGTATTTTTGTGATCTATGTGGTGACTAGCACAAGCATGCAAAGTAGGTGTCCTGATGTTGCTGTTTTCAGCCTGTTTAGTGATATTTTGATGCCATGTTAACTTGATGCTACCAAGAGATCCATGCATATTTTGAGATACTTCAGTAAGGATGTTTTGTTCTACATGTCTTGCTCTATCCATCCATGCCCTTGTTTGGAATTATGGAGTGCCATAGCTTGAGTCAATCGAGCTCTACTTTTGCTATCAAATGTTTCCTGGCAGATTGCTTACATGTTATTCAATTTTGCCAAGGTTGTTGTGGTTGATCCGTATATGCTATGATGTTGTTCTTGCCATGTATGTCTTCTATGCCATGTCTTCTTGATGTATGTATGCTTAGTTTATCATGTAAGGCTCTTTAGTGAGTGCATCGAGCTCTTAAACATGCCTACTTGTTATCAGTTTTTGACATGCCATGTTGCTGAATCTGTTAACGAAACTTGCGATATTGACATGGGTGTTACTATATTTTACGATCCTTTTGGCTTATGGTCAGTAAGGGACTTTTGTTCTATGCTTTGAGTAGATTCATGCCATGCCTTGTTTTGCTATTATAAGTTCCTGTAGCATGTAGTTTTGTTGCTCTGAACATTGCTACCGATGCTGTTTTTGCCATGTCCACTGATATTTTGTGCACTTTTGCCATGCTTGTTTGAACCTGTTATGATGTGAACTAGCCGTAGCTCAGTGTTCATCTTTTGTCAAGCATCTTGTGTAGATCACTGCCATGTGCTTTGTTGGTACGTTTGGGTGCAGTAGCTTAATTTCTTGTTGCTTGCTAAGTGGCATCATCTTTGTTAATGGCAGATTTGTGCCATTCTTGTTTTGCTTGTCATTTGCAAACCGTGCATCCGATTCCGGTGATCTTTATATCGATTTCAACCGAAATCATCTCATCTTTCCAGCGGCATACTTGGTTTGATTCCTGGTTCATCATTTTCCTTCCGGAGCGCGCATACGCATTGCATATCACATCTCGCATATCATGTCATGTTTTGCATCATGTTGCTTGTGCATTGCACCGTGATTTATTGTGGTTCCTTTGTTTGTGTTCTTTCTTTGGGTAGAGCCGGGAGATGAGTACGTGAATGAGGAACCTGTTTAGAACGCTTACGAGGATCAAGCTTTCGACAACTCTGAGAACATTGCAGGCAAGATGACCATACCCTCGAAATCACTTCTATCTTTGCTATGCTAGTTGCTCGCTCTTTTGCTATGCCTATGCTACGATGCCTACCACTTGCTATATCACGCCACCCATATTGCCATGTCAGCCCCTAACCATCCTTTCCTAGCAAACCGTTGTTTGGCTATGTTACCGCTTTGCTCAGCCCCTCTTATAGCGTTGCTAGTTGCAGGTGAAGTTGAAGTTTGTTCCTTGTTGGAACATGGAGATGTTGTTCCTTATTGGAACATGTTTACTTGTTGGGGATATCACAATATATATCTTCTATAATTAATGCATCTATATACTTGGTAAAGGGTGGAAGGCTCGGCCTTATGCAGTGTTTTGTTCCACTCTTGCCACCCTAGTTTCCGTCATACCGGTGTTATGTTCCTTGATTTCGCGTTCCTTACGGTTGGGTGATTTATGGGACCCCTTGACAGTTCACTTTGAATAAGACTCGTCCAAAGAAGGCCCAACATTGGTTTTACCATTTGCCACCTAAGCCTTTTTCCCCGGGTTTCGCGAGCCCGAGGGTCATCTTTATTTTAACCCCGGACCAGTGCTCCTTCGAGTGCTGGCCTGAACCGAGCCGCTGCTTGGGCCACCACGGGAAACTCGAGGCTTGGTTTTACTCAGAGCCTGTCTCATCCGGATGTGCCACGAGAACGAGATATGTGCAGCTCCTATCGGGATTTGTCGGCACAATCGGGTGGCTTTGCTGGTCTTGTTTTATTGCTGTCGAAATGTCTTGTAGTCCGGGATTCGAGATTGATCGGGTCTTCCCGTAGAAGGAATATCCTTCGTTGACCGTGAGAGCTTATAATGGGCTAAGTTGGGACACCCTGCAGGTAATATCTTTCAAAGCCGTGCCGCGGTTATGAGGCAGATGGGAATTTGTTAATGTCCGTTGTAGAAAACCCGGTTGACCTTAATTAAAATACACATCAACGCGTGTGTAACCGTGATGGTCTCTTCTCGGCGGAGTCCGGAAGTGAACACGGTGTTGGAGTTATGTCGGCGTAAGTAGTTCAGATCACTTCTTGATCGCTACTAGTTCACGACCGTGCCTTGCTTCTCTTCTCGCTCTCTTTTGCGAATGTAGCCACCATATATGCTAGTCGCTTGCTGCAGCTCCACCTTACAACTCTGTCCTTCCTATAAGCTTAAATAGTCTTGATCTCGCGGTGTGAGATTGCTGAGTCCCGTGACTCACAGATTCTACCAAACAGTTGCAGTGCCGACGATGCCACTGCAGGTGACGCAACCGAGCTCAAGTGGGAGTTCGATGAGGAACGTGGTCGTTACTATGTGTCTTTTCCAGATGATCAGAGTGGTGCCAGTTGGGACGATCGGGATCTGTGTAGCATTTGGGGTATCTTCTTTTATTTTGGTTCCGTAGTCGGACCTTGAGTGTACTCAATGATGGATGTTTATTTATGTATTGTGTGAAGTGGCGATCGTAAGCCAACTATGTATCTCTTTCCTTATGTATTACATGGGTTGTGTGAAGATTACCTCACTTGCGACATTGCTTTCAATGCGGTTATGCCTCTAAGTCGTGCCTCGACACGTGGGAGATATAGCCGCATCGAGGGCGCAAGTTGGTAATCGAGCCTTCCCGACTTAGGAGCCCCCTACTTGATTGTTTGTCATGCGTTGTTGAGTCTAGAATGGAAAATATTTTGAGTCTTAGGATTATATATATCGGAGAGTAGGATTCTTTTACTCCCAGTCCTTCGTCGCTCTGTGAGGTCTCCCGACGAGAGTTTTGACTCTCCTCTTCTCAAATTTCACTAAATTTTTTTTAGGATCACGCTGGTATATTGGAATCGTTCGATGGTTTTGTGACGAGAACATTGTTCTTGGTGCCTCCCGACATTTAGGGGTTGTGGCGGTGTCCCGGGAGTTGAGCTCCGAGTGTTGTCGTCACAATTTTATCGCTGATTCTCGAATAGCTGAGTTTTGCCGACATCGAAATCTCTTTTGTGCAGTTGTTGGTGAGATAACCCGATAACCCAATCTTGGGCGAGCTCGGAGTATTGCCATGACTTGTATAACGGATGCTTTTCAAGGTCGAGGTACACGATTTCGAGGATTTCTTGGTTATGTGTTGACGGATGGATAAAGTGGATCTAGGTATTGTTAGTTTGGGTGATATATTTTGTGTCCCCTATATCCCCAACACCAGATTGCATAACCAGAAAGTTTCGGGAGTTTATAGGTGGGAATTCTAGTAGCTTACAGGATATCTTTCCGACAGATGTATGATGTGAGATTGGGGTTCAACGTCTAGTGGTCCGCCCATTCACGGTCGATTCTGATGGTCGCGAGGCGTCTTAAAGAATCCTTGGCTATGCTGATTCGGGGACGTCTTGTTTGTCATTCGTGACGTCCGCTATACGTCGTGCCCGTGTGGGCCCCACCACGAACACTTTGGGCGAAATCTCTATCATGTGTTTGTTCCGGCTTATTCTAGAAGCCAATCTTTTGTTTTCAGTTGTGATATTCGATTTGTTTCTAAGGCAGATGGTGTTTCCATACCTTTATCAAGTGGCTTCTCACCTTAATGGAGGTGTGATGATTAACTTTTGGAATTCATTCGTTCATCTTTGTTCGAATGTTTATTGTGAAGGCTATATGTTGCAATTTCTATCCGTTGATTCTACTTGACTATTTGTCTATCAAAGGACTAACGGATGTCACCCTCTTCAGGATGGCTCCGCCAACGCGTCTGAATCCGGATCGTGATGATGGGAATCACCGAACCCTCCACCTCCACCTCCGCCTCCGGAGGCACGGCAAGCTATCATGGCAGCCACCAATGCCAATGCTCGATGATTTTGCAGCTCTTGCAAGAACGTACACAGGGCAAGGCAATCAAGGAAATCAAGGTCAAGGCAACAATCAGCCGCACTTTGCTACTCTCGGTCGGTTCCTCGCTAATCAGCGAAGTCTTTCGGTTTACGTGTCAAGGCCACGACGCCGACGATTGGCTTGTGGATATCTGCAAGCATTTTGATTGTAGCAATGTCGGACCGAGGACTTTGTCAAGTTTGCATCGCTTCAACTCAAGGATCAAGCTGCTGAGTGGTACCAACAATACAAAGATTCCAGAGGAGGTCGTGTCATTACAGGATGAGTTCCGCCGAGATTTGAGCTCACCACATTCGAAAAGTGTTGTTGAGAGCAAGCGTGAGGAGTTCCGCAATCTCAAGCAGGGCAACATGTCGTGTATCAATACAATATCCAGTTCGAAACTCGCTTCGCTTTGCTAAGCAAGACGTACTGATGAAAAGAGTATGATCTATCAATTCAGAGGTGGTCTCAAAGAAGATCTGCAATTAGCTCTTGTGCTTTTGAGCCGAAAAGTATGATGAATTCTACAACATGGCATCAAGCAAGAAGCTGCCCAGCTCAAATGTGAGGCTTCTAAGAAGAGAATCGGGGATGCAGTTCAGTCTTCTTCTTCCTCTCAAGTGGCAGCTAAGCAGCAGAAGTTCTACCTTCCTCCTCCTCCGTTCCGCCAGCCTTATCGCCAGAAGAACTCGGTGGCGTGGATCTTCCCACCCACCCAACCCAAAGCTATCGTAACAAGTCTAATTCTCAAGCTCCAAGGTCAAGTGCTCCTTATCACCGTCCGCTCTCGAGGTGACTTGCAACAAATGTCGGCGAAAGGTCACTATGCGAACAAGTGCTTCAACCAAAGGCGCCTTCCGCCTCCTCCTCCTGTGAAATCTTCCAGCAGTGCTGTGGTCAAGCATAATCCCAAGTTTGCAAAGGTTAACATGATGAATGCAGCTCAAGCAGAGGAATCTTCTGATGTGATAATGGGTAATCTTCCAGTTAATGATATTCCTGCAAAAGTCTTATTTGATACTGGTGCATCGCATTCTTTCATGCCATATCCTTTTGCATCGAAGCACAATTTTGATACAGAGGCATTACCTAAAGCTATGCAAGTTATTTCTCCGTGAAGCGTTGAGATCTACCATGTTGGTTCCAAATGTCGGTATCAAGATGGGCGATTATAGATTTCTGCTAATCAATTGTTCTCGGTGACTCGGATATTGATCTTATTCTCGAATGGATCGGCTTTCTCAGCACAAAGCTCAGCTTGATTGTGCTACGGGGAAATTCAATTGACTCACTCTTCTAATGATGTGATCATCTATGCCGCCGTGATGAAACCATTCGGTTGTTTTCTCTCAATGAGAAGGGCGAATTGGATGCTATCTCACGATTCCATCGCTTGTGAGTACCAAGATGTCTTTCCGTAAGAGCTTCCGGTATGCCTCCTCATCGGCCGCTTGAGTTCAAGTATCGATCTTGAGCCCGCATCAACCCGCTTGCAAGCGCCCATACAAGCTTGGACCTGATGAGCTGAAGGAATTGAAGAAGCAGCTCGATGAACAAGAGCGTCTGGGTTTGATCGGACCGAGTTCATCTCCTTGGGGTTGTGGTGTTCTTTTTGTGTATGAAGAAGGATGGCACGGACCGACTTTGCGCCGATTACCGTCCATTGAATAAGAAGACAATCAAGAACAAGTATCTACTTCCCAACATCAATGAGCTTTTCGAGCAACTCAAAGGTGCTAAAGTGTTCTCCAAGCTTGACCTTCAGATGGGTTATCATCAGATTCGCATTCGTGAACAAGATATTCCCAAGACAAAGATTCGAAACAAGCTTTGGTTCTTATGAATATACCGTCATGTCTTTCGCCTTGTGAATGCTCCTCCAACATTCTCTCGGATGATGAACTTCATCTTCAACCCCTACACCAATGAATTCGTCTTGGTCTATCTTGATGATATTTTGGTCTTCTCCAAGAATAAGAAGGATCATGCCAAACATTTGCGATTGGTGCTAGACAAGCTCAGAGAGTATCAATTCTATGCAAAGTTCTCCAAATGTGAATTTTGGCTTGATGAAGTGCTTTATCTTGGTCATGTCATCTCCGCCAAGGGCATCGCTGTTAATCTCGAGAAGGTGTCCGCAATTGTGAATTGGGAACCTCCTCGTATGTCAAGCAGCTCCATGATTTTCTTGGTCTTGCAAGCTATTGCCGAAGATTCGTTGAGAACTTCTCTAAGATTGCAAAGCCTCTTTCCAACCTCCTCCAGAAGCATGTGAAGTATGTCTGGTCTCTTGAGTGTGACGTTGCTTTCAATACCCTCAAAGAGAAACTCGTCACAGCTCCTGTCTTGACTCCTCCTGATGAATCCAAGCCATTTGAAGTTTTCTGTGATGCTTCTCTTCAAGGTCTCGGTGTTGTGTTAATGCAAGAGAAGAGAGTTGTGGCCTATACCTCTCGCCAGTTGAAGCCCAACGAAAAGAACTACCCCACTCACGATCTTGAGTTGGCGGCAGTTGTCCATGCATTGATTACATGGAGACATCTCTTGTTGGGAAGGAAAGTGGACATTTTCACCGATCACAAGAGTCTCAAGTACATCTTCACTCAACCCAACCTCAACCTCAGTGCAGACTCGATGGGTCGAAATGATTCAAGAGTACAACCCAAGTATTGAATATACTCCGGGCAAGGCCAATGTCATTGCAGATGCTTTGAGCAGGAAGGCTTACTACAACAGTTTAATCCTCAAGCCCTTCCAACCGGATCTTTGTGAAGCTTTCCACAAGCTGAATCTTCAAGTTGTTCCTCAAGGCTTTCTTGCCAACCTCATAGTCTCTCCTACTTTGGAAGATCAGATTCGTGAGGCTCAACTTCTGGATACCATGGTGAAAAAGGTGAAACGTGGTATCGACAAGGGCATTTCCAAGTACAAGTGCTTCCACATTGATGACAAAGATACTCTTTTCTTCGAGGACCGGATTGTGGTTCCTAAGGGTGATCTGAGAAAAGTCATTATGAACGAGGCTCACAATTCGCTTCTATCCATTCATCCTGGAAGTACGAAGATGTACCATGACCTCAAGCAATCATATTGGTGGACTCGAATGAAGCGAGAAATTGCTCAATTCGTGAATGAGTGTGATGTCTGCAGAAGAGTGAAAGCAGAACACCAAAGACCAGCTGGTCTCCTCCAACCTCTTGCTATTCCAGAATGGAAGTTTGATCATATTGAAATGGACTTCGTGACTGGATTTCCAAAGTCCAAGCGTGGAAATGATGCTATCTTCGTTGTCATTGACAAGCTTACTAAAGTGGCTCATTTTCTTCCTATCAAAGAATCCATCACAGCAGCTCGGTTGGCGAGCTATACACCTCCAGATTGTCTCCTTGCACGGCATTCCACAAGTGATCTCTTCTGACCGTGGCAGCATCTTTACCTCCAAGTTTTGGGATTCTTTTCAAGGCCATGGGCACCAACATTTGTTTCAAAGACAGCTTTCCATCCTCAAACAAGTGGCCAAGTCGAGCGAGTTAATCAAATCCTTGAAGATATGCTCGTGGCTTGTGTCATTTCTTTCGTATGAAGTGGGAAGATTGTCTTCCATATGCCGAAGTTCTCCTACAACAACAGCTTCCAAGCGAGTTCGGCAAGGCCCCATTCGAAATTCTCTATGGCGAAAGTGCCGTACTCTCTCAATTGGTCCGAGACAGTGAACGCCAACTTCTTGGCAATGACTTGATCACAAAAGCGTAAGAAATGTGCAAAGTCATTCGTGAGAATCTCAAAGCCGCCGCAATCGCGCCAAGAGCTATTATGATGATAAGCACCGTGATGTGGCTTTTGAAATCGGAGACCATGTCTACCTCCGCGTCTCCAATGAAAGGCACTGCCGCCCGGTATCAAAGGGAAGCTTGCCCCTAGATACGTGGGTCCTTTCAAGATCATTGGCAAAAGAGGCGATCTCGCCTATCAACTTGAGCTTCCATCCAACTTTGCAAACGTGCGATGTGTTCCACGTGTCACAGCTTCGCAAGTGCTTCAAGACTCCTGAACGCACTATCAACTTCGAAGAGATTGACCTTCAAGAAGATCTCTTATCATGAGCACCCCGTTGCTATTCTTGAAGAAACCGAGCGCAAGACTCGCAACAAGTCAATCAAATTCCTGAAAGTGAAGTGGTCACACCATTCCGACCGAGAAGCCACCTGGGAGCGCGAGGATCACCTCCGTTCCGAATATCCGGAGTTCTTTCAGTCCTAGATCTCGGGACGAGATCCTCTTGTAGTGGTGGAGTGTTGTAACACCCCGGACGTAACTTTCCATATTTGTAACTCCAACTCTTGCCATTTTCGGCATTGTGATATGATATTCCCTCCGTGGTTGGGTTTTTCTTTATTTTGCATTTTGTCCATGTCATGCATTTTATATCATGTCATCATGTGCATCGCATTTGCATACATGTTCGTCTCATGATTCCGAGCATTTTTCCGTTGTCCGCTTTTGCAATCCGGCACTCCTATCTTCCCGGCGGCCCTTTTACGCTTTTTCCGTGAGCGGTACTAAACCTTCTCGAATGGACCGAGGTTTGTCAAGTGGCCTTGGTATACCACCGTAGACCACCGGTCAAGTTTCGGGTCATTTGGAGCTCGTTTGGTACTCCAACGGTTAACCGCACTCTCGCAAAGGCCTCTTTTAAGTTGCAGCCCAACACCCTTTCAAAACAGTCCAATAACCCATCTAAGTCACTTCCATGCTCTCCGTCGTTCGATCACGATCATGTGGGCGAAAACTACACCTCATTTGGACTCTCCTAGCTCCTCTATGCCTATTTAAACACCTCCCCGTCCCAATCCGGGTCTTCTTCCCCAAACCCTAAAATTCATCCTCATACCAGACGGACACGTCCGCGCGCCGGCGGACGAGACCGCCCCGCGTCCGCACTTATCGCCAAGACGCCACGTGTCAGCGCCGCCGCTTGCGCTCGCTGCCCGGCCCAGGCCCAGCCCAGTGAACCCGCGCCCGCCCAGCCAAGCCGCCGCCCGGGGCGAACCCCCCGCCGCGGTGCTTTCGCCGGCCGCCGCCTCGCCGCTCGGCCGACCACCGCCTCCGCCGCCGCCCGCCGTCGGCCACCGCCTCGCCCGCCGCCCTCGCCGGCCGGCGCTCGCCCGCTGCCTGCCGCGCCCCGCCGCCACCGCCGGCTCGCCACCACCTCCTCCTCCTCGCCGTCCGGCCTCCCGGCTCGGATCCGCCGCCCCCATCCTGCCGCGCCCGCCCGCTCGGGATCCGGCGAGCCGCCGCGAGTTCTCGATCCCGATCCGGAGCCCTTTGACTTCTTCCCCCCCTCTAATTTCTTCTAAGTTTTTATCTCGTGGTTTATTTTGTGTCAATTTCAACGTAGCATAACTTTGCATCTGTAGCTCCATTTTGCGCGTATAATATATCAAAATGTTCGCCTCAAGAGTAGATCATTTCATCTCATTGCATCATTTTCATTTGAGCTCATCTTGATGCCAGAAATGCTGTTGGAAGAGGGCTATGTGATGTTAGTTTCGCTTTTAATGTAAATTGCACTTTTGTTATTTTTGCTATGATTGATGTGTGCACCCTATGAATTGGAGTCCTACATGTTTTGTAATATGCCATGCCATCTTTCCAGGGGTGTATGCCATGTATTTTTGTGATCTATGTGGTGACTAGCACAAGCATGCAAAGTAGGTGTCCTGATGTTGCTGTTTTCAGCCCTGTTTAGCTGATATTTTGATGCCATGTTAACTTGATGCTACCGAGAGATCCATGCATATTTTGAGATACTTAAGTAAGGATGTTTTGTTCTACATGTCTTGCTCTATCCATCCATGCCCTTGTTTGGAATTATGGAGTGCCATAGCTTGAGTCAATCGAGCTCTACTTTTGCTATCAAATGTTTCCTGGCAGATTGCTTACATGTTATTCAATTTTGCCAAGGTTGTTGTGGTTGATCCGTATATGCTATGACGTTGTTCTTGCCATGTATGTCTTCTATGCCATGTCTTCTTGATGTATGTATGCTTAGTTTATCATGTAAGGCTCTGTAGTGAGTGCATCGAGCTCTTAAACATGCCTACTTGTTATCAGTTTTTGACATGCCATGTTGCTGAATCTGTTAACGAAACTTGCGATATTGACATGGGTGTTACTATATTTTCTGATCCTTTTGGCTTATGGTCAGTAAGGGACTTTTGTTCTATGCTTTGAGTAAATTCATTCCATGCCTTGTTTTGCTATTATAAGTTCCTGTAGCATGTAGTTTTGTTGCTCTGAACATTGCTACCTGATGCTGTTTTTGCCATGTCCACTGATATTTTGTGCACTTTTGCCATGCTTGTTTGAACCTGTTATGATGTGAACTAGCCGTAGCTCAGTGTTCATCTTTTGTCAAGCATCTTGTGTAGATCACTGCCATGTGCTTTGTTGGTACGTTTGGGTGCAGTAGCTTAATTTCTTGTTGCTTGCTAAGTGGCATCATGTTGTTAATGGCAGATTTGTGCCATTCTTGTTTTGCTTGTCATTTGCAAACCGTGCATCCGATTCCGGTGATCTTTATATCGATTTCAACCGAAATCATCTCATCTTTCCAGCGGCATACTTGGTTTGCCAAGTTGATGCCTGGTTCATCATTTTCCTTCCGGAGCGCGCATACGCATTGCATATCATATCTCGCATATCATGTCATGTTTTGCATCATGTTGCTTGTGCATTGCACCGTGATTTATTGTGGTTCCTTTGTTTGTGTTCTTGCTTTGGGTAGAGCCGGGAGACGAGTACGTGAACGAGGAACCTGTTGAGAACGCTTACGAGGATCAAGCTTTCGACAACTCTGAGAACATTGCATGCAAGATGACCATACCCTCGAAATCACTTCTATCTTTGCTATGCTAGTTGCTCGCTCTTTTGCTATGCCTATGCTACGATGCCTACCACTTGCTATATCATGCCACCCATATTGCCATGTCAGCCCTAACCATCCTTTCCTAGCAAACCGTTGATTGGCTATGTTACCGCTTTGCTCAGCCCTCTTATAGCGTTGCTAGTTGCGGTGAAGTTGAAGTTTGTTCCTTGTTGAACATGGAGATGTTGTTCCTTATTGGAACATGTTTACTTGTTGGGATATCACAATATATATCTGCTATAATTAATGCATCTATATACTTGGTAAAGGGTGGAAGGCTCGGCCTTATGCCTGGTGTTTTGTTCCACTCTTGCCACCCTAGTTTCCGTCATACCGTGTTATGTTCCTTGATTTCGCTTCCTTACACGGTTGGGTGATTTATGGGACCCCTTGACAGTTCGCTTTGAATAAGACTCGTCCAAAGAAGGCCCAACATTGGTTTTACCATTTGCCACCTAAGCCTTTTTCCCCGGTTTTCGCGAGCCCGAGGGTCATCTTTATTTTAACCCCGGACCAGTGCTCCTTCGAGTGCTGGCCCGAACCGATCCGCTGCAAGGGGCCACCACGGGAAACTCGAGGCTTGGTTTTACTCGTAGCCTGTCTCATCCGGTGTGCCACGAGAACGAGATATGTGCAGCTCCTATCGGGATTTGTCGGCACAATCGGGTGGCTTTGCTGGTCTTGTTTTATTGCTGTCAAAATGTCTTGTAGTCCGGGATTCCGAGATTGATCGGGTCTTCCCGGTAGAAGGAATATCCTTCGTTGACCGTGAGAGCTTATAATGGGCTGTTGGGACACCCCGCAGGTAATATCTTTTGAAAGCCGTGCCCGCGGTTATGAGGCAGATGGGAATTTGTTAATGTCCGGTTGTAGAAAACCCGAAGTTGACCTTAATTAAAATACACATCAACCGCGTGTGTAACCGTGATGGTCTCTTCTCGGCGGAGTCCGGGAAGTTAACACGGTGTTGGAGTTATGTCTGACGTAAGTAGTTCAGGATCACTTCTTGATCGCTACTAGTTCACGACCGTGCCTTGCTTCTCTTCTAGCTCTCCTTTGCGAATGTAGCCACCATATATGCTAGTCGCTTGCTGCAGCTCCACCTTACAACTCTGTCCTTCCTATAAGCTTAAATAGTCTTGATCTCGCGGGTGTGAGATTGCTGAGTCCCCGTGACTCACAGATTCTACCAAAACAGTTGCAGGTGCCGACGATGCCACTGCAGGTGACGCAACCGAGCTCAAGTGGGAGTTCGATGAGGAACGTGGTCGTTACTATGTGTCTTTTCCGATGATCGTAGTGGTGCCCAGCTTGGGACGATCGGGATCTGTAGCATTTGGGGTATCTTCTTTTATTTTGGTTCCGTAGTCGGACCTTGAGTGAACTCTGAATGATGGATGTTTATTTATGTATTGTGTGAAGTGGCGACTGTAAGCCAACTATGTATCTCTTTCCCTTATGTATTTCATGGGTTGTGTGAAGATTACCTCACTTGCGACATTGCTTTCAATGCGGTTATGCCTCTAAGTCGTGCCTCGACACGTGGGAGATATAGCCGCATCGAGGGCGTTACATTGTCATCGAAGACGATCCCCCCGTGGCAACAGGAGGCGCGTCTGAGACTCCCCTGCCGGACCCGGCAACCCTTCTTCAGAGCAGCCCCCAGCACAGCCCCTAGCGTAAGTATTTGGTTTATTTCTTATGGTTAGGTGTGCATGGGTGCTCTTTCTTTACTGATATCTGACTTGTTGATTTGTGTAGGAGCAGAGCAGCCTCATCAGGAGGGCCCGGAAGTCGCTCCTGAAATTCTGTCTGCTTCAACTACGCCGCGAGGGAGAATTCTCCGGCAAGGGAGGCTTCTCCGACAAGGGAAGTTCCTCCGACAAGGGGCAGCGCCGGCGATCCTCCAGTGGTGGGGACCGCGGCCACAGATCCCATCGCAGGTAATCTCCTTGCCTGAAAATTTCCCTTGGGTTCCTTTTCTACTGTTCTTGTTTTCGAACATTTGCTTGATCGTTTTTCTTTTTCGACCGCGATCCATCTGCCGGAGAGCCGATGGAGACTGAGGTTGCCGGCGAGGAGGACGTGCGCGGCAACAATGACGACGCCGCCAACATGGATGAGGAGGCCGGCGCCGATGGGTCCGCCGGCGAGGAGGCCGCCAAGGCTGCTGCCGCAAAGGCTGGGGAGGAGTCTGGCGACCGTACTGACGACCCTGAGGCCGCAGGAGCGCCAGGCGCTACACCAACCGCTGATCCCTCCGCCACCGATGCAGCACCAGGCTCCGAAGAGCCCCAGCCCGGCGCCTATCTGAAGGCCGGCGACGGCGTCTTCATCAAGCTCCCCTGGGCATTGAGCTCCAGGGCGCCGGTTGAAGGAGAGACCTTCGACGAAGAGCTGCTCGCCTCCGCTGGGCTGTCGCTGGTTGACGCGCCAAGCAGCAGCAGTGGTGAGTCTGAGGAGGAGTAGCTGCTGAAGAAGCTGCTGTCGCTCTACCGCGCCCGACAAGCTAAGCTGGAGTCCCGGGAAGCACTTGTCGCGAGGGCGGGAGCGGACATGGAGAAGCGCGCAGAAGAGCTCCGGCGCGCCAACCAGGAAACTCTCCGGGACGTAGCAGAAGCGCGGGAGCAACTCTCCGAAGAGCGCACAGCCTTCATCCTTGAGAAGGCTGAGGTCGAGGAGCAGCAAAGGCTTGCCGGCGAGAAGCTATCTGCACAAGAAGGCGAGCTGGCGCAGCGGAAGATCAACCTCGACAGCTATGAGGAAGATCTTGCCGTGCGCGAGCAATCAATTGGCGGAGCTCTCAAGGAAGCAAAGGACGCTGCCGGAGCTGCCGAGGCCGCCAAGAAGGAGTTGGAGACGAGGGTGGCGCAGCTGGAGGCCACCCTCCAGAAGGGCGGCGAGGAGGTCACTGCGCTGAAGCACGAGCTCGAGAAGGACGCCTACACTCTTGGCGAGTTGTAGGGCCGTCTTGCTGAGAAGATCAAAGAGCTCGACGTCGCCAAGGACTCCAAGGCAGATCTTGAGCTGAAGCTGTCCACCCTGACGGAGACGCTGGACGGCGCCAAGGAGCGGGAAGTGGGTTTGTTGGAGAAGATCAAGGCCAACGAGGAGCTGTTGGCGAATGCCACGACCGCCCATAACACCTTCAGAGAGAACGTGATGATCTGGACCGAGGGTCTTGTGAATACAGCCGCCGCCATCGACAAGGAGCTGATGGAGCTTGGGATGGTGGATCTCGGGTACTCCACTGACGAGCATCTCCAACCCAGCGCCAAGCTCAGCCTGTTCTTCAAGGGCGTGGTGGCGGCTCTCCAAATGCTCCGGAAGAGATCCCAAAGCAGCTGGCCGACGAGTCGCGCCAAATCTGCAGGGGCTCTTCGAAGGTGCCGATGAAGGTGGCCTTCCGCAATCCAGCGTTAGCTTCGCCAACGTCCTCAAGTCCCTGCCACCGACTGCTGACGTTGAAGCGCTCAAGGCCCTTGTCGCACCCATTGTGGACAGGGTGAGCGGAGTCAAGAGGGTTGATGGCGACCGCGTAGACTAGGTCGCCAAATTTATCTTTCCCTTGTCGCTGCTGATCATGTTTAGATCAGCGACAAGTTATTTTGTAATATACTCTATCTTAGGCAACGATTGCAATGTTATTTCCTTTACTCGATTCCTTCCTTTATATGTTTGTGCCCTCGCTTTTAGGGAACTTGTCGTCACTGGCACCTTTGTCATGAAGCGCTGAGTGCGAACGTCAAGAGCCTGCCTTGCAGTGTGCCGCCTCGACAAGCAACCTTGTCGCAACTAGTTGCAGCTCACTTAAGTTGTTGAGCGGACTCGAAACAAAGTAAGGGCGCAAACTAGCTACGAGTTGGTTCCTCCGCGCACAGGTTTTCCATATAAAGTACTATCGTTCGAGGAAGATAACTTAAAAATTTTAAAAACTAATTGCTCAAACTTTGGCAACTTAGCTTTTCTGTCGCTTGCTTCCCGGCAAGGCGATACTTCCTCGAGCGACACTTGGTGGTCCACACCATTATCTTCTCCTTCCCCCCGGCTAACTTGTGGGTGGATGAATCTTCCTTTCTTTGAGAAAGAGAAAGAAGAGAAAATAAAGTCATGGAGCCTAGTGGCTCGTTATTGCTTACCGAGTGTCGATGCTGCACAAAGCGTCAGATAACACATGCAAAATGATTATGAAAGCATGAAATTGACAAGTTGCGCGCAACGCATGAGCTTTACTGATGCACGGGGTCTGCGCCTGGCTTTGTACAAAGGATTACATGCAACATCGGCAAGACTTGTACAAAGGGTGGTTGCTGGAACGGGTTCCGCAATCGCGCCTCTATGGGTAAAACTTACGAAGATGCTCTATATTCCAGAGTTGCTCACCGAACGCCATCTTCGGTCTCAAGGCGGACAACGCCAGCCTAGTGACTCGTTTCACCCGATAAGGGCCTTCCCACTTCAAGGCCAACTTGTTGGAATTCTTGGCGGACTGAACGCGCCAAGAACAAGGTCGCCTTCCTCGAAACTTCGGCCCTAACTTTATGGGCTATGGTAGCGGCGCAAAGCTTGCTGGTAACGAGCAGCTCGTATAACAGCTGAAGACGATCCTCCTCAAGGAGCAGCGCGTCGCCTTGTCGCAGCTGCTGTTGCTCAAGCTCATCATAAGCGAGCACTCGAGGTGACCCGTGATACGAGTTCCGTGGGGAGAACTGCCTCTGCTCCATAGACTAGAGCGAAGGTGTCCGCCGATGGCTCGATTTGGCGTCGTCCGATCGACCAAAGAACCACCGCAGCTCCTCAATCCAGTTTCTTCCGCGACTTGCGCAGCCCGTCGAAAGTTCTGGTCTTGAGTCCTCGCAGCACTTCAGCGTTTGCCTCTCTCGCTGACCGCTGCTTCTCGGATGAGCAATGTAGCAAAGCAGACCTTGGCGCCAAGATCTTGGACGATCGCATGAAGGTGCGACTTGAATTGTGTGCCGTTGTCGGTGATGATCCTGTTAGGAATCCCAAACGGCAAACAATTGACTGAAGAACTTGATCGCCGACCGTGCTGTCACCTTCCTCACCGCTTCCACTTCCGCCAATTTTGAACTTGTCGATTGCGGCGCATAAGTACTCAAAGCCCCCAACAGCTCGGGAAAGGGGCCGAGGATGTCGAGCCCCTGCACCAAAAATGGCCAGGATAAAGGGATCGTCTGGAGAGCTTGAGCTGGCTGGTGTATCTGCTTGGAATGGAACTTGCACGCTTCACACTTGGTTACTTGTGCGAGTTGCATCCCGGAGGGCTTTCGCCGGAAGAAACATTGCCGAAAAGCTTTGCTTGCAAGTGTTCTTGCGCCAATGTGGTGACCACATATGCCTCCGTGTATCTCTGCCAACAGCTTCTGTCCATCTTCTCGATAAATACACTTCAATTTCACTCCGTTGAGTCTTCTTCTGTACAGGATGTTGTCAACAAACTGGTACATACTTGACTGCCGGGCTACTCTCTCCGCTTCTTCTTGCTCTTCGGGAAGTTCTCCTGTCTGAAGGAACTGAACGATCTGTTGTGCCCATGTTGGAGCTTGTGGCTCGACAACAAGGACTAAAGGCACATCTGCCGCTGCGGGAACATCAGCTTCGACGGCAAGAACCTGAAGCTCGGCCGGAGCTTGATGTTCCCCGACAAGCTTGCCGGAGCAAAACTTGTCGGGAGCGTCTGCTTCAATGAAACAAACCCTAGGGCTTGTCGGAGTAGATCGCTTCTCAAAGACTCTTGGTGTTGATCTTGGGGACTTCATGGCGGCGGCTTCGGGAGCTCGGCGGAAGTAGTCACCGAAATCAACTTCCTCTTCTTGCTCGTCCGGTTGATGGCGTTATGCTTGGTTGAGTCAGCTTGAGCACAAAATTCCTGGTTCCACAGTAACTTGAGTGCGGCGCACTTTGACAGGCCATCAGCAATATCATTCTGAGCTCTTGGAACATGTTCCATTTGTAGGCCGTCAAAGTGTTCTTCTAGCTTTCTCACTTCATCAACGTAGGCTTCCATCAACGGACTCTGATAATCTTTGTTTACTTGGCGGACGACAAGCTGCGAGTCACCCCTGACAATGAGCTTCTTGATCCCAAGGTCTACTGCAATTCTGAGACCAGCAAGCAAACCTTCATACTCTGCAGTATTATTTGTTGCTTGCTCCTTGGGAAAGTGCATTTGGACTATGTATTTGAGGTGCTCTCCGGTGGGTGCGATAAGCACGCCGCACCGGCGCCTTTGCAGCGAGAAGGCACCATCGAAATACATCAGCCACTCTTTACTTGCCTCCTTGACGGGATGCTCGCTCGAATTTCTTCATCTTGTGTTGGCGCCCATTCTGCTATGAACTCGCCAATGCTCTGCTTTGGATAGTTGAGGTGCTTTCAAACTTGAGGCCAAAGCTTGACAGTTCCAAAGGCCCACTCGACAATCCTGCCTGTTGCTTCGGATTTTGCAATATCCTTTTCAGCGGAAAGCGAGTGACGATCGTTATCTCATGTGCTTGGAAGTAATGGCGCAGCTTTCTCGAGGCCATGAGGAGGCCGAAAAGCAATTTCGACACCAGAGTACCTTGACCTAGCCCCTCAGAGAAGGGAACTGACAAAGTAGACCGGGCGCTGCACCATCCTTTTCTGCATCTTCTCACAATCCTACGCAGATCCGTTCTTGTCGGGACCAGAGCTTGACGGTGAAGCCCCCTGCTTGTCGCTGGATGCATTTGCCTCGGTTGGCGGCTCATCGTCTGCCTCCCTTTCCGCTACTAACGCGGCACTAACCACTTGATTGGTTGCCGCTATGTATAGCAGCAACTTCTCTTATGGCCTAGGTGCGACAAGTATTGGAGTAGAGGACTGGTACCTCTTTAAGTCCTGCAGCGCAGCCTCCGCTTCGGGAGTCCATTTCATTGGACCTGCCTTTTTCAAAACCTTGAAAATGGCGGTAGGCCTCGATAGACCTAGAGATAAACCTGCTGAGAGCAGCCACGCAACCGGCAAGTCTTCGAACATCCTTGACGCGCTTTGGTGCTTCAATCTGCTCAATGGCCTTGATCTTGTCGGGATTGGCTTCAATTCCCCTCTGAGACACGAAGAACCCAAGAAGCTTGCCGGAGGGAACTCCAAACACGCACTTCTCGGGATTGAGCTTGAGGTTGATCTTGCGCAGATTTGCAAAGGTCTCATCTAAATCTTGAACCAGAGTTGCTTTGTCCTTGCTCTTGACCACTATGTCATCCTTGTAGGCTTCTACGTTCCTGTGCATTTGTGGCTCAAAAGCGTCATGGACTACTCTTGCAAACGTTGAACCAACATTCTTTAGCCCAAAAGGCATCCGTATAAAGCAGTAAGTGCCACATGGGTTGATGAATGCGGTTTTCTCCTCATCCTCTTCTGCCATGAAGATATGATGATATCCTGAATATGCATCAAGAAATGAAAGCAAATCACATCCAACCGTGGAGTCAACAATCTGGTCGATACGCGGCAAGGGAAATGGGTCTTTGGGACAAGCTTTATTAACATCTCGTGAAGTCGATCTGAGTCTCCATTTCCCATTTGCCTTCGCATACAACTACCGGATTGGCCAACCACGTGGATGGAGCACTCTCTAACAAGGCCTGCTGCTTCCAACTTCTTGATCTCTTCGCTATGAATTCTTGGCGCCCACCGCCTGCTTCTCGACTTTCGCTTGACGGGCCGCGATGAGGACAGACAGCTAGGTGGTGCTCAATTACTTTCACAGGAACACCGGGATGTCGACGGCTGCCATGCAAACACATCGACATTCGCCCGCAGGAAAGCAACGAGCGCGCCTTCCTATTTAGGGTCGAGAGTGGCCCTGATGGTGAAGGTACCACCAGTGCCGTCCTCCTTGGCGGGCACCTTCTTGGTCTTCGGTGGAGCTGCCATCTTCTTCTTGCACTTGACGGTGGAGCTCGATGGTGCGTCCTCGACGGTAGCGCAGCACTCCGAAGAGGTGCGCTTGCCGGAGTGGGAATCAGAACTCTTGCCGGACAAAGTGGTCTTCTTCTTCCCCGGAGCCTCAAATGACAAGTGATTTGCTATCCGTCAGAATCGCTGCATCCCGGTAAATCTTGTCGGCAGAGATAAGAGCATCTTTCTTGTCGCCATGAACAGAAATGACACTTATCGGGCCGGGCATCTTGAGCAAATTGTATGCATAATGAGAGGCTGCCATGAACTTGGCGAAAAGGGACGGCCAAGTATCCCATTATAAGGCAATGTGAAATCAGCAACGCCGAACGTGACCCTCTCGATCCCGAAGTTTAGCTCGCGCCAAATGTTACCGCAACGTGATCTTCCTTTCGCTTGCTCCTCCACGGGTTGATTCCTTGAATGTGCCGTCTCTTCGAGCTCGCTTGTCGTGGATTTGAAGCTTCGAGCACCGCGATGAGATCAGGTTTAAGCCGGCCCCGCCGTCAACTAGCATCTTGGTGACTTTGAGGTTGCGGATAGTTGGTGAGACCAACACCGGCAAGCACCCGACCGCAGTTATGCGGTCAGGGTGGTCCTCAATATCAAAGATGATAGGCATGCTGGACCACTTCAGAGGCCTACGTGACTCTACGGAGGGTTCTGCTGCATTAACCTCCCGCATCCATTGCTTGAGCTGGCGGTGTGAGGTATGCAGAGAAGCACCACCGTCAACGCAGAGGACCTCCGTGGCTTTCAAACTCCTGCTCATCAGCTTCATCGCCTTCCATATCTTCATCGTCATCGCTGTCTTCATCCTTGTCGCGCCGCTGGAGGTCTATCTCCTTGCCGCTGCTTGGCCTTGCCGCGGCGTCCTCCCGGCCGGTCTCTTCTTGCTAGCTGCCCCAGCACCTTCCTGGGCCTTTTCCTTGTCACGCCGCTCGTACTCAGCCTTCTGCTGTTCAACAAGCTGCTCGACTTTCTTGTAGCTCTGGAGGTCGTGGCCCTTGGTGCGGTGAATCTTGCAGTACTGTTTGTTGAAGCCGTCCTGCTTGTCGGCGGCCGCCACAGCCTGGCGGTCGGTGTCAGCGGCAACCTCCTTGCCGGAGCTACCAGCTTTGGCCTTCTTGGCGCCACCTCCGTTGCCGGACTGCTCGACAACTAGTACCTCTTTGCTCTTCTTCCTTCGATTGTTCCGCCGCCGACTCTTCTTTGCCGGGCGGTCTCCTCACTATCGATCCTGTACGCATTCTCTCCCGAGTCTCCTCCTTCCTCAAAGACGCGCACACTTGTCGGCCGGGCATATAGATCATCGACGTCCTTGACTTTGCACATCGCCATCTCCTCCCTCATCCTGCGGTTCCGCACGCTCGATGAACGCTGATCACATGGCGGGGTGGACATCTGGGATGTTGTAGTGCACACGGCTGAATCTCTGGATGGACTTGCGCAGGGACTCTCCTTCCTTCTGGGCGAGCAGATGAAGGTCACTTTCCTGGCCATGAGGCTTGTGGCCGCCTGTGAAGGCGCCGACAAACTGATGGCATAGATCTGCCCAAGAAGATATGGAGCTGTCCGGCAAGTGCATGAGCCAAGATCTGACATTTGGCTTGAGTACCAGCGGGAAGTAGTTGGCGAGGATCTTGTCGTCTCGTCCCCCGGCAGCTTGCACCGCAATGGTGTAGATGCTGAGGAACTCCGATGGATGCGTCCTGCCACCATACTTCTCTGGCACATCTGGCTTGAAATTTTTCTTGTCGGGCCACTGGACTTGCCGCAGCTCACGAGTGAACGCAGGGCAACCTACCGCGTACGGCAAGTCACCTGGTTCCCCTGGCGCTTGCATGTCTACAGCGGGCCCAGCGCGCTGGTCGGATTGACGCCGCGCTTCTCTTCGGCGCTCGATGCGAGTTCGAGCGTCCTCTTGTTGCCGTTCTTGAAGAACTTGGCGCTGATCACGACGAGTTCGAGGATCCGACGACGCGGTGGAGTCGCTGTCGAGATGGATCCGACGAGTCGGGGATCTTGGCCTTCGGGATGGAGAGTGCATGGTGGTTGCACCCCCGCATGTCTCGTCGCCACCGGCTCGTGCCTTGTCGTCTCGCCGCGGCAAGGATGCAGTTGGTTGCCGCGGAGTATCGCCGTTGGCAAAGCCTATGAGACTCTGAATGGTGGCCCTCCATTCGTCGACCTTGTCAGCCGTTGGAGGGTAGTCTAGAAGCAGTTGAGCTCTCGCCAAGGTTTCTGCTGGAGTGGTGGGTGGTAAAGGCGTACGGTGCGAGGAACGGGATATGCTCGGACTTCTAACCAAGTTAGAGGGAGCAGCATCCCGTCCAGGCGATCGTACTCTGCTCGTACCAGCATGCTGGCGTGCATGCTGGTCTCGAGGGCTTCGGGATCCTCCAGCTTGGCCTTGATCCAACGAAGCGTATGGTGCTGCGAGCACCGTGGACGCTTGTCGGTCTCGCGCCTCTGAGATGGACGCGATGCGTATCCGGACGCCGAGGTTCGCGCCGCCTTGTCCTTGGACTTGGCAGCGTCGTGGGCTCCTCGACGACGCCGTTTTCTCCGCCATGCGTCTTCCCCACCACTCGTCAGCTCCGGTGGTGGTGGGTTTGACGCGACGGCTCTGCTGCCGCCGCCTTCTTCTTCGGTGGCATGTTGATGAAGATGATGAAGATGTTGCTCGTGTGAACGCCGGATCAGGTTCACATAGCCTCGACGCCCCCTACCTGGCGCGCCAAAGATGTCGGGGAAGCTGATCATGACCCACGAACACCTATGGGACCGGCGGACCGAGTCCCTTTTGGTTCGGAGGGGGGCGGAGATTTCACGAAGAGCAGATCGGGGCGATGCACACGAGCAGTTTACCCAGCTTCGGAGCTCTCCGGAGAGATAATACTCCTACTGCTGCTTGGTTGATTGTCTTGTGTTCTTGCTAGGGAGCAATGAGAGCTACAAAACCTAGCTTGAGTGAGTGTAGTCTCGAATGAGTCGAATGAACCGAACCCCTTCTACGTTGCACATGGGCCTCCTTTTATAGGCTCAAGGGGTCTCCGACAGGTGGCAACGTAGATGAGGGTACGAATGGAAAAACAGTAGTTGGTACACCGACTTGTACAGTGCTTTCTACCTAACTCTGACGGCAAGGGACAAGAGTAATAAATGCCCGTCCATGTCGTATGAACAGTGCAACAGGGACCGTCAGGTGCGCCACCGTTTGCCACGATGGTAGGCCCGTCAGCGCCGCTTATCGCTGCTCCCCGCTGGCTGCACAGCCTCTTGACACGCCAGCATGGAATGGCCCCATGGCGACATCGCTGGTGAATGAGCTGGAGCGGAGATGAAGAGAGGTTGCTGCGCTGCAAGCACCTTGCCGCGGCTGAATCCTTGTCGCGCTCGGGAGCTTGTCGCTCACCAAGCCTTCCCGGCAAGCTCCTCTTGCCGGGGTCTTGCTTCCTTCGTGCCTTGAGTGGCCTTCCCGGCAAGCTCCTCTTGCCGGGGCCTTGAATATTTTGTTCTTGAATGGATCCAAAGGAGCCGCGGAAGACCTTGGCGGTCACTAGGCAAGCCCTGCCGCGGGGTGCTGCAACTGCCCGTGCACGAGTTCGGGATATTAGGGTACCCCTACTCTAGTACATCGACAGTTGGACATTTGAATATTTACACCAATGTCATCAGTCAAAAAGGCCCATAGTAATTCTCAAATTGGACTTTGAGAAGGCTTTTGACTCTGTTGAGCATGAAGCTATCTTCCAAATCCTAAGATATAAGGGATTTAATGATAAGTGGATTCTTTGGATGAAGCAGCTCCTGGCCACTGGTACTTCTTCTGTTTTGCTTAATGGTGTCCCTGGGAGGAAGTTTGTTTGTAAAAAGAGTCGATTGTGGTGACCTCAGATCTCCTCTGCTCTTTGTCATAGCTGCTCATCTGCTACAAACAGTGATTAATGATATGTTCAGGAAGGGAATTCTTCACCTACCTATACCTTGCCATGATTCTGATTACCCTGTGATCCAGTATGCTGATGATACATTGATCATCCTCCCTGCAGACAGGGTTCAACTTCTCGCATTGAAGGATATGCTCAAGGTGTTTTCTCAGTCCACTGGTCTGGATGTTAACTACCATAAATCATTTATTAATCCAATCAATGTGGACTCTGCTGTAATGGAAGATTTGGCTGCTGCTTTTGGTTGCAAAATTGGTAAAATGCCTTTTACATACCTTGGATTGCCTATGGGGACTACAAGGCCCAAAATGGTGGACTTCATGCCTTTGCTGGACTGTATGGAGAGAAGAATGACTGCCATTTCTTCTTTCCTTAAACAAGGTGAAAGATTGCAGTCCCTCAACTCTGCTCTATCTTCAATGCCCATTTTCTTTTTGAGTAGTCTTGCTCTGCCAGCCGGTATTCTCAAGCAGTTGGAAAGAATACAAAGGCAGTGTTTATGGAGAAAGCATAGAGATGAGCCTGCTCCATCTCTTGCTGCTTGGGATCTCATTTGTAGGCCAAAAAACAAAGGAGGTCTGGGTATTCTTAATCTGGGGGTTCAGAATGTGGCTCTTCTTCTCAAACATGCCAATAACTTCCTGAACAAGAGAGATATCCCTTGGGTGTCCCTAGTCTGGAATTCATACTACTATGAAAGAATGCCCCAGGGAACAAATGACTGTGGCTCCTTACGGTGGAGGGATATTTGTAAAGTCATGCAGCATTTCGTGGACTGCTCTCAGGTGCGAGATCAATGAAGGGACACTACCCTTTTTGGGCTGATAATTGGAACCTTGGCACTGCATGTTCTAGTCTGCGCACAAGATTCAAGGCTTTTTCTTTGCCAAGGATCCTGGATTTCAGTTAAGGAAATTTTCAATACTCAGGATATGCACCAGCTTTTCCACCTTCCCTTATCTGCTCAGGCCTTTAATGAGTTGAACTTGATTAAGGATTTGATGGATTCCCTCAACAGAGACCCCAGTTCGAGGGATGTTTGGCTCGCAGGCTCTTCCAAGATTTTCAAACCCAAGATGTTTTACTCCTACACTTTTGTGCCTGAGTCCTTTAATCCTTTACTCGGTGGGATTTGGAAATCCTCTTGTACCCTCAAGATCAAAGTCTTTGCTTGGATGCTTATTATGGACAAGTTGAACACCAAGGATATGGTTGAGAGAAGGCACCGCACATGGAAGATGGAGTCCATTGTAGGCTTTGCCTCTTGCGAGCTAGAGAAACCAGGGATCACCTATTCTTCAACTGCAATTTCAGATGTGAGGGTCTGGAATTATCTCTAGATTGATTGGTCTGCTGGCTCATCCATGATTCAGCTGGTTACTCAGGCAAGAAGAAGTTTTGATAAGCCTTTCTTCTCTGAAGTGGTGTTCATTGCTTGCTGGAATATTTGGATCATCAGAATTGCCAAAGTGTTCAGAAATGAGAGGGCTAGTTTTAATAAATGGAGGTTTGCTTTTCGGCATGATATTAGCCTAATGCAGCACCGAATCAAATCTTCTTACAAGGATGACCTGCTTAAATGGATCTCTTTCCTCCCCCCTTAAGACAGTTTTGTAAGACTCCCCCTTTTCTACCTTGTTCTCTGGTTACTCCTTGTACTCAACTTGTTGTACTTCTTCTTTCATTAATAAAGTTTTGATATGCTGTGGGGGTTTTGCCCTACAGTTCACAGTAAAAAAAACATCAGAAAGAGTCTATATCAGAGCTTTCTAGCAAGTCCACATACTCAACTATCATTTAATCTTTCATAATTGCTAACACTCACGCAATACTTGTGGTTAAGTGCACCATGCTTTAACATACTTGATGCACCGCTAGGTGACAGACCTATTGCAGGAGCAGATGCAGACGTTATGAACGTTATGACAAAATCACGGTATGATGACTACTTGATAGTTAAGTGCACCATGCTTTACGGCTTAGAACCGGGACTTTAAAAATGTTTTGAACACCATGGAGCATATAAGATGTTGCAAGAGTTGAAATTGGTATTTCATACTCATGCCCGTGTCGAGAGGTATGAGACCTCGGACAAGATTTTTTGCCTACAAGATGGAGGAGAATAGCTCAACCAAAGGAGCATGTGCTCAGATTGTCTGGGTACTACAATTGCTTGAATCAAGTGGGAGTTAATCTTCCAGATAAGATAGTAATTGACAGAATTCTCTAGTCACTATCACCAAGTTATTAGAACTTCGTGATGAAATATAATACATGGGACGATTTAAAGTAATTCTCGAGCTCTTCGCGATGCTGAAATCGACGAAGGTAGAAATCAAGAAAGAGCATCAAGTGTTGATGGTTAACAAGACCACTAGTTTCAAGTAAAGGGACAAAGGGAAGAAAAGGAACTTCAAGAAGAACGGCAAGCAAGTTGCTACTCAAATGAAAAAGCCCAAGTCCGGACCTAAGCACAAACCGAGTGCTTCTACTGCAAAGGGACTGGTCACTAGAAGCGGAACTGCCCCAAGTATTTGGTGGATAAGAAGGATGGAAAAGTGAACAAAGCTATATTTGATATACATGTTATTGATGTGTACTTTACTAGCGTTTATAGCAACCCCTCGGTATTTGATACTGGTTCAGTTGCTAAGAGTAGTAACTCGAAACGAGAGTGGCAGAATGAACAGAGACTAGTTAAGGGTGAAGTGACAATGTGTATTGGAAGTGGTTCCAAGATTGATATGATCATCATCGCACACTCCATATACTTTCGGGATTAGTGTTTAACCTAAAATAAATGTTATTTAGTGTTTGCGTTGAGCATGAATATGATTGGATCATGTTTATTGCAATATGGTTATTCATGTAAGCTAGAGAATAATTGTTGTTCTGTTTGAATGAGTAAAACCTTCTATGGTCATACACCCAATGAAAATGGTTTGTTGGATCTCGATCTTGGTGATACACATTTTCATAATATTGAAGCAAAAAGATGCAAAGTTAATAATGATAGTGCAACTTATTTGTGGCACTGCCGTTTAGGTCATATTGGTGTAAAGCGCATGAAGAAACTCCATGCTAATGGACTTTTGGAATCACTTGATTATGAATCACTTGATGCTTGCGAACCATGCCTCATGGGCAAGATGACTAAGACTCCGTTCTCCGGAACAATGGAGCGAGCAACATATTTGTTGGAAATCATACATACTGATGTATGTGGTCCGATGAATATTGAGGCTTGCGGCGGGTATCATTATTTTCTGACCTTCACCGATGATTTGAGAAGATGTGGGTATATCTACTTGATGAAACACAAGTCTGAAACATTTGAAAAGTTCAAAGAATTTCAGAGTGAAGTGGAGAATCATCGTAATAAAAATAAATTTTTCTACGATATGATCGCAGAGATAAAATATTTGAGTTACGAGTTTGGCCTTCAGTTAAAACAATGTGAAATAGTTTCACTACTCACGCCACCTCGAACACCACAGTGTAATGGTGTGTCCGAACGTCGTAACCGTACTTTATTAGATATGGTGCAATCTATGATGTCTCTTACCAATCTACCACTATCATTTTGGGGTTATGCATTAGAGACAGCTACATTCACGTTAAATAGGGCACCATCTAAATCCGTTGAGACGACACTGTATGAACTATGGTTTGGCAAGAAACCTAAGCTGTCGTTTCTTAAAGTTTGAGGTTGCAATGCTTATGTGAAAAAGTTTCAACCTGATAAGCTCAAACCCAAATCGGAGAAGTGCGTCTTCATAGGATAACCAAAAGAAAATGTTGGGTACACCTTCTATCACATATCCAAAGGCAAGATATTTGTTGCTGAGAATGGATCCTTTCTAGAGAAGGAGTTTCTCTCGAAAGAAGTGAGTGGGAGGAAAGTAGAACTTGATGAGGTAATTGTACCTGCTCCCTTATTGGAAAGTAGTTCATCACAGAAACCGGTTCCTGTGACTCCTACACCAATTAGTGAGGAAGCTAATGATGATGATCATATAACTTCAGATCAAGTTACTACCGAACCTCGTAGGTAAACCAGAGTGAGATCCGCACCAGAGTGGTATGGTAATCCTGTTCTGGAGGTCATGTTACTTGACCATGACGAACCTACGAACTATGAGGAAGCAATGATGAGCCCAGATTCCGCAAAATGGCTTGAGGCCATGAAATCTAAGATGGGATCCATGTATGAGAACAAAGTGTGGACTTTGGTTGACTTGCCCAATGATCGGCGGGCCATTGAGATTAAATGGATCTTCAAGAGGAAGACGGACGCTGATAGTAGTGTTACTATCTACAAAGCTAGAATTGTCGCAAAAGTTTTTCGACAAGTTCAAGGTGTTGACTACGATGAGAGTTTCTCACTCGTATTTATGCTTAAGTCTGTCCGAATCATGTTAGCAATTGCCACATTTTATGAAATCTGGCAAATGGATAAACAAAACTGCATTCCTTAATGGATTTATTAAAGAATAGTTGTATATGATGCAACCAGAAGGTTTTGTCAATCCTGAAGGTGCTAACAAAATATGCAAGCTCCAGCGATCCATCTATGGACTGGTGCAAGCATCTTGCAGTTGGAATATACGCTTTGATAAGTTGATCAAAGCATATAGTTTTATACAGACTTGCGGTGAAGCCTGTATTTACAAGAAAGTGAGTGAGAGCACTACAACATTTCTGATAAGTATATGTGAATGACATATTCTTGATCGAAAATAATGTATAATTATTCTGCAAAGCATAAAGGAGTGTTTGAAAGGAGTTTTTCGAAGAAAGACCTCGGTGAAGCTACTTACATATTGAGCATCAAGATCTATAGAGATAGATCAAGACGCTTGATAAGTTTTTCAATGAGTACATACCTTGACAAGATTTTGAATGGAATAGTCAAATAAACAGTTCTTGCCTGTGTTACAAGGTGTGAAATTGAGTAAGACTCAAAGCCCGACCACGGCAGAAGATAGAAAGAGAATGAAAGTCATTCCCTATGCCTCAGCCATAGGTTCTATAAAGTATGTCATATTGTGTACCAGAACTATTTTATACCCTACACTAAGTTTGTCAAGGGAGTACAATAGTGATCTAGGAGTAGATCACTGAACAGCGGTCAAAATTATCCTTAGTGGAATAAGGATATGTTTCTCGATTATGGAGGTGACAAAAGGTTCGTCGTAAACGGTTACGTCGATGCAAGCTTTGACACCGATCTGGATGAACTAAGTCTCGATCTATATACATATTGAAAGTGGGAGCTATTAGCTAGAGTAGCTCCGTGCAGAGCATTGTAAACATAGACATTTGCAAAATACTTACAGATCTGAATGTGACAGACCTGTTGACTAAAATTATCTCACAAGCAAAACATGATCACACCTTAGTACTCTTTGGGTGTTAATCACATAGCGTTGTGAACTAGATTACTGACAATAGTAAACCCTTTGATTGTTGTGACATGTCGATGTGAACTATGGGTGTTAACCACATAAAGATGTGAACCATTGATGTTAAATCACATGGCGATGTGAACTAGATTATTGACTCTAGTGCAAGTGGGAGACTGAAGGAAACATGCCCTAGAGGCAATAATAAAGTTATTACTTATTTCCTTAAATCATGATAAATGTTTATTATTCATGCTAGAATTGTATTAACCGGAAAATTAGTACATGTGTGAATACATAGACAAACAGAGTGTCACTCGTATGCCTCTACTTGACTAACTTGTTGAATCAAATATGGTTAAGTTTCCTAGCCATAGACATGAGTTGTCATTTGATTAACGGGGTCACATCATTAGAGAATGATGTGATTGACTTGACCCATTCCGTTAGCTTAGCACTTGATCGTTTAGTATGTTGCTTTTGCTTTCTTCATGACTTATACATGTTCCTATGACTATGAGATTATGCAACTCCCGTTTACCGGAGGAACACTTTGTGTGCCACCAAACTTCACAACCTAACGGAGTGATTATAATGGTGCTCTACAGGTGTCTCCAAAGGTACTTGTTGAGTTGGCGTATTTCGAGATTGGGATTTGTCACTCCGATTGTCGGAGAGGTATCTCTGGGCCCACTCGGTAATGCACATCACTATAAGCCTTGCAAGCATTGTAACTAATGAGTTAGTTGCGGGATGATTTATTACAGAATGAGTAAAGAGACTTGCCGGTAACGAGATTGAACTAGGTATTGAGAAACCGACGATCGAATCTCGGGCAAGTAACATACGGATGACAATGGGAACAACGTATGTTGTTATGCGGTTTGACCGATAAAGATCTTCATAGAATATGTGGGAGCCAATATGAGCATCCAGGTTCCGCTATTGGTTATTGACCGGAGACGTGTCTCGGTCATGTCTACATAGTTCTCGAACCCGTAGGGTCCGCACGCTTAAAGTTCGGTGATGATCGGTATTATGAGTTTATGTGATTTGATGTACCGAAGGTAGTTCAGAGTCCCGCATGAGATCAGGGACATGACAAGGAGTCTCAAATTGGTCAAGACATAAAGATCGATATATTGGATGACTATATTCGGACATCGGAAAGGTTCCGAGTGATTCGGGTATTTTTCGGGGGTACCGGGGAGTTACGGGAATACGAGGAAGAAGTAATGGGCCTCATGGCCCAAGTGGTGGAAGAAAGGAGGTAGGGCGCGCGGCCCCCCTAGCCCAAACCGAATTGGACTAGGGGGCCGACCCCTCTTTCCTCCTTTTCCTCCCTCTCCTTCCTTCTCCTTCTCCTCCTTCCTTTCCTCCTCCTAGTAGGAGTAGGAAAGGGGAGTCCTACGTACTCCTACTGGGAGGAGGACTCCTCCTCCTTGCGCGCCGACAAGGGCCGGCCGGCCTCCCCCCTTGCTCCTTTATATACAGGGGCGGGGGGAACCTCTAGACACACAAGTTGATCTATTGATTTATTTCAGTCGTGTGTGGTGCCCCCCTCCACCATATTCCACCTCGGTCATATCGTAGCGGTGCTTAGGCGAAGCCCTGCTTCGGTAGCAACATCATCACCGTCATCACACCGTCATGCTGACGGAACTCTACCGTGAAGCTCTGCTGGATTGGAGTTCGCAGGACGTCATCGAGCTGAACGTGTTCTGAACTCGGAGGTGCCGTACGTTCGGTACTTGGATCGGTCGGATCGTGAAGACGTACGACTACATCAACCGCGTTGTGCTAACGCTTCTGCTTTCGGTCTATGAGGGTACGTGGACAAACACTCTCCCCTCTCGTTGCTATGCATCACCATGATCCTGCGAATGCGTAGGAATTTTTTTGAAATTACTATGTTCCGCAACAACTTTCCCTACCAAAACCATCATGCTTGTTGTGACAAGCTCTGGTTTGTGAGAAGGTTATACCCAAACCTGCCCCAAATGGGACAAATTTTTTACCATGGCATGTTGATGCTGCTCCATGATAGCATGCCAAGTTTCATGAATTTCAGACGATTTTTGGATTTACTAGAAATTAAAAGCCATGTATATCAATGTTTGCGGCCAAGTGACGGTGGCAGGGTGTTTGAAATTCATTCCCATTTCTTGCATGGGACCTAAGCATGCAACCTAGGACACATATTTTATTTTTCAACCAGTTTATATGAACTGGCGAATGTGCATGTAGGTCAAATTTGAATTATGCGCATAAAATTCCTGGAAAACCCAGTTAATGTATAAAAATGTCCAAACGAACCCCGAAAAATTCCAAAATTGAACATAACACTCCTGTTGTTCTATGTTGACACTCGAAATTTTTTGGAAGCAATAAGAGGCAACAGATATCGTTTTGTCCCCAAAGGTGGCACGTTCCCTACGAAACCATCATGCTTGTTGTGAGAAGCTCTTGTTTGTGAGAAGCTTATACCCAAACCTGCCCCAAATGGGACAAAAAATTTACCACCGCATGTTGATGCCGCTCCATGATAGCATGCCAGGTTTCATGAATTTCAGACGAGTTTTGGATTTATTAGAAATTAAAAGCCATGTATCTCAATGTTTGCGGCCGAGTGACGGTGGCAGGGTGTGTGCCATTCATTCCCATTTCTTGCATGGGACCTAAGCATGCAACGAAGGACACACATTTGATTTTTCAACCAGTTTATATGGATTGGAGCATGTGCATGTAGTTCCAATTAGAATTATGCGCATAAAATGCCTGGAAAACCAAGTTAATGTATAAAAACGTCCAAACGAACCCTGAATAATTCCAATTTTTTGACGACACACCTATAGTTGCATGTTCACTGCAGATAAAAGTTCTAACAATTCAAACACCATCCTTTGTAGCCGTGACCCCATTACGTAATTCAAATCAAGACGATAAGTCAAGTAGGTCGCACACAGTTTATTATCACCAACCGTGGGTGATGTAGCACAAAATATCTTGTAGCACCGTCGGTGTATAGTACGCCTATGGCTTACGCGAGAAGGTGCGTCGGCTACAGCCTACAGCCGGCGTGTCAAGTACACTAGCTCACTCCCCAAATATCATTTCACTGTTCATTCATCGCTGGTGAAAGATGGGGACGTGGACCCACGTCGTGAGGGAAACTTCAGCGGCCCACTCCGGCGAGAGCCCGGCCGCAGCCGCCAGACGCATGCTAACAAGCTTCATGAGGGCGACCACAATCTGCATCCGGGCGGCCAAGGCAGCCCAAATGGCTGATGTTGCTTCTCAGGCGGCGGCATCATCATCTGCCTCGGGCATAGCCACTGGCGAGTGCGGCACAACAACTGTCCTTTCCGTTGTGGTGGCCTTAGCCCTGATGGAGGCCGCCCACTACCATGTCAAGGCCGTCGACGCCCAGCTCGTGGTGGTCACCGCACAAATCGAATGAAGCTTCTCCGACAACGGTCAGCAACCCACGACCGAAGAGCTGGCAATCGTCGAGAGAGTTCGAGCAGCCGTCCGTTCCTGCGCGGCATACCTTGCCACAACTGAGCCCGCCAGAGCCCAGATTGCGGCCGCCCACGCCCATCTCGTTGCGGCCTATGCCAAAGATATGGCGGATGCATATGGCGAGATGCTTGCCGAGTATGGTGCAATTGATTCCATGGAGCCCCTTCCCCAGGAGACCGTCGGGCGCGAGCTGGACATGGAGGCGGCGGCGGAGATCGACGAGCTTCAGCCGTAGTAGTACTCTTTGTTTTGTTTAATTAAGAGCGCCGGTCTTTAATTTGTTAGAGTAATGTTTAGGTCAGCTAGCTCAGTTTAATTGCTGAGCTTGCTCGATTAAGAAGTTAGTCTCCTTTGTGTACCCAAATTATGCAATGACGTGGATGACCACTATAACCAGGGAAATTCAACCCAAAATTTTTGATGTTCAAACTCAACACACACAGGTTAAGCTATCTGAATCGTTTGTGATGTTCACATATCGTACATAGTTCTGAATAAGGGACCGTGTCTGATGACACTTTGCACGCTAGTTTTTTCGCTGAAGTGATTCCAAATTTTCGGCTTCCGCGGAAATACCTACCTCCCCGCCCCTCCCCCTTACCAAAAGCCACATTTCTCCTCTTTCCGCCTTCCTTTCCAAGTTGAAACCTTCACTCCTTGCTTGCAGCGCCGCCTCCTCGCCGGCGACCCTCCTTCACGCTGCTCGGCCTCGCCTATCCAGGCAGGTAATCCACACCCGACCCCCATCCTCCTCCTCCTTCCACATCCCACATGCCCCGACCGCCGGCGTGAGCGCGACACCTTCCACCCAAATCACCGACCCCTCCACCAAATAAGCGCCGCCCTGAGCCATGGTGCACGCAGTATAGCCAGGATCTCCAGGAGCATTTGGCAGCGGAGAAGCAAATCGCGACCGCACGCGCGGATGAGGTCGCAATCACTGCCATTTGTGTCGACCCCCAGATCTTGGAGGAGCACCTCGCCGTCGAGGCCACCATTGACGCCTTGCGCGCTGACGCCGCGAGGCGGTTGGCTGCTTTAAATGACAGTTCGTGGCATTTTCTCGAGGCCACTGTCGGTGCCTTCAACGAAGACTACGAGGTGTTTTCTCAGCGTGCACGTGCTTACCTCATCTCGAGAGCCAGTAGGTTGATGCCCGGAGCAGCTCAGGCAACTCACCACTACAACGAGGGCACCCACGATGCGGAGGCCTTGCCCTCTTCCATGTCCAAGGAGCCAATCGTCATTGATATCTCCGACAATGAGGAGTAGCTTGTCTTATTAGCTCACTATAAGGACCCATGTTCAGTTTGCTAGCTACTGCCTTTTCTTAAAAATTCTAGTGAATTGTGCTATCTACTTTTACGATGCAATCTTTTGCTATAGTGTATATGTTCTATATGTCGTGCAATGTGGTGTTTAGTTAACTGCATGGTCCAATTCTGCAAATGTGATGTTCAATTCTTCAGGGTGCAATATTTCCAAGTTGTTAAGCATGCTTGGTTTGGTTAACTGTCTGATCTTCTATTACGAGTATGTTAAATTGTGCAATATGGTACTTAGTTAATGTTTGGTTCATTTCTTGTGGGGTTTAGTTAACTTCTTGGTTCAATTATGCAATGCGGTGTTCAATTGTTGTGGCTGCCACTCGTACGCGTCGGTCCTAAACAAATGGTTTTTAACCCCTTTTCGCGATGGCATTCGGAACCATCGCCAAGTGAGTGTGGGCGATAGGGGGGTCCTTCCCACACGACCCAGAAACCGTCGGGGATATGCTGTCCTGGCATGCACGCCCGGCAAAATGAGGTCGTGTGCGACCTCATAGCATGTAACATCCCAAAATTCTAAATTTTGGAATGTTATATTAAATAAATAATTGTGATTGTTTGTTTGTTGTGTGATTGATGGTGTGAAATTGAGTGGAAATAGACTTTTCTTTGAAAGTTGAATGAGAGGGAATAAAAGGAATTTCCCAAAACTTTCATCTTACATTTTTCTTGATCTCCATGAATTCAAAGTCATCTCATCACAAGACCCTAGAGTGAAGATAATATGACTTCTTCCATCATTTGAGAATATTTCAAGTAAGAAATTTATGCCACTCAAGGATTTTCATGAGAGAAGATACAAGGACTTTTTCAAAATATATGAAATAGAGTGGGGAGTGATGAGCACCACTTTTGAAATTTATTTGAATCACTTTTGAAAAAAAAGTTTTCCATTTGGAGCTTCAAGATCCTTTCTATAAAATCAAGAGAGGGGATAAAATGACTTTCTCAAATATAAAAGAGTGGGAAATTTCATTTTGAATATTAGTTGGAGTTTCTATAGTTTATTTGGTAGTTATTTGATTTGCAAAACATGCATTAAATGCATTAGGAAAATATTTTCAAATTCTTATATGCTTGATTAAATGTTCACTGTGTTGTAGATATTCAGAGTAATTTTAGAAATTATCATGGTATTTTTGGGATATTGTTTGGATTCATTTTGGCCTCAGAAAGTTTTCTGTAAAAAAAACGCACACGCACCTGCGTGGACCGAAACCCCCGGCCTAGCCAGCTAGCCACGCCAGGCCAGGCACACCCCCGTGACAGAGCTGGCGATTGGCCAGGCCAGCCCAGCGCCCGAGCGCTCTTCCCGTCGCTCTCCCGCTCCTCGTCTCCCTCTCTGTCCCGCTACCCGTGGGCCCCGCGCCCATCATACCCAACCTCCGCTTGTTCCGCTCGGATAGAGCACACACTCGCGCTCCCGCAACCACCGGCGGCATTGCCCCGGGATAAGGCCTATCCGCCGCGACCCTGAGCCCCTCTCCATGCCTATAAAAACCCCCGTGACCCCCTCTCTTCATTCTGCCACTCCGCATCGTCCCTCGCTCCTCACAGACACCGCCTCGTCCATTTGGATCTCGCAAGAGCTGAAGCTCTCCGTCGTTGTTTCCGTCGTCGGTGGAACCCCCAAGCCCTCTTCTCTATGTCAAAAATTTGTTCCCTTGCCATCCCGCATCTGGTTGACATTTTTTTGCCCCGAGGGACCGCCGGAGACAACGCCCCAACGACCTGCATCCTCGCCGGAGCATGGAGCCGCCGTCCCCATGCAGCACAACCCCGTCGTCCCCGACGCGAGCCACCTCCACCACCAGACCGCCCACGTCGCGCCCGTCCCGTCCGTCATCTTCCCCGCCGCCGAGGAGCACCGCAGCCGCCGCCCCGTCCGCCACCTAATGCCAGCGCCGCCGTCTCCTGTATGTCGCCGTCGCTACCGTAAGACGAGCCCCCTCTCGTTCATTTTTTAATTATTTTAGTATTAGATTAGATCGGTTAACCGCGATTTTATTAAACCTTGCGGTTTAGTGAAAACCAGTCTCCAGTTTTCTTCTTATTTAGCCACGGTAGTGTCTTTTTTCACTTAGTGGTCGTTCGTCGTATAGCTACCGCAGTGAACACTCTTCAGCTACTAGAAATCCGCCACGTGGCCAGGGACCTGGTCACGAATAAAACTTTCACAATCAAGTCCCTAAGTTTTCAGTTTAGCCCCTATACTTCGAATGGTTGTATCTTTTTAACCGTAAGTCCAAATTAGATGAAACCAGCGGCAAATTCTTATTATTGTTTAGATCTATCCAGTGGTATCATATTTGTAAACTTTTGTTAGTTTCAAATTTGAACTTTATTCAGATTTGAATTCAAACTTCAAATGGCCATATCTCCTAAACCGTAGTTCCGATTAAGTTGATTCTTTTTGTGTTTCGTCACCGTAGCCAACCCCTACCACCAAGACCCTTCTCACCATAATTTTCACGCACTTAGGATCTGTCCATAGTAGTTTTAATCGTATGCCTTCTATGCACTATGCTTCACATCACAAATTTTGAACCCCATGTCTATGTTGTGTTGCACTTAGAATTTTTCGTGATAGTTGAGTGTGTTGGATTTTCATTTGGTTTTTCTGGGTCTTTTTGTTGTGCATGTTACTTTGGTTCTCTGAAATGACTGCTTATGTGAACGCAATGTTTGTCTTTATAGATTTTCATCGGAGAGTGACGAATAGTTCTATTAAGTAAATTTCTGAGAGCGATTTAATCTTCATCAATTATTACCAGGCAAGTTCACATTTGATCATTCTTTCAATTACCTATGTTTTATATTATGCGGTTAGTCCTTTTGTGGTAGGATTTATTGTAGCCAGATGGCTATGCCGTTACCTAGTAGCTCATTTGAGGTAGGTCTGATCTATACAACCTTGTCACCACCGTGTAAGTTTATTTCTGCCTAGCAAATGTAGACCTGGATTGGGAAGTGTTCATGGCGAGACAAGAGTGCCAAAGTAGTAATTAGGACCAAGACTTGTAAATGAACTACCTGGGTGGTATTTGGTTTGAATGGTGGCAAAGTACGGTGGTAGCATGCATGGTTAATCCATGGTGGTGAACCACTAGTGGTCGGCCGCCCAGGCTCAAAGGGATCAAACGTATTTTCATGTCTAGAAGCTTACTCGTGCAGCCACAAGCCAATATCGGCTCTGGCTTAGTTGAGTAGATAGTGTGACCTCTTCCGGGATAGGCTAGCAGATGTAGAATGAGTAGGTGTACCGGCTGATGACCCACAAGTATAGGGGATCTATCGTAGTCCTTTCGATAAGTAAGAGTGTCGAACCCAACGAGGAGCAGAAGGAAATGATAAGCGGTTTTCAGCAAGGTATTCTCTGCAAGTACTGAAATAAGTGGTAACAGATAGTTTTGTGATAAGATAAATTGTAACGAGAAACAAGTAACAAAAGTAAATAAGGTGCAGCAAGGTGGCCCAATCCTTTTTGTAGCAAAGGACAAGCCGTAACAAACTCTTATAATAGGAAAAGCGCTCCCTAGGACACATGGGAATATCGTCAAACTAGTTTTCATCACGCTCATATGATTCGCGTTCAGTACTTTGATAATTTGATATGTGGGTGGACCGGTGCTTGGGTGTTGTTCTTACTTGAACAAACACCCCACTTATGATTAACCTCTATTGCAAGCATCCGGAACTACAGCAAAAGTATTAAGGTAAACTTAACCATAGCATGAAACATATGGATCAAAATCAGCCCCTTACGAAGCAACGCATAAACTAGGGTTCAAGCTTCTGTCACTCTAGCAACCCATCATCTACTTATTACTTCCCAATGCCTTCCTCTAGGCCCAAATAATGGTGAAGTGTTATGTAGTCGACGTTCACATAACACCACTAGAGGCTAGTCAACATACATCTCATCACAATATCGAACGAATACCAAATTCACATGACTACTAATAGCAAGACTTCTCTCTTGTCCTCAGGAACAAACGTAACTACTCACAAATCATATTCATGTTCATAATCAGAGGGGTAATAATATGCATAAAGGATCTGAACATATGATCTTCCACCAAATAAACCAACTAGCATCAACTACAAGGAGTAATCAACACTACTAGCAACCTACTAGCACCAATCCCGGACTTGGAGACAAGAATTGGATACAAGAGATGAACTAGGGTTTGGAGATGAGATGGTGCTGGTGAAGATGTTGATGGAGATTACCCTCTCCCGATGAGAGGCGTGTTGGTGATGATGATGGCGATGATTTCCCCCTCCCGGAGGGAAGTGTCCCCGACAGCATAGCTCTGCCGGAGCCCTAGATTGGTTCCGCCAAGGTTCCGCCTCGTGGCGTCGGAGTCTCGTCCCGAAAAGTTGCTTCTTGTTTTTTCCCACGAAAGACTTCATATAGGAGAAGATGGACGTTGGAGAGCCACCAGGGGGCCCACGAGGTAGGGGGCGCGCCCCCCACCCTCGTGAGCAGGGTGTGGGCCCCCTGGCCTTCATCTTCGGCGATGATTTTTCTTTATTTATTTTAAGGTATTCCGTGGAGTTTCAGGACTTTTGGAGTTGCGCAGAATAGGCCTTCAATATTTGCTCCTTTTCTAGCCCAGAATTCCAGCTGCCGGCATTCTCCCTCTTCATGTAAACCTTATAAACTAAGAGAGAATAGCCATAAGTATTGTGACATAACGTGAAATAAAAGCCCATAATGCGATAAATATCGATATAAAAGCATGATGCAAAATGGACGTATCAACTCCCCCAAGCTTAGACCTCGCTTGTCCTCAAGCGAAAAGCCGATAACAATAAATATGTCCTCATGTTTAGAGGTAGAATCATCGATAAAAATAAAATACGGACATGAAGGCATCATGATTATTCTCATAACAGCAACATATATTGATTTGTCATATGATTACTTATGTTCAAGTGATGATCTTTTCACAAAGTCAAAGTATGAATCAGAAACCTTATTGAGCACCAACAAATTATACCCTCAGTCATTGATTGCAATTTATCATAACATCGGAAAGAGTCTATGTCAGAGCTTAAAAGCAAGTCCACATACTCAACTATCACTTAGTCCTTCATAATTGCTAACACTCACGCAATACTAGTGGTTACGGAGTTTTAATCGGACACAGAGAAAGATAGGGGCTTATAGTTTTTCCCCACAACCTTTTACCTCAAGGGTAATGTCAACAATAATAATTCATGCTCCCCTACATCCAATTAGATATATATATCATGTTCTTTCCAACATGCTGGGCTTGCCAAAGGATAAAATTAAAAAGGAAAGGTGAAGATCACCGTGACTCTTGCATAAGGTAAAGGATAATAATAAAAGATAGGCCCTTCGCAGAGGGAAGCAGAGGTTGCCATGCGCTTTTATGGTTGGATGCACAAAATCTTAATGCAAAAGAACGTCACTTTATATTGCCCCTTGTATGTGAACCTTTATTATGCAGTCCGTCGCTTTTATTGCGCCCACAACAAGTTCGTACAAAGCTTATTTCTCTGCACTAATAAGTCATGCATATTTAGAGAGCAATTTTTATTGCTTGCACCGATGACAACTTACTTGAAGGATCTTACTCAATCCATAGGTAGATATGGTGGACTCTCATGGCTAAATTGGTTTAAGGGTATTTGGAAGCACAAGTAGTATCTCTACTTGGTGCTGAGAATTTGGCTAGCATGAGGGGGAAAGGCAAGCTCAACATGTTAGAGGAACCATGACAACATACTTTATCTTAGATACAAGAAAACATAACTCATTATGTTGTCTTCCTTGTCCAACATCAACTCTTTAGCATGTCATATTTTAATGAGTGTTCCCAATCATAAAAGATGTCAATGATAATATATCTATATGTGAAACCTCTCTCTCCTTATTACTTCCTATTAATTGCAACGATGACCAAAACTATATTTGCCAACTCCCAACAACTTTTAATCATCATACTCTTTCTATGTGAAGTCATTACTTTCAATAAGACCAATATGAACTCTTTGTTTCTTTTTATTCTTTTCTTTTTTCCACTCAAGATCATGGAAAAGTAATCAAGCCCTTGACTCAACACTAATCTTTATTATATATAGCTTACGGACTCGATTGCATAGAGGGATCATAAAGCAAAACTTCAAAACTAGATCATGCCATGACTTTATTCTACTATATCAAGATACTACTAATAGGATCGAACTAAGAAAAACAGTAAAGATAGGAGTTGTGATGGTGATACGATACCGGGGCACCTCCCCAAGCTTGGCAGTTGCCAAGGGGAGTGCCCATACCCATGTGATTATATCTCCTTCTTTGTTGTTGGCGGTGGAGGTGTTGTTGATGATGCAAGCTTGTCGTCCACCTTCCATGGCATAGGCTCACCCTCATAGAAGGATGATCGAGTCTCCGGAATCCTCAAATCTGCAACAGAAACAACTCGAAACGAAAACAGAGGATATTTGCGTGATACGGTCGTCAAAACCTTCGGGAGAATATATAATGAATTTTTACAGACCAAAATACATATCGTGCAAGAAAACGGAGTCCAGAGGGCACACGAGGTGCTCACGAGGTAGGGGGCGCGCCAAGGGGGGTAGGGCGCGCCCTCCACCCTCGTGGAGGCCTCGTGTCCTCCCCGGACTGCTACTTATTTTTCTATTTTTCTAAATATTCCAAAACGGAGAAATATTGCCTTAGAATTTGTTTTGGAGTCGGTTTACTTACCGTAACACATACCTATTCCTTTTGAGTCCGAACGCTCGAAAGTGTCCTTATGTATTCCTCCGGGGTTACGATTTCAATAATATTAGTTTCAACATTTATAGGATTACCTGAGATATAGTGTTTGATCCTTTGACCGTTTACCACCTTTGGATTTGTGCCTTCGAAGTTGTTGATTTTTATGGCACCGGAACGGTAGACCTCCTCGATAACGTAGGGACCTTCCCATTTAGAGAGAAGTTTTCCTGCAAAAAATCTTAAACGAGAGTTGTATAGCAATGCATAATCACCTACATTAAACTCACGCTTTTGTATCCTTTTGTCGTGCCATCTTTTAACTTTTTCTTTAAATAACTTGGCATTTTCATAAGCTTGGGTTCTCCATTCATCAAGTGAGCTAATATCAAATAACCTCTTCTCACTGGCAAGATTGAAATCATAGTTGAGCTCTTTAATAGCCCAATATGCCTTATGTTCTAGTTCGAGAGGTAAGTGACATGCTTTTCCATAAACCATTTTATACGGAGACATACCCATAGGATTCTTATATGCAGTTCTATAGGCCCATAATGCATCATCAAGTTTCTTGGACCAATTCTTTCTAGACCTATTGACAGTCTTTTGCAAAATTAATTTGAGCTCTCTATTACTCAATTCTACTTGACCACTAGATTGCGGGTGATATGGAGATGCAATTCTATGATTAACATCATATTTAGCAAGCATTTTACGGAAAGCACCATGAATAAAGTGTGAACCACCATCAGTCATTAAATATCCAGGGACTCCAAACCTCGGAAAAATAACTTCCTTAAGCATTTTAATAAAAGTGTTATGATCAGCACTACTAGTTGGAATAGCTTCTTTGACATTCATCACAATATAAAAGAAACTTACGGGCATCCTTGAAGAGAGTAGGCCAATAAAAAACAGATTGCAATACCTTATGTGCAGTTCTATCTCCAGCGTGGTGTCCTCCATAAGCTTCGGAGTGACACTTGCGTAGGATCTGTTCATGTTCATGCTCAGGCACACAACATCTAATAAGACCATCTACTCCTTCTTTATAAAGATGTGGGTCATCCCAAAAGTAATGTCGCAAATCATAAAAGAACTTTTTCTTTTGTTGGTATTTGAAGCTAGGTGGTATAAATTTAGCAACAATATAATTAGCATAATCAGCATAAATTTAGCTACGAGAACTGCTTACGACATTTAATTGTTCATCAGGAAAGCTATCATCAATAGGTAGTGGGTCATCAAGAACATTCTCTAACCTAGATAAGTTGTCTGCAACGGCGTTCTCAGCTCCTTTTCTATCAACAATATGCAAATCAAATTCTTGCAGCAAGAGAACCCATCTAATAAGTCTAGGTTTAGCATCTTTCTTTTCCATAAGATATTTAATAGTAGCATGATCAGTGTGAATAGTTACTTTAGAATCAACAATATAGGGTCTGAATTTATCACAAGCAAATACAGCTGCTAAAAGCTCCTTTTCGGTAGTAGCATAATTTCTTTGAGCATTGTCTAGAGTCTTACTAGCATAATGGATAACATTTAATTTCTTATCAACTCTTTGCCCTAGAACAACACCTACAAAGATAATCACTAGCATCACACATAATTTCAAAGGGTAAATTCCAATCGGTGGCTGAACAATAGGTGCGAGACTAATGCTTTCTTAAGTATTTAAAATGCTTCTACACAATCATCATCAAAGACAAATGGTACATCTTTTGTAACAAATTAGTCGAGGTCGAGAAATTTTGAGAAGTCCTTAATGAACCTCCTATAAAACCGGCGTGACCAAGGAAACTTCTTATACCTTTGATGTCCTTGGGACATGGCATCTTTTCAATAGCATCAACCTTGGCTTTATCAACTTCAATACCTCTTTCAGAAACTTTGTGTCCCAAGACAATACCTTCATTAACCATAAAGTGGCACTTTTCCCAATTCAAGACAAGCTTAGTTTCTTCACATCTCTGCAAAACTCGATCAAGATTGCTCTAGCAATCATCAAAAGAGGAACCATAGACGGAAAAGTCATCCATGAAAACCTCACAAATCTTTTCACAGAAGTCAGAGAATATAGCCATCATGCACCTTTGAAAGGTAGCAGGTGCATTACATAAACCAAAAGGCATACGTCTATAAGCAAAAGTACCAAAAGGGCATGTAATAGTAGTCTTTGATTGATCTTTAGCCGACACAGGTATTTGAGAGAAACCAGAATAACCATCTAGAAAGCAATAGTGTGTATGTTTGCATAATCTTTCTAGCATTTGGTCAATAAAAGGTAAGGGGTAATGATCTTTCTTAGTAGCTTTATTTAATTTGCGGAAATGAATTACCATCCTATAACCTGTGATAATTCTTTGCGGAATTAATTCATCTTTATCATTAGGGACAACAGTAATACCTCCCTTCTTAGGGACACAATGGACAAGACTTACCCACTGACTATCAGCAACGGGATAAATTATACCTACCTCCAGAAGCTTGAGTATTTCCTTTCTTACCACTTCTTTCATTTTAGGATTCTAACGCCGTTGAGGATCACAAACTGGTTTGGCATCTGCTTCCAAATTTATTTTATGCTGACATAGAGTGGGACTAATGCCCTTAAGATCATCAAGAGTATATCCAATAGCAGCACGGTGCTTCTTCGGAGTTTTCAATAATCTTTCTTCTTCATGCTCTGAAAGGTTAGCACTAATAATAACAGGATATATTTTCTTTTCATCAAGATAAGCATATCTAAGATTATCAGGCAACGGTTTAAGCTCAAATACGGGATCACCCTTGGGTGGAGGAGGATCCCCTAGGATTTCAACAGGCAAATTGTGTTTCAGAATAGGTTCTTGTTTAAAGAATACTTCATATATTTCCCTTCTTTCATTCATAAACATATCATTTTCATGGTCTAGCAAATAGTGTTCCAAAGGATCACTAGGAGGTACGGCAATAGAACCAAGACCAATAATTTCATCCTTACTAGGCAATTCTTCTTCACGATGTTGTTTACTAAATTTGTAGAAATTAAACTCATGAACCATATCATCCAAGCCAATAGTAATAACATTCTTTTCGCAGTCTATCTTAGCATTAACAGTATTCAAGAAGGGTCTACCAAATATAATGGGACAAAAGCTATCTTGTGGAGATCCAAGAATAAGAAAATCAGCAGGATATTTGGTTTTCCCACACAAGACTTCAACATCTCTAACAATTCCCACTGGTGAAATAGTATCTCTATTGGCAAGTTTAATTGTAACATCAATATTTTCTATCTCAGCGGGTGCAATTTCATGCTTAATTTCTTCATACAAGGTAATAGGTATAACGCTAGCACTAGCACCCATATCACATAAGCCATGATAACAATGATCTCCTATTTTAACAGAAATAACGGGCACGCCTACCACATGTCTATGTTTATCTCTATCACAGGGTTTAGCAATTCTAGCAGTTTCACGAGAGAATTGAATGACATGCCCATCAATATTATCAGACAAGATATCTTTAACAATAGCAATATTAGGTTCTACTTTTGACTTGCTCATGTAACGCCCAGATAATCATGCTACAGTAATCCCACGCTAATCGTGCCATGACACCTCGGATACTGTTGCTATCCTCGCAATAATTCGGAACCGTTCGAAATTCAAATTCAAATTAACGATAACAATAAAAGTTTTCAAAAATTAAAAATAAAATGTTCGGTGGTTGTCAAATATTACAAAGGTAATTGTGGTGAAGTAAACACATTTTTAGAAAATGTCTAAATAATTTAAACTGATTTAAAACAGAAAAGTAAATAAATAAAAGAAAAGAAAACAAAACCAAAAGGAAGAAACCCCACGGGCTCCGCCCAAAGAAAGCCACCGCCCAATCCCAGGCCACGACCCGCCAGCCGCCCAAATCCCCTCGCCCAACCGCCACGCCTCCCTTATCCATTCCCCAAACCCTAACCGCACTTCGACCCCCACTCCTCATTGGATCTGGATCGGGCAAACTCCCGATCCTCGCCTTTCTCCCAGCTTGCTTGTCGCCACGGATCAATTCTTCGACGCCGCCCGCCGTCCCAGCGCCAGTGGGCGACCCTCCGTCGCTGCTCGCCGCCCCCACGCCACCGACGCGGCCGCCACCCGGACTCCTCCCGCTCCGCCGAGTCGTCCCCGTCGGCCTCCCCAACCTTCCCCGAGCCCACTGCCATTGCCCTACGACCGCCGGTGAGGCCCCAGCCTCCTCTCTCTCCCTCGCCTCGACGTCGGCCCCTGCACGCACTCACGTGGCCCGTGCACGCCGTGCTTCAGCGCCACCGCCTGACCTCACCCGTTCGCCACCGCCCATGTCACGCGCTTCGCCCAAGGCCGCCATGGCCATCGCCTCCGCCGCCGCGTTCCCCACAGGTGTCGCCGCTTTCGGGCCGGCGGCCGACGCCAGCCCGCCTCTACCCCTGTTCCCGTGGCTATGCATCTTTGCGTGCCGAGGCCGCCGCTTGCACTGTCGTCCGCTCCGGCCGCCGTGGCTCGGGTCTCCTCGACCAAGGCCGTGGCCACGGTGCCCTCGCCGCGCCACGCACTCAGAGCGCCTGTGGCCGCTAGCCCCTCCGACTAACGACAGTGGGCCTAGCCCAAAACGCTTAAAAGGGTAAATAAATAAATAAATATTAATAAAAATAAATTTAATTAATTAATTAAATTAATTAAGTTAATTAAGTTAATTAATCCTATTTAATTAATCTAATTAACCTATTAGTTTAATTAAACTGTAATTAGATTAACCTAAACCCTAATTAACCTAACGATTAGATGATGTGGGTCCCACAGACCCACATGTCGGTTGACCAAGTCAACCGCATCTGCTGCTCGTTGACATCACACATACGCTATGTCGACGCTATCATTTACTATCCTAGATAATGTTGGATTTAAATAATTAATTAAATTCCAGAAATTAATGAAATCTTTAGAAAAACATATCTTTTAATCCGTAACTCGGATTAAAATATTTTCAACATGAAAGTTGCTCAGAACAACGAGACGAATCCGGATACGCAGTCCGTTTGTCCGCCACACCCCCCTAACCTATCGAACTCGCAACTTTCCCTCTCCGGCCCCTCTGCCCGAAAACGCGAAACACCGGGAATACTTTCCCGGATGCTTCCCCCTTTCACCGGTATCACCTCATATCGCGTTAGGGCACGCCTAGCATCACGCTTTGCTTTGTCATGCATCGTCATGCCTCTGTTTGCTTAAATATTCATTGTTCTTCCCCCTCTTCTTCCGCTAGACACCGAGACCGACGCTGCTGCTGCCCAGTACGACTACGGAGTTGACGACCCCTCTCTCTTGCCAGAGCAACCAGGCAAGCCCCCCCCCCTTGATCACCAGATATCGCCTACTCTCCTCTATACTCCTTGCATTAGAGTAGTGTAGCATGTTACTGCTTTCCGTTATTCCTATCATGATGCATAGCCTGTTTTTGCTACTTCTGTTGATACCTTACCTGCATTCCTACTTGCCTAGTATAGGATGCTAGTATTCCATCTGTGGCCCTACATTCTTGTCCGTCTGTTGTGCTATACTATTGGGCCGAGATCACTCGGGAGGTGATCTCGGGTATATACTATATACTTTATACATGATACATGTGGAGACTAAAGTCGGGTCGGCCGGTGGAGCACCCGTGAGTGGATCTTTGTGGCGGAGCGGCAGGCAGGTTGAGACCGCCTAGGAGAGAGGTGGGCCTGGCCCTGCTCGGCGTTCATGGATACTTAACACGCTTAGCGAGATCTTGGTATTTGATCTGAGTCCTGCTCACGGGCCTATACGCACTAACCAACTCGTGGGAAAGATATGGGCACTCGGCGCCGTGGTATCACCAAGCATTTCGCGACGTCACGATCGAGCGCGCCACCGGATTGGACCGAACGCCACTAGGCTAGGTCTGCTTCACAGACGTCACAACGTGTGTGTGTGCTCAGGCGATGGGCCCGCACTTCGTGGCGCTTAGGTTTAGACCGGCGTGTTGGCCTCTCTGTTGTGCCTAGGTGGGGCTGCGACGTGTTGATCTTCCACGGCCGGGCATGACCCAGGAAAGTGTGTCCGGCCAAATGGGATCAAGCGTGTTGGGTTATGTGGTGCACCCCTGCAGGGAAGTTAATCTATTCGAATAGCCATGATCTTCGGTAACAGCATGACTTGGAGTTGGACCTTGACCTTATGACAACTAGAACCGGATACTTAATAAAACACACCCTTCCAAGTGCCAGATACAACCCGGTGATCGCTCTCTATGAGGCGATGAGGAGGGGATCGCCGGTAGGATTATGCTATACGATGCTACTTGGAGGACTTCATCTACTCTCTTCTACATGCTGCAAGACGGAGGCTGCGAGCGTAGTCTTCAACAGGATTAGCTATCCCCTCTTATTCGGCATTCTGCAGCTTCACCCATCGATATGGCCCTTTACACATATATCCATGCATATGTAGTGTAGCTCCTTGCTTACAGTACTTTGGATGAGTACTCACGGTTGCATTGTTTCCCCTTTTCCCCTATCTCTACTCGATTGTCAGTAACTGCACGATGGAGCCCAGAGCGACGCCACCGTCGATGACGACTACTACACTGGAGGCGCCTACTACTACGTGCGGCCCGAATCCACGACCGTGAGTAGTTAGGAGGATCCCAAGCGGAGGCCTGCGCCTCTTCGATCTGTATCCCAGTTTGTGCTAGCCATCTTATGGCAATTTGTTTAACTTATGTCCGTACTCGGATATTGTTGCTTCCACTGACTTCGCCTATGATCGAGCACTTGTATTCGAGCCCTCGAGGCCCCTCGGCTTGTATTATGATGCTTGTATGACTTATTTATGTTTTAGAGTTGTGTTGTGATATCTTCCCGTGAGTCCCTGATCTTGATCGTACACATTTGCGTGCATGATTAGTGTACGATTGAATCGGGGGCGTCACAAGTTGGTATCAGAGCCGACTGCCTGTAGGAATTCCCCTTCCACACTCCTTGGCCGATGTCGAGTCTAGACATTGCAAAAAACTTTTACTAACTTGGTTGTGTGCCTTACGGGCCCACGTCGCCATCGGGTGGTACTAGGATCTTTTACTCCTCGACCTTTACTCGGGACTCGAACTCTCTTCTACTCGGGTTAACCGAATTTACTAACTAACACTAGGATCCCGTGACCACATTCACCCCGGTTGGATAAAGCCATAGTTATTCCTTGGAATTGTATTTTGATCAATTTCCACACCGTCATTTGACTCCTTTGAAACATCTTTGTTTTCGATGGAACCCACGAGGCAGGTCGTGCGCCACACGACGGCCATTGGTGCCTCGGGATCACTGCGGTGCTAGCAGAGATGATGACCTATCCGGGTTATCGCTGCACCCTGAGTACACCGCCTTTGAGGAGTACCAGGACTTTAACCAGAGCAGTACCGAGCCATCGCCCACCTCTACTCTCGGAGTATGACTCCACTCTTGTCTGCACACCGCACATGGTGTTGGGGTGACTATCGATATGGCAGTCCACGATGCTGCTTATGCTGCTCTTACCCGCCTTCGTGGAGAGTATCGGGAGTTGGACACCTCCCCCTTCAGGCACATTGCTATCGCATCTGATGTTGGTGAGGAGGGTTACTGCACTGCAGCCTACTCCACTGTCACCAGAGAGCCCTTCTACCATCAGAACTTTGTTCTGCATGCTGATGGGCTGGATCGAGCTAACCGAGCTCTTCGCCACGAGTTGTACACCACCCGTCAGCACCTTTACCGTGCTCTGACGCTGTTGCACCCCTTTGTCCGACCCAGAGCGCTGCCGCTTTCTACGATCTACCCAGCCAGGACCGTGATGCCCCAGGGTGTCGGTTGGCCAAAGGTGGGAGGCTACTCTCCCGCACTTGGTCCTCTTCTGCCACTTGGGCGTCGGGTTTCGCACCAGAGTATCCACGGACCCCAGGTCACTGACGTGGAGGACTATCCGCTGCCACACTACCAGCTTTCAGGCTACAGCTACCTCCGCAGTACCGCGAGGGACTGATGTAGGCTTGCTTGTTAGTGTTAGATGCATCCGCCGCGAGCCTGCGTGCCGCCTATGATGTCTTAGTCTATGTACTGAACTCTGTGTACCGAACTCTATGCATGATCCCTTTTGTATTATATGCCGACTACTATATAGTTTCTATCGTGCTGCTTTCATTATGCATGTTTCGTCATGAATGATTCTAGTCCTTTGCAAATTTATCAAATGCTGAACTACCCGTGTTATATATTAGCAGGATGGTTAGACCAGCTGGTCGTGGTCGTGGTGGCAACTTCCCACCACCGCCTGAGTACATGGCTGGTATGATCCAATAGCTTGAGATGAATCGCCACCATGGAGAACATGATGGCTCAGCTTCTCGCCCCAATATGAACCAAGACCCAAACACAAGAACTCTGCAGGATTACATGCGCCAACCCAAGTGTGTACCGCAGCTCAACCCAGCCCCGGATGCTGATGATAGCTCCGTGACATCACCTATGAGATGGAGTCTGCTGATGTAGCCCCGCCAGCTATGTCACCTTTGCTTCCTTCTTCCCAAGGGACCCGCAGCTCAATGGTGGGACAGCCACAGCGTATTTCAGCCACCGGAACAATCATCACTTGGCCAGACTTCCAAGCTGCTTTCGTGCCCGCTTCATCCTCAAGGAGTCATGGACGGAAGAAGCGTGAGTTCTGCAACCTCACCCAAGGCAACAAGACTGTTGAAGCTTATCGTGAGTTCTGGACTTGTCTCGCTATGCAGAAGAGGACATTGCAACTGATGCACGCAGACAAGAGAAGTTCCGTGACGGCCTTCAAGTCGACATCAAGCTCGCACTTCTAGTGCACGACTTTGCTGATTTCGCCACCTTGGTGAACAAAGCTATCAATGTCGAAACTGTTCTGCAGGAATACCAGGCTCTAACAGCATAACCGTGACACGGGCTCATCTTCGGCCCGTCCTCGCAGGTTGTAAGATATGGATTCCCAACAGCATGTCCCAGCCAAATGCACCTGCCCCAAGGCAGAGCTATGCTGCACCTCGTCTGCCTACTCCTCCAACTGGGTAGCCAAGGCTTCCAGCTCCACCACGCCAAGCTCCTGTTCCTACTCCCGACAATGGATTGTGCTTCAGATGTGGTCAACCAGGGCACCGTGCTAGGGAATGCAATCAGAACCAGAATCAACTGGCCCTTCCCGCAACCGGCCGTGGAAGCAACCAGCCCCGCAACAACAATGCCAAGCCTTATGGTCGAGTTCATGCCAACCATGTTGATCTGAAGAAGCTCAAGACCAGCCTGCTACTGTGATGGGTACACTCCTTGTAAATTCAGTACCTGCATCTGTTTTATTCGATTCAGGAGCATCGCATTCATTCATGTCAGAAGATTTTGCATACAAGCACGACGTTAAGTGTGAGGAGATGAACTCTTCGGTAGTGGTAAAAACCATCTTGGGACAATGTCAAACCTCCATGGTTGGCGTCGACGTCCCCGTGGAAATCGAAGGGCTGGAATTCTATGCCTCACCCATTATCCTGAAGACGTCTAACATCGACCTCATTTTGGGGATGGATTGGTTGAAAGCGCGTAGTGCTTCAATCGTTTATGCCACTAAGACCGTCCCATCTGCTACACCCTTCCGATGAAATAATAAGCTACAATGCTCGTGCGGTTCAGAATGCCGAGGCAAGGCTCTATGCCTTGAATGCATTGAACGCCACACCCTCGAGGGCATTGAAAACATTCCCTGCTGCTCGCGACTTCCGTGACGCCTTTCCTGAAGAACTTCCAGGGATTCCCCCTGCTAGAGCTGTCGAATTCGTCATCGACTTGAAACCAGGCACCACTCCTATAGCCAAGCGACCCTACAAGATGCCGCCGCATGAACTCCTTGAGCTCAAGGAGGAAATCGACAAGTCTCTTCGCAGTGGTTTCATTCGCCCAAGTTGCTCTCCTTGGGGAGCACCTTCTCTCTTTGTCAAGAAGAAGGATGGGACAAACCGATTGGTCCAAGACTACCGTCCTATAAACCAAGCTACCATTCGAATAAGTATCCTCTTCCTCGGATCAATGATCCAGATGATCAATCGGCTGGTTCATCGGTGTTCTCTAAACTCGACTTGAGGTTGGGTTACCACCAGATCCGTGTTCGCGAAGAGGATATCCCAAAGACCGCATTCGTGACTCGTTATGGTTCATACGAGTACACCGTTATGTCTTTCGGCTTAACCAATGCTCCAGCCACCTTCTCTCGACTGATGAACTATATATTCATGGATTACCTCGACAAGTTCGTTGTGGTTTATCTGGATGATATCCTGGTATTTTCCAAGAACGAAGAAGAGCATGCTGAACATCTTCGTCTTGTGCTGGAAAAGCTACGAGAGCATCAACTTTATGCCAAGTTCTCCAAATGTGAATTCTGGCTTCCCGAAGTAACCTATCTTGGGCATGTCATCTCTAAGGATGGTATTGCCGTCAACCCTGAATGAGTTCAGGCTATTCTCGATTGGACTCCTCCGAAGAATGTCAAGCAAGTCAGAAGTTTTCTTGGTCTCGCCAGCTATTGCTGTCGATTCGTCGAGAACTTCTCCAAGATTGCCAGGCCTCTGACTAACCTATTGCATAAGGGCGTCAAGTTCCAATGGATGATAAATGTCGTGAAAGTTTCCGAGCACTCAAAGACAAGTTGACTTCTGCCCCGGTACTAGCTCCTCCTGATACTAAGAAGGACTTCGTCATTTACTGCGACGCTTCCCGTCAGGGATTAGGCTGTGTCCTAATGCAGGAGCGCAAAGTGATTGCCTATGCCTCTCGACAATTGCGCCCCCACGAAGAGAACTATCCAGTTCACGACCTCGAGCTTGCTGCTGTCATTCATGCACTGAAGCAGCGTCGACATTACCTTCTCGGTAATCGTTGCGAGATCTTCACTGACTACAAAAGTCTGAAGTATCTGTTTACTCAGCCAGACCTGAACCTCCGTCGTGAGAGATGGATGGAGACTGCTGCAGACTTTGACTTGGGTATTTCCTATACACCGTGCAAGACTAATGTAATGGCTGATGCCTTGAGCCGCAAGTCCTCTGCAACCACCTCCGTGTTCACAAAGTTCAGCCTCACTCGTTGAAGAATTGAAAGCTGAACCTCCATATTGTTCCTCCGGTGCACTCGCTCCCCCTCCTAAGGAGTTTCGCAAGATGAACCTCCATGTTGTTCCTGTGGGTTCTCTCAATACCCTGGTTGCGAAACCAGATCTTGTGGACACCATCAAATGGATACGAAATGTGACGATGAAGTCGAGAGGATTAAACGTTATCTCGCAGAAGGAAAGCCCTCATTCTTCATCAGGATGACGCAGCACCTTATTCTTCAAAGGTCGCCTAGTGGTACCGAGTAAGAGGGAAAACCTGAATCGACTCCAAAGGTTATGAAAGAAGCTCATGATACGCCTTTGTCTATTCATCCGGTAGCACCAAGATGTACCAAGACATTCGTCAGAGATTCTGGTGGTCTAATATGAAGCGAGACATTGCTCGTTATGTTGCTGAATGTGACGTTTACCGTTGTATCAAAGCAGAACATCAAAGGCCTGCTGGAACTCTGCAACCTATCTCTATTCCTGAATGGAAATGGGACCATGTTGAAATGGACTTCGTCACTGGATTTCCCAAGTCGCAGAAAGGTAATGATGCTATTCTTGTCGTCATTGACCGGCTTTCTAAAGTTGCACATTTTCTGGCGGTCAAAGAAACGATCACTGCTAGTCAGCTTGCAACTCTCTATACGTCCAAAATTGTTTCACTTCACGGTATTCCACTGGTTATCAGTTCGGACCGTGGCAGCTTATTCACTTCAAGATTCTGGGCAAGTTTCCCAGAAGCTATGGGGACTCACTTATCTTTCAGTACTGCGTTTCATCCGCAGTCACAAGGGCAAGTTGAACATGTCAACCAAGTTCTCGAAGACATGCTTCGAGCTTGTGTTATTTCCTTCGGCAAGAAATGGGAGGAATCTCTCCCGTATGCTGAGTTCTCTTATAATAATAGCTATCAAGCTAGTCTGAAGATGGCCCCCTTCGAAGTGTTATATGGACGAAAGTGCCGAACCCTCTCGAACTGGTCGAAATCGGGAACGTCCACTCTTCAGTCCGGATATTATCCAACATGCCGAAGAACAAGTCCGCATTATTCGCGAGAATCTCAAGACTGCTTAGTCACGCCAGAAGAGTCAGTATGACCGTCATCATAAAGACATGGTCTATCAACCTGGCGAAAAGGCTTACCTTCGAGTTACAGCAATGAAGGGTGCTCACCGCTTCGGGATCAAGGGCAAACTAGCTCCTCGCTATATTGGCCCATTCACTATTCTGGAAAGGCGTGGAAAAGTGGCATATCAACTGGAACTTCCGCCAAACCTTTCTCAGGTTCACGATGTGTTCCACGTGTCACAACTCCGTCGCTGCTTCAAGGACCCAATCCGAGCAGTGGATCATGAAGTGCTCGAATTACAACAGGACCTCTCATATAAAGAGCATCCGGTTCGCATTCTCGACCAAGCTGAACGCCGCCCACGCCAGAAGGCGATCAAGTTCCTCAAAGTCCAATGGTCGCACCATTCTGAAGATGAAGCTGAAGGAAATATGCCCTAGAGGCAATAATAAAGTTATTATTTATTTCCTTATTTCATGATAAATGTTTATTATTCATGCTAGAATTGTATTAACCGGAAACATAATACATGTGTGAATATATAGACAAACAGTATGTCACTAGTATGCCTCTACTTGACTAGCTTGTTAATCAAAGATGGTTATGTTTCCTAACCATGAACAAGGAGTTGTTATTTGATTAACAAGGTCACATCATTAGTTGAATGATCTGATTGACATGACCCATTCCGTTAGCTTAACACTTGATCGTTTAGTATGTTAATGCTTTCTTCATGACCCATACATGTTCCTATAACTATGAGATTATGCAACTCCGCTTACGGAGGAACACTTTGGGTACTACCAAACGTCACAACATAACTGGGTGATTATAAAGGAGTACTACAGGTGTCTCCAAAGGTACTTGTTGGGTTGGCGATTTGAGATTAGGTTTTGTCACTCCGATTGTCGGAGAGGTATCTCTAGGCCTTCTCGGTAATACACATCACTTAAGCCTTGCAAGCATTACAACTAATGAGTTAGTTGTGAGATGATGTATTACGGAACGAGTAAAGAGACTTACCGTAACGAGATTGAACTAGGTATTGGATACCGACGATCGAATCTCGGGTAAGTAACATACCGATGACAAAGGGAACAACGATGTCGTTATGCGGTTTGACCGATAAAGATCTTCAGAGAATATGTAGGAACCAATATGGGCATCTAGGTTCCGCTATTGGTTATTGACCAAGAATAGTTCTAGGTCATGTCTACATAGTTCTCGAACCCGTAGGGTCCGCACGCTAAGGTTTCGATGGCGATGCTTATATTATGAGTTTATGAGTTTTGATGTACCAAGGAGTTCGAGTCCCGGATGAGATCGGGGACATGACGAGGAGTCTCGAAATGGTCGAGACGTAAAGATCGATATATTGGACGACTATATTCGAGTTCGGAAAGGTTCCAATGATTCGGTATTTTTCGAGTACCGGAGAGTTACGGGAATTCGCCGGGAGAAGTATTGGGCCTTATTGGGCCCTGCGGGAAAGAGAGAGGGCTGCCTAGGGCAGGCCGCGCCCCATGGCCTAGTCCGAATTGACTAGGGGAAGGGCCGCACCCTTCCCTCTTCCCCTTCCCCAAGTCCTAGTCCAACTAGGAGAGAAGTCCTACTCCCGGTGGGAGTAGGACTCCCCCAGGTGCGCCCTCCTAGGCCGGCCACCTCCTCCTTGCTCCTTTATATACGGAGGCAGGGGCACCCCATGACACACAAGTTGATCTACGGATCTTGCCTTAGCCGTGTGCGGTGCCCCTTCCACCATATTCCACTTCGGTCATATCGTCATGAGCTTAGGAGAAGCCTGCGCCGGAGAAGTCATATCGTCGCGAGCTTAGGCGAAGCCCTGCGTCGGTGGAACATCAACATCGCTCCACGCCGTCGTCGTCTTGGAACTCATCCCGACACTTTGCTGGATCGGAGTCCGGGATCGCCATCGAGCTGAACGTGTGCAGAACTTCGGAGGTGCCGTCGCTCGGTGCTTGGATCGGTCGGATCGTGGAGACGTCGACTACATCAACCGCGTTGTTATAACGCTTCCGCTTTCGGTCTCACGAGGGTACATGGACGGACACTCTCCCTCTCGCTGCTATGCCATCACCATGGTCTTGCGTGATCGTGGGAAATTTTTGAAATTACTCGCTCCCCAACAATGGTATCGAGCCTGGTTTTATGCGTTGATGTCATGTGCACGAGTAGAACACAAGTGAGTTGTGGACGATACAAGTCATACTGCCTACCAGCATGTCATACTTTGGTTCAGCGGTATTGTGAGATGAAGCGCCCGGACCGACATTACAGCGTGCGCTTACGCGAGACTGGTTTCACCGCCCGAGCACTCGTTGCTTAAAGGTGACCGGCGGTGTCTGTCTCTCTCACTTTAGTTGAACCGAGTATGACTACGCCCGGTCCTTGAGAAGGTTAAACGGAGTCTATTTGACAAACTATCGCTGTGGTTTTGATGCGAGGTAAGAACGGTTCTTGCTCAGCCCGTAGCAGCCACGTAAAACTTGCAACAACAAAGTAGAGGACGCCTAACTTGTTTTTGCAGGCATGTTGTGATGTGATATGGTCAAGACGTGATGCTATATTTTATTGTATGAGATGATCATGTTTTGTAACCGAGTTATCGGCAATCGGCAGGAGCCATATGGTTGTCGCTTATTGTATGAAATGCAACGCCATGTAATTGCTTTACTTTATCACTAAGGAGTAGCGATAGTCGAGAAGCAATAGTTGGCGAGACGACAACGATGCTACGATGGAGATCAAGGTGTCGCGCCGGTGACGATGGTGATCATGGCGGTGCTTGGCGATGGAGATCACAAGCACAAGATGATGATGACCATATCATATCACTTATATTGATTGCATGTGATGTTTATCCTTTATGCATCTTATCTTGCTTTGATTGACGGTAGCATTATAAGATGATCTCTCACCAAAATTATCAAGAAGTGTTCTCCCGAGTATGCACCGTTGCGAAAGTTCTTCGTCTTTGAGACACCACGTGATGATCGGTGTGATAGGCTCTACGCTCAAATACAACGGGTGCAAAACAGTTGCGCACGCGAATACTCAGAGTTAAACTTGACGAGCCTAGCATATAACAGATATGGCCTCGAACACGGAGACCGAAAGGTCGAGCGTGAATCATATAGTAGATATGATCAACATAGTGATGTTCACCATTGAAACTACTCCATCTCACGTGATGATCGGACATGGTTTAGTTGATTTGGATCACGTAATCACTTAGATGACTAGAGAGATGTCTGTCTAAGTGGGAGTTTTTAATATGATTAATTGAACTTTAATTTATCATGAACTTAGTCCTGTAGTATTTTGCAAATTATGTTGTAGATCAATAGCTCGCGTTGTTGCTTCCTGTGTTTTATATGTGTTCCTAGAGAAATTGTATTGAAAAATGTTAGTAGCAATATGCGGATTGGATCCGTGATCTGAGGTTTATCCTCATTGCTGCACGTAAGAATTATGTCCTTGATGCACCGCTAGGTGACAGACCTATTGCAGGAGCGGATGCGAGGCGTTATGAACGTTTGGCTAGCTCAATATGATGACTACTTGATAGTTTAGTGCACCATGCTTAACGGCTTAGAATCGGGACTTCAAAGACGTTTTGAACGTCATGGACCATATGAGATGTTCCAGAATTGAAGTTAATATTTCAAGCAAATACCGAGTTGAGAGATATGAAGTCTCCAACAAGTTCTATAGCTAAAAGATGGAGGAGAATCGCTCAACTAGTGAGCATGTGCTCAGATTGTCCGAGTACTTCAATCGCTTGAATCAAGTGGGAGTTAATCTTCCGGATAAGATAGTGATTGACAGAATTCTCTAGTCACCATCACTAAGTTAGTAGAACTTCGTGATGAACTATAGTATGCAAGGGATGACGAAAAAGATTCTCGAGCTCTTCGCGATGCTAAAATCGGCGAAGGTAGAAATCAAGAAAACATCAAGTGTTGATGGTTGACAAGACCACTAGTCTCAAGGAAAATGGCAAAGGGAAGAAGGGAACTTCAAAAGGAACGGCAAGCAAGTTGCTGCTCGAGTGAAGAAGCCCAAGTCTAGACCTAAGCCTCGAGACTAAGTACTTTTGCTGCAATGGAACTGGTCACCGGAAGCGAACTACCCTGAATATTTGGTGGATAAGAAGGATGGCAAAGTGAACAAGGTTATATTTGATATACAGGTTATTGATGTGTGCCTTACTAGTGTTTATAGTAGCCCCGAGTATTTGATACTGCTTCGGTTGCTAAGATTAGTAACTTCGAAGCAGGAGTTCTGTAATAAACAGAGACTAGTTGAAGGGAAGTGGCGATGAGTGTTGGAAGTAGTTCCAAGATTGATATGATCATCATCGCACACTCCCTATACTTTCGGGATTAGTGTGGAACCTAAATAAGTGTTATTTGGTGTTGAGCATAAATATGATTTGATCATGTTTATTGCAATACGATTATTCATTTAAGTAAGAGAATAAATTGTTGTTCTGCTTACATGAATAAAACCTTATATGATTACACACCCAATGAAAATGGTTCATTGGATCTCGATCATAGTGATACACATATTCATAATATTGAAACCAAAAGATGCAAAGTTAATAATGATAGTGCAACTTATTTGTGGCAATCGCCGTTTAGGTCATATTGGTGTAAAGCGCATGAAGAAAACTCCATGCCGATGGACTTTTGGAATCACTTGATTATGAATCATTTGATGCTTGCGAACCGTGCCTTTTGGGCAAGATGACTAAAACTCCGTTCTCGGAACAATGGAACAAGCTACTGACTTATTGGAAATAATACATACCGATGTATGCGATCCAATGAATGTTGATGCTCGTGGCAAGTATCGTTATTTTCTGACCTTCACAAGATGATTTGAGTAGATATGGGTATATCTACTTGATGAAACATAAGTCTGAAATAGTTGAAAGGTTCAAAGAATTTCAGAGTGAAGTGGAAAATCATCGTAACAAGAAAATAAAGTTTCTGCGATCTGATCATGGAGATGAATATTTGAGTTCTGAGTTTGGTCTTCAATGAAAACAATGTGGAATAGTTTCACAGCTCACGCCACCGGAACACCACAACATTATGGTGTGTCCGAACGTCAGAATCGTACTTTATTTTGATATGGTGCGATCTATGATGTATCTTACCGATTTACCACTATCGCTTTGGGGTTATGCATTAGAGACAGCTGCATTCACGCTTAATAGGGCACCATCTAAATCCGTTGAGATGACACCGTATGAACTATGGTTTAGCAAGAAACCTAAGCTGTCGTTTCTTAAAGTTTGGGGTTGTGATGCTTATGTGAAAAGTTTTCACCGATAAGCTCGAACCCAAATCAGAGAAATGCGTCTTCATAGAATACCCAAAGGTAACTATTGGGTACACCTTCTATCACAGATCCGAAAGCAAGATATTTGTTGCTAAGATGGATCCTTTCTAGAGAAGAAGTTTCTCTCGAAAGAAGTGAGTGGGAGGAAAGTAGAACTTGATGAGGTAATTGTACCTTCTCCCTTATTGGAAAGTAGTTCATCACAGGAATCAGTTCCAGTGATTCCTACACCAATTAGTGAGGAAGTTAATGATGATGATCATGAAACTTCAGATCAAGTTGCTACCAAACCTCGTAGGTCTTCCAGAGTAAGATCCGCACTAGAGTGGTGCGGTAATCCTATTCTAGAAGTCATGTTACTAGACCATGATGAACCTACGAACTATGAGGAAGCGATGATGAGCCCAGATTCATGAAATGGTTTGAGACCATGAAATCTGAGATGGGATCCATATATGAGAACAAAGTGTGGACTTTGATGGAGTTGCCGATGATCGGCAAGCCATATTATATAAATGGATCTTCAAGAGGAAGACAGATGCTGATCGTAGTATTACTATCTACAAAGCTCGACTTGTCGCAAAAGGTTTTCGACAAGTTCAAGGTGTTGACTACAATGAGATTTTCTCAACTGTAGCGATGCTTAAGTCTGTCCGAATCATGTTAGCAATTGCCACATTTTATGAAATCTGGCAAATGGATGTCAAAACTACATTCTTTAATGGATTTATTAAAGAAGAGTTGTATATGATGCAACCAGAAGGTTTTGTCAATCCTAAAGGAACTAACAAAATGTGCAAGCTCCAGCGATCCATCTATGGACTGGTGCAAGCATCTCGGAGTTGGAATACACGCTTTGATAAGTTGATCAAAGCATATAGTGTTATACAGACTTACGGTGAAGCCTGTATTTACAAGAAAGTGAGTGGGAGCACTACAGACTTTCTGATAATTATATGTGAATGACATATTGTTGATCGGAAATAATGTAAAATTATTCTGCAAAGCATAAAGGAGTGTTTGAAAAGAGTTTTTTTTTAAGAAAGACCTCGGTGAAGCTGCTTACATATTGAGCATCAAGATCTATAGAGATAGATCAAGACGCTTGATAAGTTTTTCAATGAATACATACCTTGACAAGATTTTGAAGTAGTTCAAAATGGAACAGTCAAAGAAAGAGTTCTTGCCTGTGTTACAAGGTGTGAGATTGAGTAAGACTCAAAACCCGACCACGGCAGAAGATAGAAAGAGAATGAAAGTCATTCCTATGCATCAGCCATAGGTTCTATAAAGTATGTCATGTTGTGTACCAGATCTATTGCATACCCTACCACTAAGTTTGGCAAGGAGTGCAATAGTGATCTAGGAGTAGATCAATGGACAGCGGTCAAAATTATCCTTAGTAGAATAAGGATATGTTTCTCGATTATGGAAGTGAAAAAGGTTAAATCGTAAAAGGTTACGTCGATGCAAGTTTTAACACTAATCTAGATGACTCGAGTCTCAATCTGGATACATATTGAAAGTGGGAACAATTAGCTAGAGTAGCTCCATGCGAGCATTGTAGACATAGAAATTTGCAAAATACTTACGGCTCTGAATGTGACAGACCCGTTGACTAAAATTATCTCACAAGCAAAACATGATCACACCTTAGTACTCTTTGGGTGTTAATCACATAGCGATGTGAACTAGATTACTAACTCTAGTAAACCCTTTGGGTGTTGGTCACATGTCGATGTGAACTATGGGTGTTAACCACATATAGATGTGAACTATTGATGTTAAATCACATGGCGATGTGAACTAGATTATTGACTCTAGTGCAAGTGGGAGATGAAGGAAATATGCCCTAGAGGCAATAATAAAGTTATTATTTATTTCCTTATTTCATGATAAATGTTTATTATTCATGCTAGAATTGTATTAACCGGAAACATAATACATGTGTGAATATATAGACAAACAGTATGTCACTAGTATGCCTCTACTTGACTAGCTTGTTAATCAAAGATGGTTATGTTTCCTAACCATGAACAAGGAGTTGTTATTTGATTAACAAGGTCACATCATTAGTTGAATGATCTGATTGACATGACCCATTCCGTTAGCTTAACACTTGATCGTTTAGTATGTTAATGCTTTCTTCATGACCCATACATGTTCCTATAACTATGAGATTATGCAACTCCGTTTACGGGAGGAACACTTTGGTACTACCAAACGTCACAACGAATCGGGTGATTATAAAGGAGTACTACAGGTGTCTCCAAAGGTACTTGTTGGGTTGGCGTATTTGAGATTAGGTTTTGTCACTCCGATTGTCGGAGAGGTATCTCTAGGCCTTCTCGGTAATACACATCACTTAAGCCTTGCAAGCATTACAACTAATGAGTTAGTTGTGAGATGATGTATTACGGAACGAGTAAAGAGACTTACCGTAACGAGATTGAACTAGGTATTGGATACCGACGATCGAATCTCGGGTAAGTAACATACCGATGACAAAGGAACAACGTATGTTGTTATGCGGTTTGACCGATAAAGATCTTCAGTAGAATATGTAGGAACCAATATGGGCATCCAGGTTCCGCTATTGGTTATTGACCAAGAATAGTTCTAGGTCATGTCTACATAGTTCTCGAACCCGTAGGGTCCGCACGCTAAGGTTTCGATGATGCTTATATTATGAGTTTATGAGTTTTGATGTACCGAAGGATTTCGAGTCCCGGATGAGATCGGGGACATGACGAGGAGTCTCGAAATGGTCGAGACGTAAAGATCGATATATTGGACGACTATATTCGGAGTTCGAAAGGTTCGAATGATTCGGTATTTTTCGAGTACCGAGAGTTACGGAATTCGCCGGGAGAAGTATTGGGCCTTATTGGGCCTGCATGGAAAGAGAGAGGGCTGCCTAGGGCAGGCCGCGCCCCATGGCCTAGTCCGAATTGGACTAGGGAAGGGCCGCACCCTTCCCTCTTCCCCTTCCCCAAGTCCTAGTCCAACTAGGAGAGAGAGGGAGTCCTACTCCGGTGGGAGTAGGACTCCCCCTGGTGCGCCCCCTCCTAGGCCGGCCACCTCCTCCTTGCTCCTTTATATACGGAGGCAGGGGGCACCCCATGACACACAAGTTGATCTCGGATCTTGCCTTAGCCGTGTCGGTGCCCCTTCCACCATATTCCACTTGGTCATATCGTCATGAGCTTAGGAGAAGCCATGCGCGGAGAAGTCATATCGTCGCGAGCTTAGGCGAAGCCCTGCGTCGGTGGAACATAAACATCGTCACCACGCCGTCGTCTTGTGGAACTCATCCCGACACTTTGCTGGATCGGAGTCCGGGATCGTCATCGAGCTGAACATGTGCGTAACTCGGAGGTGCCGTCGTTCGGTGCTTGGATCGGTCGGATCGTGGAGACGTCGACTACATCAACAGCGTTGTTATAACGCTTCGCTTTCGGTCTCACGAGGATACGTGGACGGACACTCTCCCCTCTCGTTGCTATGCCATCACCATGGTCTTGCGTGATCGTAGGAAAATTTTTGAAATTACTACGTTCCCCAACAGAAGCCACCTGGGAACGCGAGGATCGCCTGCGTGATGAATACCCCGCATTGTTTCCTTCTACCTCCTAAATCTCGGGACGAGATTTCTTGTAGTGGAGGAGATTTGTAACGCCCGGATAATCATGCTACAGTAATCCCACGCTAATCGTGCCATGACACCTCGGATATTGTTGCTATCCTCGCAATAATTCGGAACAATTCGAAATTCAAATTCAAATTAACGATAACAATAAAGTTTTCAAAAATTAAAACTAAAATGTTCGGTGGTTGTCAAATATTAAAAAGGTAATTGTGGTGAAGTAAACACATTTTTAGAAAATGTCTAAATAATTTAAACTGATTTAAAACAGAAAAGTAAATAAATAAAAGAAAACAAAACAAAACAAAAGGAAGAAACCCCGGGGCTCGGCCCAAAGAAAGCCACCGCCCAATCTGAGCCACGACACCTTGAGCCGCCCAAATCCCCTCGGCCCAACCGCCACGCCCCTCCTTATCCATTCCCAAAAACCCTAACCGCACTTTTGACCCCCTCCCCCTTGGATCTGGATCGGGCAAACTCCCGATCCCTCGCCCTCTCCCAGCGTGCCGTCGTCGCTCGGACTGCGCCCACGCCGCCTTGCCGTCCCAGCGCCGTGGGCGACCCGCCATCGCTGCTCGCCGCCCCACCCACACGCCACTCGGCCGCCGCCGCCTTCTCCTCCCGCTCCGCCGAGTGGTCCTCGTCGGCCTCCCCAACCTTCCCGAGCCCACCGCTGCTGCCCTCGACCGCCGGTGAGGCCAGCCTCCTCTCTCTCCCTCGCCTCGACGTGCGTCCGTGCACGCACTAACGTGGCCCCATGCACGCCTTGCAGCCATGATCACCGCCCGACCTCACCCCTGCTTACGTTCGCGCCTTGTCACGCGCCCGACCAAGCTTCGCCGTGGCCATCAGCCTCCGCCGCCCGCGTTCCCCACAGGTGTCGCCCGCTGGCCGGGCGCCCGATGCCCAGCTCCGCCCTACCCTGTTCCCGTGGCCATGCCTTTGTGCCGAGGCCGCCGCTTGCCTGCTGTCCCGCTCCGGCGGCTGTGGCTGGGTCTCCCGACCAGGGCCGTGGCACTTGGGTGCCTCTGCTGTTGCTGGTCATGACCTCACTTGGGTCTGGCGCCCATGCGCCCACGCACCCGTAGCGCCCGTGGCCGCTAGCCCCTCTGGGCCAATGACAGGTGGGCCTAGCTAAAAACATTTAAAAGGGTAAATAAATAAATATTAATAAAATAAATTTAATTAATTAATTAAATTAATTAATTTAATTAATCCTATTTAATTAATCTAATTAACCTGTTAGTTTAATTAAACTGTAATTAGATTAACCTAAACCCTAATTAACCTAACAGTGTATGACAGGTGGGTCCCACAGGACCCACATGTCAGTTTGACCCAGGTCAACCGCACTGTTGCCTGCTGACATCACACATACGTCATGCTGATGTCATCATTTACTATTCTAGATAATGTTGGATTTAAATAATTAATTAAATTCCAAAAATTAATAAAATCTTTAGAAAATCATATCTTTTAATCCGTAACTTGGATTAAAATATTTTCAACATGAAAGTTGCTCAGAACGACGAGACGAATCCGGATACGCAGTCCGTTTGTCCGCCGCACCCCCTAACCTATCGAACTCGCAACTTTCCCCCTCCGGCTCCTCTGCCCGAAAACGCGAAACACCGGGAATACTTTCCCGGATGCTTCCCCCTTTCACCGGTATCACCTCATATCGCGTTAGGGCACGCCTAGCATCACGCTTTGCTTTGTCATGCATAGTCATGCCTCTGTTTGCTTAAATATTCAATTTTCTTCCCCCTCTTCTTCCGCTTAGGCCTTTGAGACCGACGCCATCTGCTGCCCGATCGACTCACGGAGTTGACGACCCTCTCTCTTGCCGAGCAACCAGAAAGCCCCCCCCTTGATCACGGATATCGCCTACTCTCCTCTATCTGCTTGCATTAGAGTAGTGTAGCATGTTCTTGCTTCTCATTATTCCTATCCCGATGCATAGCCTGTTTTTGCTACTACATGATACCTTACCTGCATTCCTACTTGCCTAGTATAGGATGCTAGTATTCCATCTGTGGCCCTACATTCTTGTCCGTCTGTTGTGCTATACTATTGGGCCGAGATCACTCGGGAGGTGATCTCGGGTATATACTATATACTTTATACATGATACATGTGGAGACTAAAGTCGGGTCGGCTGGTGGAGCACCCGCGAGTGGATCTTTGTGGCGGAGCGACAGGGCAGGTTGAGACCGCCTAGGAGAGAGGTGGGCCTGGCCCTGTTCGGCGTTCACGGATACTTAACACGCCTAACGAGATCTTGGTATTTGAACTGAGGCAGCTCACGGGCCTATACGCACTAACCAACTACGTGGGAAAGATATGGGCACTCGGCGCCGTGGTATCACCAAGCATTTAAATGACGCATAGCGGCCCGAGCGCACGCGCGGATTGGACCGAACGCCACTAGGCTAGGTCTGCTTCCGGCGCGTCATAGCGTCTTGAGTGTGCTCAGGGCGATTGGCCCAGACCCCTGTGCGCTTAGGTTTAGACCGGCGTGCTGGCCTCTCTGTTGTGCCTTGGTGGGGCTGCGACGTGTTGATCTTCCACGGCCGGGCATGACCCAGGAAAGTGTGTCCGGCCAAATGGCATCAAGCGTGTTGGGTTATGTGGTGCACCCCTGCTGGGAAGTTAATCTATTCGAATAGCCGTGATCTTCGATAACAGGACGACTTGGAGTTGTACCTTGACCTTATGACAACTAGAACCGGATACTTAATAAAACACACCCTTCCAAGTGCGGATACAACCCGGTGATCGCTCTCTAACAGGCGACGAGGAGGATCGCCGGGTAGGATTATGCTATCTGATGCTACTTGGAGGACTTGATCTACTCTCTTCTACATGCTGCAAGGCGGAGGCTGCGAGCGTAGTCTTCGACGTGATTAGCTATCCCCTCTTATTACGGCATTCTGCATTCAGTCCTTTATTATGGCCCTTTACACATATATCCATGCATATGTAGTGTAGCTCCTTGCTTGCGAGTACTTTGGATGAGTACTCACGGTTGCATTGTTTCCCCTTTTCCCCTATCTCTACTCGATTCTCAGTAACGAGACGATGGAGCCCAGAGCTAAACGCCACCGTCGATGGCGACTACTACTACTGGAGGCGCCTACTACTACATGCAGCCCATGGACGATTTACCAGAGTAGTTAGGAGGATCGAGCAGGAGGCCTGCGCCTCTTCGATCTGTATCCCGGTTTGTGCTAGCCATCTTATGGCAATTTGTTTAACTTATGTCTGTACTTAGATATTGTTGCTTCCGCTAACTCGTCTATGATCGAGCACTTGTATTCGAGCCCTCGAGGCCCCTGGCTTGTATTATGATGCTTGTATGACTTATTTATGTTTTAGAGTTGTGTTGTGATATCTTCCCGTGAGTCCCTGATCTTGATCGTACACATTTGCGTGCATGATTAGTGTACGATTGAATCGGGGGCGTCACAGCTCAGGAGGTGTATAAGTTCTAATATTGCTTTTATGAACAACAGTTGAAGCTTTAGCATGATCCTTTACTCTAACAGGGAAAGGTAGTTTCTCAACATAAGAGGTGGGAACAATAGGATCATTATAAGTGATAGTCTTTTCTTCAACTTTAATAGGTGCAGCTACTTTTACTTCTATGGGAGGATGATATTTAAACCACTTCTCCTTAGGGAGATCAACATAAGTAGCAAAAGATTCACAGAAAGAAGCTACTATCTCATAGTCAAGTCCATATTTAGTGCTAAACTTACGGAAAATATCAGTATCCATAAAAGATTTAACACAATCAAACTTAGGTGTCATACCTGAGTCCTTACCTTTGTCGAGGTCCCAATCTTCAGAGTTGCGTTTAATTCTATCCAATAAATTCCATCTAAATTAAATAGGCTTCATCATAAAAGAGCCAGCACAAGAAGTATCGAGCATGGTTTGATTATTATGAGAAAGCTGAGCATAAAAACTTTGCATAATCACTTCTCTTGCGAGCTCATGATTGGGGCATGAATATAACATTGATTTAAGCATCCCCCAAGCTTGAGCGATGCTTTCTCCTTCGCGAGGCCAAAAATTATATATATAATTGCGATCACGATGAACAAGATGCATAGGGTAATACTTTTGATGAAATTCCAATTTCACTCTTTTATAGTTCCATGATCTCGTATCATCACATAGCCTATACCATGTCAATGCGTCTCCCTCCAAAGATAAATGGAAAGCCTTCTTCTTAACAACATCATCGGGTATACCTGCAAGCTTAAATAGTCCACAAATATCATCCACATAGCGTAGATGCTCGTCAGGATGCTTTGTTCCATCTCCTGTAAAAGTATTAGACAGCTGTTTTTCCATGATACCCGAAGGAAATTCAAAAGGAGTTTCATTTTCAATAGGCTCAGTAGGTTGAGGAACAACTCTTTTCTCTACTGGAAGGGGTGAAGATACCCCGAACAAGCCCCTCATAGAATTACTTTCCATAGTAACAAGTGACAGAAAATTTCAGCACACTATATAAATTTTTCCTTACCAAATTCCACTTACCAAAGGCGCTACACTCCCGCAACGGCGCCAGAAAAAGAGTCTTGATGACCCACAAGTATAGGGGATCTATCGTAGTCCTTCGATGAGTAAGAGTGTCGAACCCAACGAGGAGCGAAGGAAATGATAAGCGGTTTTCAGCAAGGTATTCTCTGCAAGTACTGAAATAAGTGGTAACAGATAGTTTTGTGATAAGATAAATTGTAACGAGCAACAAGTAACAAAAGTAAATAAGGTGCAGCAAGGTGGCCCAATCCTTTTTGTAGCAAAGGACAAGCCAGGACAAACTCTTATAATAGGAAAAGCGCTCCCGAGGACACATGGGAATATCGTCAAGCTAGTTTTCATCACGCTCATATGATTCGTGTTCGGTACTTTGATAATTTGATATATGGGTGGACCGGTGCTTGGGTGCTGTTCTTACTTGAACAAACATCCCACTTATGATTAACCTCTATTGCAAGCATGCACAACTACAACAAAAGTATTAAGGTAAACCTAACCATAGCATGAAACATATGGATCCAAATCAGCCCCTTACGAAGCAACGCATAAACTAGGGTTCAAGCTTCTGTCACTCTAGCAACCCATCATCTACTTATTACTTCCCAATGCCTTCCTCTAGGCCCAAATAATGGTGAAGTGTTATGTAGTCGACGTTCACATAACACCACTAGAGGCTAGACAACATACATCTCATCAAAATATCGAACGAATACCAAATTCACATGACTACTAATAGCAAGACTTCTCCCTTGTCCTCGTGGAACAAACGTAACTACTCGAAAGCATATTCATGTTCATAATCGGAGGGTAATAATATGCATAAATGATCTGAACATATGATCTTCCACCAAATAAACCAACTAGCATCAACTACAAGGAGTAATCAACACTACTAGCAACCTACTAGCACCAATCCGGACTTGGAGACAAGAATTGGATACAAGAGATGAACTAGGGTTTGGAGATGAGATGGTGCTGGTGAAGATGTTGATGGAGATTGCCCTCTCCCGATGAGAGGAGTGTTGGTGATGATGATGGCGATGATTTCCCCCTCCCGAGGGAAGTGTCCCCGGCAGCACAGCTCTGCCGGAACCCTAGATTGGTTCTGCCACGGTTCTGCCTCGTGGCGGCGGAGTCTCGTCCCGAAAAGTTGCTTCTGGTTTTTTTCCCGTTGAAAGACTTCATATAGGAGAAGATGGACGTCGGAGAGCCACCAGGGGGCCCACGAGGTAGGGGGCGCGCCCAGGGGGAGGGGGCGCACCCCCACCCTCGTGAACAGGGTGTGGGCCCCCTGGCCTTCATCTTCGGCGACGATTTTTCTTTATTTATTTTAAGGTATTCCGTGGAGTTTCAAGACTTTTGGAGTTGCGCAGAATAGGCCTTCAATATTTGCTCCTTTTCCAGCCCAGAATTCCAGCTGGCGGCATTCTCCCTCTTCATGTAAACCTTATAAAATAAGAGAGAATAGCCATAAGTATTGTGACATAACGTGAAATAATAGCCCATAATGCGATAAATATCGATATAGAAGCATGATGCAAAATGGACGTATCACCGGCCTATCCGTGGGTTAAGGGGGAATACTTTCGAAAGACTATGTCTCGGTCATCCTGTTCTCAAACGCCAGGCAGTGCGAGAACTTCAAGGAGGCGATCGAGTCTTGTGGGTAAACATGCGCAAACCTCTGCAGAGTGTTAAAACCTAATCGATTAGCTGTGTCCCCGGTACGGACAACTTGAGCATCTAGTAGTGGAAATGCTGGGAGATCTCATCACTCTTAATTAAACAGTGGGTTTTAAAATGAAACTTTGGGAATGGATTGAGTTGGGTTTACCAACTCATCCTATGCTATACAGTAGTGGTAGAATAATATCTTTTATTCTAGGGAAAAACTAGTTTTATGCAAAAACTAAACTTAGAGCTTTCCACCAGCCAAATTGCATGTACAAATAGGTTCATTATTCTTATGATGTGACTTGCCAGTATATTCAATGTACTGACCTACAGGGCTGCAACTTCTTATGTTGCAGGAATTTTCTACGACGAGTAAGAGTTACATTGTAGGGTTACGGTCTACACTCAACTTGTTGTTGGCGTTCATGGGACTCCACACCCTTATGTTTGTTTCCGCTGAGACTTATGAGGTATATATATGTATATATCAGTTTTTACGTTATTTATACATGTGATTGCACTTTGATATATACATTGATGTATTGTGTGTGCCAGCATACCGATCCAGGGATGGCACAGATACACAGAGGCTTGACCGTTTGAGGTCGGTCGCTACAGAGATGGTATCAGAGCACATGTTGACTGTAGGATGTGACCCTAGAAACTGGAAAGCCCTTAGGAAAGGATTTCTCAAAAACTTTATTTTAAAAAAAATTCTTTACCTCTCTTCTTTTCTGAGCTCTGTCAAATATTTCCTTGTACCTCAAATAATTAGACAATACCCTTTACCCTTTGACCACACGGAGGATCAACTGACGAGACCACTCCGAGAAGGAGAAGGTATCAAACTTCACCATACAGTAGAAGAATTGAAGCTACAACAGTCGAAGCCTCTGAAGAATTGAAGAATTTGAAGACAACGACGAATTCCATGATTTATATGACCTTTAGATGACCAAACCCCTGTTGTATACTCACGTTAGATGCGACGATTTGTGAGCTGTCATATTTTGTGTATGTTTTCTGACAGCAACAAATAAAACCTATTTTCAAAACTATATTGTTTGTATTGTGTGTATCTCTCTCTATCCCTCTTATCTCATCCCAAAACCCTTGGACCCAATATACGATGAATGAAGAAGGACTTGTATTCTCTGGACCGATCACTCAGTTGGAGGCAGAGCTATGGATTCATAACATTGAGAATCACTTCAGGAGCAATTTGGTTGCAAGGAAGTATGAGGTTCAATACGCTCTTCAGTACTTTACAAAAAGTGCTGCAACTTGGTGGAAAATGCATCAAGCCATACAAGGATGTAGTGGAGCAAAAACTTGGGAGGAATTGAAGAAGACTCTGTTGGGATCCCATCTTATTCGGAAGCACGATGGTAACCCGATGAAGAAACCTTTTGCCTGCAAGATATGTGGAGAAATAGGACACACCCATGAAGAACACAAGGATGGATGCCATCATTGCGAAGGAAATCGCCGAGCTGAAGAATGCCCAACTAGGCAGGTTACTTGTTTTGTGTGTGAAGGAACTATGCACTACCCTGCACAGTGTCATGTTTACCCCAAGGTACAAGAAATTACCAAGCAGCAGAAGGAAGCAGTGAAAGAAGCCCTCGGGGAAAGTTTAAGAGAACCGGTGATGAAATAAGATGTTGACGACCCTGATGGAGAAGGCCTAAACAGATTTTACTCCAATGCCTGCTATTCATGTGGAGAAGAAGGACATTTTTCATTGTATTGCACGAAGCAAAGCCAAGAGTATCTGGGAGACTTCCTGACAGAAGAAGTGGAGTTGATCCACAAGAGATAGAAGAATTGATCAGGACGAAGAACTCGAGGAAGAGAAAGAGCATGTGTCCCCAGAACAACCCAATTTCTACAGAAAAGGACCTGAGTCATATCACTTGTTACAGATGCAAGGATTGAGGTCATTATGCTAGCAAATGCCCAACAAGGAAGCCAAGAACCCAAGGAGCCAAGATAACCACCAGGAAGCCCCTGGATTTGTCTGACGACATTTGTTTACGCTACAAAGGAGTAGGATATTTTTACAGAGAATGTTCAGACCCGAGGAAAGCTTGAGCTGAGTAGTTGAGATCTTGATATTGGATAAAGCATGTAATAAATGTGGAACACACTTTTATTTTCTTTGGGGATGTTGAGTTGAGTTATGAAATGGAAATTGTAATAGTTCATGAAGCAATAAAATTCGATATGTTTGGAATTTCATGTGAGGTGTTACGAGTTGTTTGTTGATTGTGAGTGCCTCTCTCATATCTCGCCTAGACGTAAACCTTGAACCCATGAACAAGCTGACCCAAACTTTCCTGAAAAAATGACCACATTTCACCCAAGGAAATACATACAGTATCCTGAGTACCCCTTCTATATTATACCTGCAGATGACAACCCTTTACGAGTCTTTTCTCAAGGGCCCGGAAACGATCATGACCCTGACTAGTGATCAGGATTACCCGAAGATCCTGAAGGACATGATGAAGCATATTCATCTTGAAGGAGATGCAGTCTACAAAGGTTATCCTTTCATGGAGAATGGAGTTGAACTTTGGTACGTGGAGGTACACCTCCACCATGTGAAGGGAGTTTGCCCAAAGACTATGGGGCAATACTTTTTCATTTCTCGAGTACCACGAGCGACATTCTTCGACTCTGTTCATGAAGCTTATATAGAAGCCATACATTAGATTAGAGAAATACTAGAAGCAAGACTCCGTCACACTCAGGAATACCTGAGGGAAGTGCATGCAGAGATGATGGAGATGAAACTCATGGCCACCAAGATGAAGCAAAACATCGATGATTTGAAGGATCACATCGCACAATTCTAGTGGGACTGAAGCATCTTCAAGTAGGGCAAATTAATAACGATGGAAGTAATGCTTGACCATACCAAACTATGTGGATGGCAACATTTGTAATAAGGTACTTTTGGAACCTGAGTTTTGAGTAGTGGTTAAGGATGTAATAAAGGATTTGATATGAAGAGAATATGAATTATGGATGAACCAGTACATTTTGTTTTAATGGTAAAACCCTGTGTGAACACTAGACCGATGGAAAGGAAAATGTTGTTCCATAGGTGCAGTTTGGACAAAATAAGTTGGAGTTTTGTTTTAGTTATGATGGTTACCCCAAGAGTATGAGGGAATGAAGTACTATTGGATTTAAAGGAGATGAAATGTTGTAATAAGGAACAATAGTAACTCCAAGGATGAGTTAAAGATATACAAGTGTTGACGTGGGCCATAACCCACTGGACCCATGATTTGAAAAGGAACAAGAACAACCTTGTTGAAGGAAGAATTCTGGAAGAAGCTGTGAGTTCATCAGCAGACGTTCCATAGGAGGTTATGTAAACCCGAGAGTTGTGAAGAAACGATAGAGGTTTTGTTTGACTTGCAAAACCAATGGTTTTACCCGAACCCAGTTCGTGGAGAAGAGAAGTTCTGCAATGCTTGTGAGGATGCCAAAGTGTTAGAATACGTGATTCACTATCTACGTATGTGGTAATGATTCAAGTACGAGATGGATTGGCCCCCATACCGGAGACTTCTATCATGAACTATCATATGTTGATGGAAAATCAGAGAGCCTTAAAACCCTAGAAAGTGTTGATACGACAAGCCAAAAGCCTTAGAATGGCAGGACGATGGAAACCCTGTACAAGCACCTGTTGCCAATCGTAGGTTATGCGGTGAGGTTCAGCCCAGACCCATTTCTTACAGGAGGAACCAGTAATTGTTGACCACCATGAGATTTTCGATAGTTGTTTAGCATTGGCTCCAGACCTGTCAAGTCTCAGAAGGATCTTATTTTGAAGCAAGGACTCCAGATTTTGAGGAAAAGGTCATGCCCTTACCGGAAGAGCACAAGTGAAGGAGTTATCTCGGAGAATATGGGAAGACTGACGCCGTCAACGCAAAGGATGGAGTACATGAGTTTTGTTGGAACCGTAACCATGCTTCTAAGGGTGGTAGCACTCCATACCTTGTGTTGATGAATGGATTTTCAAGGAGACCCCCAAACCTAACTTTCTTTCTAGCCTCTCCGAATCTCGAGGACGAGATTCATTTTAAGGGTGGTAGTTTGTAACATCCCAAAATAATTTTTGGAATGTTATATTAAACAAATAATTGTGATTGTTTGTTTGTTTGTTTGTTGTGTGATTGATGGTGTGAAGTTGAGTGGAAATAGATTTTTTTTTTAAAGTTGAATGAGAGGGAATAAAAGGACTTTCCCAAAACTTTCATCTTACATTTTTCTTGATCTCCATGAATTCAAAGTCATCTCATCACAAGACCCTAGAGTGAAGATAATATGACTTCTTCCATTTGATGAACTGAAAAGGGGGTTGAGAAGATTTGAATTCCACCTGAGAATATTTCAAGTCAGAAACTTATGCCACTCAAAGATTTTCATGAGAGAAGATAATAGGACTTCTTCAAAATATATGAAATAGAGTGGGGAGTGATGAGCACCACTTTTGAAATTTATTTGAATCACTTTTGAAAAAAAAAGTTTTCCATTCGGAGTTTCAAGATCCTTTCTATAAAATCAAGAGAGGGGATAAAATGACTTTCTCAAATATAAAAGAGTGAGAAATTTCATTTTGAATATTAGTTGGAGTTTCTATAGTTTATTTGGTAGTTATTTGATTTGCAAAAAGTGCATTAAATGCGTTCGGAAAATATTTTCAAATTCTTATATGCTTGACTAAATGTTCATTGTGTTGTAGATATTCAGAGATAATTTTAGAAATTATCATGGTATTTTTGGGATTTTGTTTGGATTCATTTTGGCCTCGGAAAGTTTTCTGTAAAAAAAACACACACGCACCTGCCTGGACCGAAACCCCCGGCCTAGCCAGCTAGCCGCGCCAGGCCAGGAGCACCCCCGCGACCCAGCTGGCGATTGGCCAGGCCAGCCCAGCGCCCGAGCGCTCTTCGCGTCGCTCGCCCGCTCCTCGCCTCCCTCTCTGTCCCGTCGGCTCGTGGGCCTCGCGCCCATCGTCCCCAACCTCCGCTCGTTCGGCTCGGATAGAGCACGCACTCGCACTCCCGCAACCACCGACGACATTGCCCCGGGATAAGGCCTATCCGCCGCGACCCTGAGCCCCTCTCTCCATTCTGCCACTCCGCATCGTATCTCGCTCCTCACAGACGCCGCTCCGTCCATTTGGATCTCACCGGAGCTGAAGCTCTCCGTCGTTGTTTCCGTCGTCGGTGGAACCCCCAAGCCCTCTTCTCTTTGTCAAAAATTTGTTCCCTTGCCGTCCCACATCTGGTTGACATTGTTTTAGCCCCTAGGGACCGCCGGAGACAACGCCCCGACGACCTGCATCCTTGCCGGAGCACGGAGCCGCCGTCCCCGTGCAGCACAACCCCGACGTCCCAGAAGCGAGCCACCTCCACCACCGGACCGTCCACGTCGCGCCCGTCCCCTCCGTTATCTTCCCCGCCGCCGAGGAGCACCGCAGCCGCCGCCCCGTCCACCACCTAATGCCAGCGCCGCCGTCTCCTATACGTCGCCGTCGCTACCGTAAGACGAGTCCCCTCTCGTTCGTTTTTTTAATTATTTTAGTATTAGATTAGATCGGTTAACCGTGATTTTATTAAACCTTACGGTTTAGTGAAAACGAGCCTCCGGTTTTCTTCTTATTTAGTCACGGTAGTGTTTTTTTACTTAGTGGCCGTTCGTCGTATAGCTACCGCAGTGAACACTCTTCAGCTACTAGAAATCCATGCGTGGCGAGGGGACACAGTCACGAATAAAACTTTCACAATCAAGTCCCTAAGTTTTCAGTTTAGCCCCTATACTTCGAATGGTTGTATCTTTTTAACCGTAAGTTCAAATTAGATGAAACCAGCGGCAAATTCTTATTATTGTTTAGATCTATCCAGTGGTATCATATTTGTAAACTTTTGTTAGTTTCAAATTTGAACTTTATTCAGATTTGAATTCAAACTTCAAATGGACATATCTCCTAAACCGTAGTTCCGATTAAGTTGATTCTTTTTGCGTTCCGTCACCGTAGCCAACCCCTACCACCCAGACCCTTCTCACCATAATTTTCATGCACTTAGGATCTGTCCATAGTAGTTTTACTCGTATGCCTTGTATGCACTATGCTTCACATCACAAATTTTGAACCCATGTCTATGTTATGTTGCACTCAGAATTTTTCGTGATAGTTGAGTGTGTTGGATTTTCATTTAGTTTTTCTGGGTATTTTTGTTGTGCATGTTATTTTGGTTCTCTGAAATGATTGCTTATGTGAACGCAATGTTTGTCTTTATAGATTTTCATCGGAGAGTGACGAATAGTTCTATTAAGTAAATTTCTGAGAGCGATATAATCTTCATCAACTATTACCAGGCATTTCACATTTGATCATTCTTTCAACTACCTATGTTTTATATTATGCACTTAGTCCTTTTGTGGTAGGATTTCATGGTAGGATTTATTATTGCCAGATGGCTATGCCATTACCTAGTAGTTCATTTGAGGTAGGTCTGATCTATACAACCTTGTCACCACCGTGTAAGTTTATTTCTGCCTCGCCAATGTAGACGTGGATTGGGAAGTGTTCATGGTGAGACATGAGTGACAAAGTAGTAATCAGGACCAAGACTTGTAAATGAACTACCTGGGCGGTATTTGGTTTGAATGGTGGCAAAGTACAGTGGTAGCATGCATGGTTAATCCATGGTGGTGCACCACTAGTGGTCGGCCGCCCAGGCTCAAAGGGATCAAACGTATTTTCATGTCTAGAAGCTTACGTGTGCAGCCACAAGCCAATATGGGCTCTGGCTTAGTTGAGTAGATAGTGTGACCTCTTCCGGGATAGGCTAGCAGATGTAGAATGAGTAGGTGTACCGGCTGATGACCCACAAGTATAGGGGATCTATCGTAGTCCTTTCGATAAGTAAGAGTGTCGAACCCAACGAGGAGCAGAAGGCGAATATTGAGCCTTCCTTCATGTCGAAGGTCTTTGCAACTTTAGGCCAGTGCCTGTGGATGATTGACCATCCATCCTTCGACCTCTTTACGAACACTTCAATATTGAACCGTGGTTGTTGTATGAGAACTTTCCTCGCCTCCTGACCACAAAGATGGTTTGAGAGGTAATCATCAGTGAAGCCTGAAAACAAGGATGTGCATAAATATCTTCTCTATATTGGAAATGGGGCAAAGGAATACGAAAAAGCAAGGTATAATAGTTAGTACCATCTTGTAAACCTCAGTGCTTCCCATTGTTTCCCTACAACACATATAAGGTAGTTAGTCATCAGGTTAAGTAAGGGTTCGCATGCTATCAGTATAATATGTTGATGAAAAATAAGCACATTGCAGATTCATCAGATTAATTCAAGCCACATGGAAAACCCATTGATCCAAACCAAGCATGACTAAGAACTAGGAAATATAGCACTTGTATATGTTTCTCATGTATTAAGTGCAGCCAAATTCGATTTCTTCCTCACATGCACAACAATACAAAATTCTACCCACGAAAATTGGACATCGCAGTGTAGAATTGAACCAAGCAGTTAGCTAAACACCACAACAAATGAACCAAACATTAACTGAGCACCACATTGCACAATATAACATATTCCTACTAGAAGATCAGACAGTTAAGCAAATAAAGCATGCTTAACAACTTGGAAATCTAGCAATTGTATTTGTTTCTCATGTATTTAGTACAGCCAAATTCGATTTATTCCTCACATGGTATACAATAACAGAATGCAGCCACAACAATTGAACATCGCATTGCATAATTGAACCAAGCAGTTAACTAAACACCACAACAAATGAACCAAACTTTAACTGAGCATCACATTGCACAATATAACATACTCCTAATAGAAGATCAGACAGTTAACCAAACCAAGCGTGCTTAATAAACTTGGAAATATAGCAATTGTATTTGTTTCTCATGTATTTAGTACAGCCAAATTCGATTTATTCCTCACATGGTATAAATAACAGAATGCAGCCCCAACAATTGAACATCGCATTGCAGAATTGAACCAAGAAGTTAACTAAACACCACAACAAGTGAACCAAGCCACAACAAATGAACCAAGCAGTTAACTAAACACCAATTGAACAATATAACATACTCCTAATAGAAGATCAGACAATTAACCAAACCAAGCATGCTTAACAACTTGGAAATATTGCACCCTGAAGAATTGAACATCACATTTGCAGAATTGAACCAAGTAGTTAATTGAACACCACATTGCACGACATATAGAACATATACACTATAGCAGAAGATTGCATCGTAAAAGTACATAACACAATTCACTAGAATTTGTTAAGGAAAGGCAATAGCTAGCAAACTGAACATGGGTCCTTATAGTGAGCTAATAAGACAAGCTACTCCTCATTGTTGGAGGTATCGATGATGATTGGCTCCTTGGACATGGAAGAGGGCGAGGCCTCTGCATCATGGGTGCCCTCGTTGTAGTGGTGAGTTGCCTGAGCCGCTCCGGGCACCAACCTGCTGGCTCTCCAGATGAGGTAAGCACATGCACGCTGAGAAAACACCTCGTAGTCTTCATCGAACGCACCGACGGTGGCCTCGAGAAAGCGCCACGAACTGGCATTTAAAGCAGCCAACCGCGTCGCGGCGTCAGCGTACGAGGCGTCAACGGTGGCCTCGACGGCGAGGTGCTCCTCCAAGAACTGGGGGTCGGCACAAATGGCAACCATCACGACCTCATCCGCGCGTGCGGACGTGATTTGCTTCTCTGCTGCCAAATGCTCCTTGAGGTCCTGGCTATACTGCGTGCACCATGGCTTAGGCCGACGCTTATTTGGTGGAGGGGTCAGTGATTTGGGTGGAAGGTGTCGCGCTCGCGCCGGTGGTCGGGGCATGTGGGATGTGGAAGGAGGAGGAGGATGGGGGTCGGGTGTGAATTACCTACCTGGATAGGCGAGGCCGAGGAGCATGAAGGAGGGTCACCGGCGAGGAGGCGGCGGCGCTGCAAGCAAGGAGTGAAGGTTTCAGGAAGAAACAGGGGAAATGTGGCTTTTGGTAAGGGGGATGGGGCGGGGCGGTAGATATTTTCGCGGATGCCGAAAATTTGAAATCGCTTCAGCCACAAAATTGGCGCGCAAAGTGTCATCAGACACGGTCCCTTATTCAGAGCGGGCTGTGGACTGTAGCCGTCGCACCTTCTCACGTAAGCCGTATGCGTACTATACTCCGACGGTGCTCCAAGATATTTTGTGCTACATCTCAAATGGTTGGTTATAATAAACTATGTGGGATCTACTTGATTTTTCGTCTTGATTTGAATTACATAATGGGGTCACAACGGCCATGGACGGTGTTTGAATTACTAGACCTTTTATCTGCAGTGATCATAAAAGAATTGGAATTATTCAGGGTTCGTTTGGACATTTTTATGCATTGAGTGAGTTTTTAATGCATTTATGTGCATGCTTCAAATTTGAACTTCACGCACATGCTCCAGTGCATATAAATTGGTTGAAAAATCAAATATTTGTCCTTGGGTGCATGCATAGGTCCCATGCAAGAAATGGGAATGAATGTCAAACACCCTGCCACCGTCACTCGGCCGCAAACATTGAGATAACTGGTTTTTAAATTCTAGTAAATCCAAAACTCGTATGAAATTCATGAAACTTGGCATGCTATCATGGAGCGGCATCAACATGGCGTGGTAAATTTTTTTGTCCTATTTGGGGCAGGTTTCGGTATATGCTTCTCCCAAACCAGAGCTTCTCACAACAAGCATGATGGTTTTGGTAGGGAACGCCCCAACTTTGGGGACGAAATGATATCCATTGCCTCTTATTACTTTCAAATTTTTTTCTCGTGTCAACATAGAAACAACAGGAGTGTTGTGTTATTTTTTGTGATTTTCGGGGTTCGTTTGGACATTTTTATGCATTAACTGAGTTTTCAATGCATTTATGTGCGTAATTCAAATTTGAACTACATGCACATGCTCCAGTGCATATAAATTGGTTGAAAAATCAAATATTTGTCATTGGGTGCATGCTTAGGTCCCATGCAAGAAATGGGAATGAATGTCAAACACCCTGCCACCGTCACTCGGCCGCAAACATTGAGATATCTGGTTTTTAAATTCTACTAAATTCAAAACTCGTCTAGAATTTATGAAAATTGGCATGCTATCATGGAGCGGCATCAACATGGCGTGGTAAATTTTTTTTCCCATTTGGTGCAGGTTTGGGTATATGCTTCTCACAACAAGCATGATGGTTTCGGTAGGGAACGCCCCAACTTTGGGGGCGAAACAATATCCATTGCCTCTTATTGCTTTCAATTTTTTTTCTCAGGTCAACATAGAACAACAAGAGTGTTGTGTTATTTTTTGTAATTTTTTGGGGTTTGTTTGGACATTTTTATGCATTAAGTGAGTTTTCAATGCATTTATGTGCATAATTCAAATTTGAACTACATGCACATGCTCCAGTGCATATAAATTGGTTGAAAAATCAAAATCTTTGTCCTTGGGTGCATGCTTAGGTCCATGCAAGAAGTGGGAATGAATGTCAAACACCCTGCCACCGTCACTCGGCCGCAAACATTGAGATACCTGGTTTTTAAATTCTAGTAAATCCAAAACTCGTTTGAAATTCATGAAACTTGGCATGCTATTGATACGTCTCCAACGTATCTATAATTTTTGATTGTTTCATGCTATTATATATTCTGTTTTGGACGTTTAATGGGCTTTACTATACACTTTTATATTATTTTTGGGACTAACCAACTAACCCAAGGCCAGTGCAAAATGCTGTTTTTTTGCCTATTTCAGTGTTTCGCACAAAAGGAATACCAAACGGAGTCCAAACGGAATGAAACCTTCGGGAGCGTGATTTTTGGAACAAACGTGATCCAAAGGACTTGGAGTGGACGTCAAGAAATCAACAAGGAGGCCACGAGGCAGGGAGGCGCAACCCCCACCCTCGTGAGCCCCTCGCAGCTCCACCGACCTACTTCTTCCTCCTATATATACCCATGTACCCCGAAAGCAACTAGGAGCACCACGAAACCCTATTTCCACCACCGCAACCTTCTGTACCCATGAGATCCCATCTTGGGGCCTTTTCCGTAGCTCCGTCGAAGGGGGAATCGATCATGGAGGGCTTCTACATCAACACCATAGCCTCTCCTATGATGTGTGTGTAGTTTACCACAGACCTTCGGGTCCATAGTAATTAGCTAGATTGCTTATTCTCTCTCTTTGGATCTCAATACAAAGTTCTCCTCGATCTTCTTGGAGATCTATTCGATGTAACTATTTTTGCGTTGTGTTTGTCGAGATTCGATGAATTGTGGGTTTATGATCAAGATTATCTATGAACAATATTTGAATCTTCTCTGAATTCTTTTATGTATGATTGGTTATCTTTGTAAGTCTCTTCGAATTATCAGTTTGGTTTGGCCTACTAGATTGATCGTTCTTGTAATGGGAGAAGTGCTTAGATTTGGGTTCAATCTTGCGTTGATCGATCCTAGTGACAGAAGGGGAAACGACACGTATTGTATTGTTTCCATCGAGGATAAAAAGATGGGGTTTATATCATATTACTTGAGTTTATCCGTCTACATCATGTCATCTTGCCTAATGCGTTACTCTGTTCTTATGAACTTAATACTCTAGATGCATGCTGGATAGCGGTCGATGTGTGGAGTAATAGTAGTAGATGCAGGCAGGAGTCGGTCTAGTTGTTGCGGACATGATGCCTATATACATGATCATGCCTAGATATTCTCATAATTATGCACTTTTCTATCAATTGCTCGACAGTAATTTGTTCACCCACCGTAATACTTATGTTGTCTTGAGAGAAGCCACTAGTGAAATGTCAGGACCCCGATCCTAAGTCACACCGATCTAGCATGTAACACATCATATCACTTTGCGGCCTCACGCACGGTATTCCCACGAGTGTCGCCTTACCATGGCCCGGACCGTTTATGTCTTTTGGCTCACGATATATGATAGTGTCGCCAGCATCCATATGACAAAGAACCCGGGCCGACATGGCTAGTCGTGAACCCAAAGCGGCGCTAACCCATGGGGACAGGCATACATGAATCACATCGAGCATGTCGGTCATCAACGTATGTATTCGGGCTGTAGCACTGGGCTAACAGGACTCCGGTATCCCGGGCTGTAGCAGCTAGGCAGACTCGAATACCACCGTGACATTTCCCGAAGGATGGACATAGGAACGAAGTGAGACACATGCCGCCAGTCAAGTGTCCAAGCAAGAGTCTTGGGCTAGCAGGACTCCGGTGAACCGGGCTGTAGCGGACTACTATCGCTCAGAAGCACGAGACTACATTTCCCCATATGAGAGGCTGCCAAGGATAAACAACTAGTTTGTCGGATCCCACACATACCAAGCATTTCAAACATACACACATTATGCTCAATATGCGTAGATACAACATGGCATCACAACATAACTCTCGACTCAAAATATTATTCATTAGGCTCCGAGGAGCGAGATATTACAAACATGGGTCTCATGACCCAACACTCGAAACATACAAGTCAAAGCACAAGCGAAGCTAATCATGTCCGAGTACGCACAACTATAAATGAAAAAGGCTGAGAAGCCTCGACTATCTACCGAGATCTGCCGAGGCACAAGATCGTAGCTGAGGTAACAAGCTAAACGTCGAAGTCCAAGCGGAACTACTAGCGAGACCGACGTCTCTCGCAAAACATAAAATAAGCAAGCGTGAGTACAATTGTACTCAACAAGACTTACATCGATCTAACTACATATGCATCATTATCAAAAGGGGTGGTGGAGTTTGATGCAGAAGCCAGCTTTGACTCGGTGGCTATCCTAAACTACGATTTGCAAGCAACTCTTTTGAGGTGGCGCTGCACGAGTCCACATATTCACCATATCAATACACCACTATGGACCGCTCCCGTCTCCCTCACGAGAACGCCATCCATAGCACTCACGCTTATCTTGCGCATTTTAGAGTATCCACTTTCACTTGTCTATGAACTGATATAGGCAATCCGAAGTCCTTCTCCGTGGACACGGCTATTCAATAGATCATATTAAACCCCGCAGGGTGTACTTCTTCACACACGCTCACCACTTACCGCCGTTTACACGACATGTACTCGGCAACCTTCAAGCGGAAGCCCAACGTGGGTGTCGGCCACGCCTACCTAAACACTCAAGTCCCTAGTCCAGTTTATCGCCTATTCGGGTTCCATCCATGGAGTCCGGCCGAGGTTTCCCATACAGCCCCGAACGATGTGTGCAGGGTTCCCGAGATACCAAACGGGCACTTTCGGTACACCGGGCCACGGTGCCTACCGCAACACAACCCACCCCTAAGGTCAGCGTTATGTCGGCCCCACATGCTACAAACACGAAACTACTTGCAACTCCCTGACCGAGGACAAGGGTGGTTAAGAAGCCGAGAGGGTCAATTAAGGATCCCAATGCGTGGTAGTAACTGTTTCATGGATCACAAACACGAACTCAGTTCCTAAGGACGGTTTCAATGAGACAACCCACCATGTACTCCTACATGGCCTCTCACCGCTACCTTTACCAAATCGTGTTCACACACTTAGCTCACACACAATAGGACATGTTCATAACAATTCCAATTCATCCCCGATGAATCGGACCGACTCAACTCTAAGCAATAGCAGGCATGACAACAAGCATAAATGAGTAGGCACATCATGGCTCAAACAATTCCTACTCATGCTAGTGGGTTTCATCTAATTCTTGTGGAATGACAGTCATGCAAAGGATCAAGGGTTCAGCTACCGCAGCAAGTAACACATGAGTCGTTGTTGTCCTAATGCAGTAAAATAGAGCAGGAGCGAGAGAGTGGGATTATATCGGAATGAACAAGGGGGTTTTGCTTGCCTGGCACTTCTGAAGATAATAGTTCTTCATCGGTGTCATCGAATAATCATCGTCGGTACATCGCTCTCTACCGGAGGAACAAACACCGGCAAACAAGAGAGAACACAATCAATGCAATGCACATTCACATGAATGACATGTCATATTAATGTACTGAATTTACCTAATGCAATAATAATCCAAGTTAGTTGAAGTGGAATTCAAACAAGGTTGAACTCCAACTCCAAATGCTATTCCATAATTTACCCTAATCATGATTCCTCCTATTCAGTAAGGTTAACTTGTTCAAACATGCATGATCATGGCATAAACAGATTCTTCATATTTTTCTGATCATTTTTCATATATAAATTATTTCCATCCGAGTTACGGTTGAATTTATATGATTTTTAGAAGTTTGGGGTATTTTCTGAAATTTACTGAATTAAATTAAATCCATAAAAGGGTATTACTGCGTCAGCCTGACGTCAGTGTGACGTCAGCGGGTCAACTGGGCGCCCCAGGTCAAACCTGACGTGTGGGGGCCACACGTTAGTGACTAACTAAACTAACCTAGTTAATTAGCACTAACCTAGGTTAGTTAAATTAGTTTAAACCTAACTAAATTAGTTAGCCGGGCGGGGCCCGCATGTCAGTGGGGAGAGGGGGAGGTCAAACCGGGCGGTGGGTCAACCCACGCCGGTCAGCGGGTCAGCGGGCGCCGGCGTTTAGCCGCCGGCGAGCCCGACGCGGCGGTGCGCTGCGGAATTGGCCTACAGAGCACGGTTTGGCGAGCGGAGCACGTCTACGTGATGCGGGAAGTGAGCCGCATCGAGTGGTGGTGGTGATTGGCCGGGTCGCGGAAGCGTTGCAGCGACGACCTTGGCGGCTGCCGGAGCTCGGGCGAGGTCGGAGTTGGCGCTAGGGGCACAACAGGCGAAAGGGTGGGTGCTACGGACTCCTACGAGTACGGTGAAGACGATGGCGTGCTGAATCGAGCCATCGTGGCTGTGGCCACGACGGCGACGTCTTGATGGCGGCGGCGGGTGCGGCCGAGCTTCGGTGTGGTCGTTGTGGTGCGCAATAAGGCAAACGGAGAAGGGAGAAGGGGCAGGAGCTCACAGGCGAAGTCGGAGAGGGAGTCGATGAGCTCGGGAGGTCTCTGGCGCCGAATCGACGGAGGCGGCTCGGTGCCCGAGGTTGAAGACGAGGCGAGGTCGGCGCCAAGGCGTTTGGAGTCGCGTGGGTCAGCGGAGAGGTCCGGGCGACGAGGCGGAGCTCTTGGGCACGCCGGGCGAGGCAAGGGAAGGCCTGTGGCTGTGGCTCTGGCGAGCGGTGGCGACGGCTGCTCTTGGTCGCGTGAGGGAGAGAGAGCAGAGGAAGGGGGAGGGGTTGGGAGAGAGTGAGAGAGAGCCAGGGGGGTCGCGTGGCGCTCGGGGAGGCGTCCAGGGCGTCGAGGGTGAAGCAGGCAGGGTGGAGGTGGCGCGGCGCGCAAGACGCCGGCAAGCCTGCCCGTCCTCCTGGCAGAGGAGGAAGGCGACAGGAAGGAGGCGGTGGTGGGCTGGGCACTGGAGGGGGCAGCGTGAGGAGGGGAGGAAATGGGCGGGTGGCTGCGCAGTGAGGCCAAAGTGCATTCTCTCTCTCTTTTCCATTTCTGTTTTCTATTTTGCAGTTTGTTTTTGATCCAGTTTTAAAAAACCAAATCAATTTTATAAATCCTGAAAATATTCATGGGCACTTTCTGAATTATTTCTATGGCCCACAAATACTTCCAACATTATTTGAGCAGTTAAATTATTTATAGCATTCAAATGCCCAAAGTCAAATGGTTTAAGATTTAATTCAAAAATCCAGGAATGACCTATAAGATATGTTCATCATTTTTGGAAGAGGCTTTCACCTTTATCCATTAATCATGAACATTTTCACAGGGCATTTTGGGATTATTGAAAATGATTTTATTTGAACCTATTAGAATTCAATTGGTGCTAGGGTTTCAACAATCCCCATTTCAACTTTCATGGAAATTAACATGATGACATGAATGCCTTAATGCAACTAATGTCAAGCAATTCTAGGGCTGTGACAACTCACCCCCACTAAACAGGAATCTCGCCCCGAGATTCAAGACGTGAGGTAAGAGGAAAAGGGAGGTCACAAACTATTACAATCTCCATGACCCAATTGCCTTCTCGAAGATGTTGGTTCACTCCATCTTCTCGATCTTGACGTCTTCGAGATCTTCACCCGAGACGACAACAGAGAGAAGGGGAAAGCCCTACATGATTCAACCTTCACGAAGATTAAGCAAACATGATCGACATCACGGACTGAGACGGTGACACATCTCGAGTTGAGACACCAAATGCATCGAGAGGGACGGAGGAACAACCGATGGGGTTTGATTGGTGGCAACAATTCCACGCCTAGGGAGATGGTGGATGGTGTCAAGGTGGCGAGAAGATATTTACCATGATTCAATAACGGGCCACCTCGAGAAGGTGATGCGCGGAACTATTCCCTTAAGTGGCAAAAAGAATTACTTTTGATATAGAGACCATTGAAACTCTTTATACCAGCCTAAGGCAATTCACGACGATCATTTGGCGGAGTGCAAGGAAATGGTACACTTGGACTGGAATGGATGATGTAGACTACCTTGTTGAAGACAACGCAATGGATGATTTGCTTATCATCGAAGGTGGGGGGGGGACCCATGGTAAATCCACTGTTGAAGATAAACCTGGACAAGAATTGCTAAGAAGACAGTCTATAGCGAGATAGCACAAGGACGGTGCAAGCTGGGAACGAAATGCAACTGTTCGAATGTTCCAACCATCATATCTGCCTGAGATTCAGATCTGGTTGGTGTTAGGATATTTCAGACTTATCATGTCTGATAGGAAGGGTTGCAACACAATTCGACGAGATGGCGTTGCGAGATTCTCGGGATATGAACTACGATAGCAAGCTCCAAAACGTGAGCTGGTTTTGCTACAAACATGTGAACACGTTGTCCTAGACAAGCATGACCACATGGTAGTCTTATAATAAAACACTACCGAGTTCGGGTGGGGAGCCATCATCGAGGGTATCGAAGTCTTTACACAAGTCCATGGATTAGATCCCAAGCATAGACTTCTTTTCCTTGATCAAGTCAATCGGTGGCTTGGTGTGCTATGGAATCCATATGGAATGAAGATGATCACCTATCGACCATAGAATACTTCGCGTGCATGACTGACTTGGGATGATTCCAAAGGAACAAAACAAACCTTTCTCAAATTCATGGCGGCAACTTACACCAGATGCACATGAATTAGAGGAAGTCACTACTTTCATCCAAACATATGCTTCATGAACGGATCACGAAGGCATTGCTTACACAAGTTTCCAATACTAGGTTGATGCTCAACATGACTCATGGGGGAGACGAAATGCTACTGATGGGCCCAACAGCAACTCATCGGAATTTCCATATCACTGGACTTCCACCATCATGTGAACACGTGATAGTATTGGTCAGACCAAAGATGTAATGGTGTATGCTCGAGGGATCAACCACGAGTAAGACAACATCACGGATATCGTTGGTTCTGATTTGACTTGACAATGGCCCATACTCAAATCAAAGAATTGGTAGGACAATAGGTCCAACAACTGATCACAGGGACCAATCGATGAAGATATCATCCTTCTTCAACACACACCACACAAGAATATCCCTTTGGATCGAACTAAGTTAGGCAAGCTTTTATCTTCCAACTCTCCAAGTTGTTGTTTGGCTTAACCAACTAGCTCAGGGGATATCCAACACAGATTCTTGGAGAAGGAGTGGTTCACAAGAAACCAACTTGATCACGAGCTCAACATAACAGTCAGGGAACAACCCGGTAACACTTCCAAGAAGATATTTGGAAAGTCACGAACCACCGGTATGTTACTAAGCTCGAGAACAATCTTGCTTTTGAGGGCAAGACGATATGATCGAACGAGTGAGGACTTGACAGAATCCTAACTCATAGATCGAAGGGTGCACCAGAACTAAGGACTAGGTAGCACGATCAATCTCAGGATGATGTTTTAATAACCAACATGCCAAGAATGAGGATAATGTCCATTAGCTGCCAAGCAACAAGTTGCTCGAGTATTGATTTCACACATCACAATTCACTTGTCGGCATTCCGGTTACAACAACACGAAGACCGAGGAATGAATGATGATGGTGAGAAGTATCACTGCATCAAGAATGCATAAGAGGAGGTGCAATTTCCATGACATTCTTGACATAAAGATGGTAACACTCCAGGTGGAACAGAATCAAAAGCTGAATTGGCATTTTGATCTGCGGGATACAACTACTTTGACCCAATCCTAGAAATGGATGAGGTACTGGAGTTTGTTTCTCCTAGTCATTCCGGAATAGAATGGCTTGACGGACCACAAGGATAAAATGCATCGATGAACACAAATGCACACATACCCTTGGCTATCAATTGATAGATGAAGGTCAGAAGGCATCTAAGAGAACAACTCAAAGGAACATATAATTTTCTGAGTTGTGGATGCACAGATTAGTATGTCGAGCAAGTTCAACATTTCTTCCGGATAACCCATGCAGAAAGGTAGAATTGGCAGATTCACAATTATGAATGGAGAACTCCTCAAGAGCACTCTTATTGTGATCTTTTGGCTCAAAAGAACTTCGCCATAAGCGGTTCGTAGTATTTGGAAGAAGGAAATACCACGGACCTTGAGGACTATCGCAAGGTTACTAATATCCTAAAGGCACTAGCAAATACTAACAACATGAAGTAGGATGAATCTCGGTTCAAGAACCCAGAGTAGAATGCCTACTACTAAATGGCATCACGGATGCTTCCAAAATGATGGCGTAATCATCACATAGGGATACAAAAGCATTGCTAAATTGCTAGGTGACTTCCTAAACACCTAAGGTCATAATAATAGTTCCAACATATATGTCGAGGCAACAGAGCACCTCGACCGATCGGTTGGTGTGCTTATTCGACCGTAGGACATCGAATCGGAAGGAAAGGATTTGCAAATGCATCGACTATTTAGAGACCTGGATGACTCGGACAGATAACGGCTGTAAATGCTCAAAATGATTTGAGACATCCTGCAGAAAGGGTGGCATAAGCACTCAACAACATCATAACAAGATTCTGAGATCAACAGTTATCATTCAGAAATAGTAGGAACTGAACTGGGGATTACATCCAACAATCTTAAAGGTCTATGGATTAGTAACACGTCATCCTGATAGATAGATGAGAAGCCTAGTTCTTAACCCCGTAGAAGAGAAGAGGATGACTCAGATCAGAAGGCCATGAGGTATAAGGAGTAAAAAGAGCCTTACGTTCCCTCCCACAATCAATTCCCCTACATGTAACTAAAGCATTTCTAGACTCAACTTCGACCAGTTTGGCTTGGTAATCCTACAGGCAGTCAGGCTCTGATACCAACGCTGTTAGGACCCCGATCCTAAGTCACACCGATCTAGCATGTAACACATCATATCACTTTGCGGCCTCACGCACGGTATTCCCACGGGTGTCGCCTTACCATGGCCCGGGACCGTTTGCGTCTTTTGGCTCACGTATATGATAGTGTCGCCAGCATCCATATGACAAAGAACCCGGGCCGACATGGCTAGTCGTGAACCCAAAGCGGCGCTAACCCATGGGGACAGGCATACATGAATCACATCGAGCATGTCGGTCATCAACGTATGTATTCGGGCTGTAGCACTGGGCTAACAGGACTCCGGTATCCCGGGCTGTAGCAGGCTAGGCAGGACTCCGAATACCACCGCGTGACATTTCCCCGAAGGGACAGACATAGGAACGAAGTGAGACACATGCCGGCCAGTCAAGTGTCCAAGCAGTAGTCTTTGGGCTAGCAGACTCCGTGAACCGGGCTGTAGCGGACTACTATCGCCGAAGCACGAGACTACATTTCCCCATATGAGAGGCTGCCAAGGATAAACAACTAGTTTGTCGGATCCCACACATACCAAGCATTTCAAACATACACACATTATGCTCAATATGCGTAGATACAACATGGCATCACAACATAACTCTACGACTCAAAATATTATTCATTAGGCTCCGAGGAGCGAGATATTACAAACATGGGTCTCATGACCCAACACTCGAAGCATACAAGTCAAAGCACAAGCGAAGCTAATCATGTCTCGAGTACGCATAACTATAAATGAAAAAGGCTGAGAAGCGACTATCTACCAGATCTGCCGAGGGCACAAGATCGTAGCTGAGGTAACAAGCTAAACGTCAAGTCCAAGCGGAACTACTAGCGAGACCGACGCCTCTCGCAAAACATAAAATAAGCAAACGTGAGTACAATTGTACTCAGAAGACTTACATCAGATCTAACTACATATGCATCATTATCAAAAGGGGTGGTGGAGTTTGACCGCAGCAAGCCAGCTTTGACTCGGTGGCTATCCTAAACTACGATCGCAAGCAACTCTTTTGAGGTGGCGCTACGAGTCCACATATTCACCATATCAATACACCACTATGGACCCGCCTCGCCTCCCTACGAGAACGCCATCCATAGCACTCACGCTTATCTTGCGCATTTTAGAGTATCCACTTTCACTTGTCTATGAACTGATATAGGCAATCCAGAAGTCCTTCTCCGTGGACACGGCTATTCAATAGATCATATTAAACCCTGCAGGGTGTACTTCTTCACACGCTCTCACCACTTACCGCCGCCATACACGACATGTACTCGCAACCTTCAAGCGGAAGCCCAACGTGGGTGTCGGCCACGGCCTACCTAAACACTCAAGTCCCTAGTCCAGGTTTATCGCCTATTCGGTTCCATCCGCAGGAGTCCGCCGAGGTTTCCCATACATCCCGAACGATGTGTGCAGGGTTCCCGAGATACCAAACGGCACTCGGTACACCGGGTCACGGTGCCTACCGCAACACAACCCACCCCTAAGGTCAGCGTTGCGTGCGGCCCCCAGCATGCTACAAACACCAGAAACTACTTGCAACTCCCGGACTGAGGACAAGGGTGGTTAAGAAGCCGAGAGGGTCAATTATGATCCCAATGCGTGGTAGTAACTGTTTCATGGATCACAAACACGAACTCAGTTCCTAAGGACGGTTTCAATGAGACAACCCACCATGTACTCCTACATGGCCTCTCACCGCTACCTTTACCAAATCGTGTTCACACACTTAGCTCACACACAATAGGACATGTTCATAACAATTCCAATTCATCCCCGATGAATCAGACCCGACTCAACTCTAAGCAGTAGCAGGCATGACAACAAGCATAAATGAGTAGGCACATCATGGCTCAAACAATTCCTACTCATGCTAGTGGGTTTCATCTAATTACTGTGGAATGACAGGTCATGCAAAGGATCAAGGGGTTCAGCTACCGCAGCAAGTAACACATGAGTCGTTGTTGTCCTAATGCAGTAAAATAGAGCAGGAGCGAGAGAGTGGGATTGTATCGGAATGAACAAGGGGGTTTTGCTTGCCTGGCACTTCTGAAGATAATAGTTCTTCATCGGTGTCATCGAATAATCATCGTCGGTACATCGTCTACCGGGAGGGAACAAACACCGGCAAACAAGAGAGAACACAATCAATGCAATGCACATTCACATGAATGACATGTCATATTAATGTACTGAATTTACCTAATGCAATAATAATCCAAGTTAGTTGAAGTGGAATTCAAACAAGGTTGAACTCCAACTCCAAATGCTATTCCATAATTTACCCTAATCATGATTCCTCCTATTCAGTAAGGTTAACTTGTTCAAACATGCATGATCATGGCATAAACAGATTCTTCATATTTTTCTGATCATTTTCATATATAAATTATTTCCATCCGAGTTACGGTTGAATTTATATGATTTTTAGAAGTTTGGGGTATTTTCAAATTTATGAATTAAATTAAATCCATAAAGGGGTATTATCACATCGACCGACGTCGCAGTGACGTCAGCGGGTCAACTGGCGCCCAGTCAAACCTGACGTGTGGGGCCACGTCGCTGACTAACTAAACTAACCTAGTTAATTAGCACTAACCTAGGTTAGTTAAATTAGTTTAAACCTAACTAAATTAGTTAGCAGGGGGGCCCGCATGTCGATGGGGAGAGGGGAGGTCAAACCGGTGATGGGTCAACCCACGCGGTCGGGTCAGGGTCGTGGGCGCCGGCGTTTAGCAGCCGGCGAGCCCGGCCGCGCGCGCGCGCTGCGAATTGGCCTCTGAGCACGGTTTGGCGGCGAGCACGCTCACGTGATGCGGAAGTGAGCCGCATCGAGTGGTGGTGGTGATTGGCTTGGTCGCGGAACGTTGCAGCGACGACCTTGGCGGCTGCCGAGCTCGGGCGAGGTCGGAGTTGGCGCTTAGGGGCACAGCAGCGAAGGGTGGGTGCTACGGACTCCTCGAGTACGGTGAAGACGATGGTGTGCTTGAATCGAGCCATCGTGGCTGTGGCCACGACGGCGACGTCTTGATGGCGGCGGCGGTGTGGCCGAGCTTCGGTGTGGTCGTTGTGGTGCGCAATAAGGCAAACGGAGAAGGGGAGAAGGGCAGGAGCTCACAGCAGGGTCGGAGAGGGAGTCGATGAGCTCGGGAGGTCTGGCGGCGCCTGAATCGACGGGAGGCGGCCTGGTGCCCGAGGTTGAAGACGAGGGCGAGGTCGGCGCCAAGGCGCTTGAGTCGCGTGGGTCACGGAGAGGTCCGGGGCGACGAGGCGGAGCTCTTGGGCACGCCAGCGAGGCAAGGAAGGCTGTGGCCGTGGCTACGCCGAAGCGGTGGCGACGGCTGCTCTTGGTCGCGTGAGGAGAGAGAGAGAGCAGAGGAAGGGGAGGTTGGGAGAGAGTGAGAGAGAGCTGGGGGTCGCGTGGCGCCTGGGAGGCGCCCAGGCGTCGAGGGTGAAGCAGGCAGGGGTGGAGGTGGCGCGGGCGCTTGCAAGCTGCAAGACGCGCCTGCCCTCCTCGGGCAGAGGAGGAAGGCGACAGAAGGAGGTGGTGGTGGGCTGGGCACTGGAGTGGGCCAGCGTGAGGAGGGGAGGAAATCTGGGCGGGTGGCTGCGCAGTGAGGCCAAAGTCATTCTCTCTCTTTTCCATTTCTGTTTTCTATTTTGCGTTTGTTTTGATCCAGCTTTAAAAACCAAATCAATTTTATAAATCCTGAAAATATTCATGGGCACTTTCTGAATTATTTCTATGGCCCACAAATACTTCCAACATTATTTGAGCAGTTAAATTATTTATAGCATTCAAATGCCCAAAGTCAAATGGTTTAAGATTTAATTCAAAAATCCAGGAATGACCTATAAGATATGTTCATCATTTTTGGAAGAGGCTTTCACCTTTATCCATTAATCATGAACATTTTCACAGGGCATTTTGGGATTATTGAAAATGATTTTATTTGAACCTATTACAATTCAATTGGTGCTAGGGTTTCAACAATCCCCATTTCAACTTTCATGGAAATTAACATGATGACATGAATGCCTTAATGCAACTAATGTCAAGCAATTCTAGGGCTGTGACATGAAACCTATGGCCCCCGGGTCTATTTTCCATCATATTAATCTCACGTCAACTAGCTATTTCAGGCGCCGTTTATTATACAATCTTTACTTTTAATCCTTATCATAAAAATACCAAAAATATTATCTTATCATCTCTATCAGATCTCACTTTTGCAAGTGGACGTGAAGGGATTGACAACCCCTTTATCGCATTGGTTGCAAGGTTCTTATTTGTTTTTGTAGGTATGAGGGACTTGTGTGTGGCCTCCTACTGGATTGATACCTTGGTTCTCAAAAACTGAGGGAAATACTTACGCTACTTTGTTGCATCACCCTTTCCTCTTCAAGGGAAAACCAACGCATGCTCAAGAGGTAGCAGCTATCATGGAGCGGCATCAACATGTCATGGTAAAATTTTGTCCCATTTGGGGCGGGTTTGGGCATATGCTTCTCACAAACCAGAGCTTCTCAGAACAAGCAGGATGGTTTCAGTAGGGAACGCCCCAACTTTGGGGGCGAAACGATATCCATTGCCTCTTATTGCTTTCAAATTTTTTCTCGTGTGAACATTGAACAACAGGAGTGTTGTGTTATTTTTTGTGATTTTTCGGGGTTCGTTTGGACATTTGTATGCATTAAGTGAGTTTTCAATGCATTTATGTGCATAATTCAAATTTGTACTACATGCACATGCTCCATTGCATATAAATTGGTTGAAAAATCAAATCTTTGTCCTCGGGTGCATGCTGAGGTCCCATGCAAGAAATGGGAATGAATGTTAAACACCCTGCCACCATCACTCGGCCGCAAACACTGAGATAACTGGTTTTTAAATTCTAGTAAATCCAAAACTCGTCTAAAATTCATGAAACTTGGCATGCTATCATGGAGCGGAATCAACGTGGCGTGGTAAATTTTTTGTCCCATTTGGGCAGGTTTTGGTATATGCTTCTCACAAACTAGAGCTTCTCACAACAAGCATGATGGTTTCGGTAAGGAACGCCCCAACTTTGGGGACGAAACGATATCCCTTGCCTCTTATTGCTTTCAATTTTTTTCTCGTGTCAACATTGAAACAACAAGAGTGTTGTGTTATTTTTTGTGATTTTTCGGGGTTCGTTTGGACATTTTTATGCATTAACTGAGTTTTCAATGCATTTATGTGTGTAATTCAAATTTGAACTACATGCACATGCTCCATTGCATATAAATTGGTTGAAAAATCAAATCTTTGTCCTTGGGTGCATGCTTAGGTCCCGTGCAAGAAATGGGAATGAATGTCAAACACCCTGCCACCGTCACTCGGCCGCAAACATTGAGATACCTACTTTTTAAATTCTAGTAAATCCAAAACTCGTCAGAAATTTATGAAACTTGGCATGCTATCATGGAGCGGCATCAATATGGCGTGGTAAATTTTTTTCCCATTTGGGGCAGGTTTGGGTATATGCTTCTCACGAACCAGATCTTCTCACAACAAGCATGATGGTTTCGGTAGGGAACACCCCAACTTTGGGGGCGAAACGATATCCATTGCCTCTTATTGCTTTCAAATTTTCTCTCATGTCAACATAGAACAACAAGAATGTTGTGTTATTTTCTGTGATTTTTTGGCGTTTGTTTGGACATTTTTATGCATTAAGTGAGTTTTCAATGCATTTATGTGCATAATTCAAATTTGAACTACATGCACATGCTCCAGTGCATATAAATTGGTTGAAAAATCAAATCTTTGTCCTTGGGTGCATGCTTAGGTCCCCTGCAAGAAATGGGAATGAATGTCAAACACCCTGCCATCGTCACTCGGCCGCAAACGTTGAGATACGTGGTTTTTAAATTCTAGTAAATCCAAAACTCGTCTGAAATTCTTGAAACTTGGCATGCTATTGATATGTCCCAACGTATCTATAATTTTCTATTGTTTCATGCTATTATATATTCTGTTTCGTATGTTTAATGGGCTTTATTATACACTTTTATATTATTTTTGGGACTAACCTACTAACCCAAGGCCCAGTGCAAAATGTTGTTTTTTTCCTATTTCAATGTTTCGCAGAAAAGGAATACCAAACTGAGTCCAAACGGAATGAAACCTTCGGGAGCATGATTTTTGGAACAAACGTGATCCAGAGGACTTGGAGTGGACGTCAAGACATCAACAAGGAGGCCACGAGGCAGGGAGGCGCGCCCCCACCCTCGTGGGCCCCTCGCTGCTCCACCGACATACTTCTTCCTCCTATATATATATACCCATGTAACCCGAAACCAACCTGGAGCACCACGAAACCCTATTTCCACCATCGCAACCTTCTGTACCCATGAGATCCCATCTTGGGGCCTTTTCCAGTGCTCCGTCAGAGGGGGAATCGATCATGGAGGGCTTCTACATCAACACCATAGCCTCTCCGATGATGTGTGAGTAGTTTACCACAGACCTTCAGGTCCATAGTTATTAGCTAGATGGCTTCTTCTCTCTCTTTGGATCTCAATACAAAGTTCCCCTCGATCTTCTTGGAGATCTATTCGATGTAACTCTTTTTGCTGTGTGTTTGTCGAGATCCGATGAATTGTGGGTTTATGATCAAGATTATCTGTGAACAATATTTGAATCTTCTCTGAATTATTTGATGTATGATTGGCTATCTTTGCAAGTCTCTTCGAATTATCAGTTTGGTTTGGCCTACTAGATTGATCTTTCTTGCAATGGGAGAAGTGCTTAGCTTTGGGTTCAATCTTGCGTTGCTCGATCCTAGTGACAGAAGGGGAAACGACACGTATTGTATTGTTGCCATCGAGGATAAAATATGGGGTTTATATCATATTGCTTGAGTTTGTCCCTCTACATCATGTCATCTTCCCTAATGCGTTACTCTAATCTTATGAACTTAATACTCTAGATGCATGCTGGATAGCGGTTGATATGTGGAGTAATAGTAGTAGATACAGGCAGGAGTCGGTCTAATTGTTGCGGATGTGATGCCTATATACATGATCATGCCTAGATATTCTCATAATTATGCACTTTCCTATCAATTGCTCGACAGTAATTTGTTCACCCACCGTAATACTTATGCTATCTTGAGAGAAGCCACTAGTGAAACCTATGGCCCTCGAATCTATTTTCCATCATATTAATCTCCCGTCAACTAGCTATTTCTGGCGTTGTTTATTTTGCAATCTTTACTTTTAATCTTTATCATAAAAATACCAAAAATATTATCTTATCATCTCTATCATATCTCACTTTTGCAAGTGGTCGTGAAGGGATTGACAACCCCTTTATCGCATTGGTTGCAAGGTTCTTATTTGTTTGTGTAGGTACGAGGGACTTGTGTGTGGCCTCCTACTAGATTGATACCTTGGTTCTCAAAAACCGAGGGAAATACTTACGCCAGTTTGCTGCATCACCCTTTCCTCTTCAAGGGAAAACCAACGCATGCTCAAGAGGTAGCAGCTATCATGGAGCGGCATCAACATGCAGTGGTAAAATTTTGTCCCAATTGGGGCAGGTTTGGGCATATGCTTCTCACAAACAAGAGCTTCTCACAACAAGCATGATGGTTTCGGTAGGGAACGCCCCGACTTTGGGAGCGAAACGATATCCCTTGCCTCTTATTGCTTTCAATTTTTTTTCTCGTGTCAACATTGAACAACAGGAGTGTTGTGTTATTTTTTGTAATTTTCGGGGTTCGTTTGGACATTTTTATGCATTAAGTGAGTTTTCAATGCATTTATGTGCATAATTCAAATTTGAACTACATGCACATGCTTCAATGCATATAAATTGGTTGAAAAATCAAATCTTTGTCCTTGGGTGCATGCTTAGGTCCCATGCAAGAAATGGGAATGAATGTCAAACACCCTGCCACTGTCACTCGGCCGCAAACATTGAGATATCTGGTTTTTAAATTCTAGTAAATCCAAAACTTGTCTGAAATTCATGAAACTTGGCATGCTATCATGGAGCGGCATCAACATGCTGTGGTAAATTTTTTATCCCATTTGGGGTAGCTTTGGGTATATGCTTCTCACAGACCAGAGCTTCTCACAACAAGCATGATGGTTTCGTTAAGGAAAGCCCCAACTTTTGGGGCGAAACGATATCCATTGCCTCTTATTGCTTTCAAATTTTTTTCTCGTGTCAACATAGAACAACAGGAGTGTTGTGTTATTTTTTGTGATTTTTCGGGGTTCGTTTGGACATTTTTATGCATTAAGTGAGTTTTCAATGCATTTATGTGCATAATTCAAATTTGTACTACATGCACATGCTCCATTGCATATAAATTGGTTGAAAAATCAAATCTTTGTCCTGGATGCATGCTTAGGTCCCATGCAAGAAATGGGAATGAATGTCAAACACCGTGCCACCATCACTCGGCCGCAAACATTGAGATAGCTAGTTTCTAAATTCTAGTAAATCCAAAATTTGTCTGAAATTCATGAAACTTGGCACGCTATCATGGAGCGGCATTAACATGCCGTGGTAAATTTTTTGTCCCATTTGGGGCAGGTTTGGGTATATGCTTCTCACAACCAGAGCTTCTCACAACAAGCATGATGGTTTCGGTAAGGAACACACCAACTTTGGGGCGAAACGATATCCATTGCCTGTTATTGCTTTCAATTTTTTTCTCGTGTCAACATAGAGCAACAGGAGTGTTGTGTTATTTTTTGTGATTTTTCAGTGTTCGTTTGGACATTTTTATGCATTAAGTGAGTTTTCAATGCATTTATGTGCATAATTCAAATTTGAACTGCATGCACATGCTCCATTGCATATAAATTGGTTGAGAAATCAAATATTTGTCCTTGGGTGCATGCTTAGGTCCCATGCAAGAAATGGGAATGAATGTCAAACACCCTGCCACCGTCACTTGGCCACAAACATTGAGATACCTGGTTTTTAAATTCTAGTAAATCCAAAACTCATCTGAAATTCATGAAACTTGGCATGCTATCATGGAGCGACATCAACATGCCGTGGTAAATTTTTTGTCCCATCTGGGGCATGTTTGGGTATATGCTTCTCACAAACCAGAGTTTCTCACAAAAAGCATGATGGTTTCAGATAGAACACCCGTATGCAAAGTGAGAGCAGGATTTGTGCATCTCTTGAACACAAACGGTTCTTTTGGATGACCCGTGTGAAGCACTTACAAACTATTTGGTGTGATTTGCATGTGTCATATTGGGTATGTTGCCATTTGTCAAACTAGAAAGATTGACATTTGTTGATCTAGTAACATTGCCATTTGCCAACCTTTTAACACTGTGATTTTTTAAAATATGAAGCTAAAAATCACTAGCAGTATCTAATTTTTGCAACTAAAAATCATTAATTAAGCATAGATGGAGGCGAGGAGGCGTGTTCAGCCAGGCGTGCAGCGGGCGGTGCAGTACTATTCGATTTGACAGCGGATGGCGCAGTTCCCGATACGTCTTTAATGCGAGACAAGGGGGAGGGTAGCGGTTCCCGAAAGGTTGAACAGCCAATGATGCATCATCCTTCAATTAGCATCGTGTGAATACATGAGGGAAGTAATGGGAGGACCGGGAAAAGAGGCAGCACGATGTGAATGCAAGGCAGTTTGCACTCATATAAAGGCGCCCCTCCATTCCAATGCACCTACCACATCATATGCACCTAAGCATTTTCCTAAGCACCTACACTAATGAGCGCAAAAGTGCCCACCTGCACTCCATGGCGGCGATAAAGCGCGAAAGCAGCCAGCCGGTCATGCCAGATGGTTCTCTGCGCCGCTCATGCATGGTGAAGGAAATATGCCCTAGAGGCAATAATAAAGTTATTATTTATTTCCTTATATCATGATAAATGTTTATTATTCATGCTAGAATTGTATTAACCGGAAACATGATACATGTGTGAATACATAGACAAACAGAGTGTCACTAGTATGCCTCTACTTGACTAGCTCGTTGATCAAAGATGGTTATGTTTTCTAGCCATAGACATGAGTTGTCATTTGATTAACGGGATCACATCATTAAAGAATGATGTGATTGACTTGACCCATTCCGTTAGCTTAGCACTTGATCGTTTAGTATGTTGCTATTTCTTTCTTCGTGACTTATACATGTTCCTATGACTATGAGATTATGCAACTCCCGTTTACCGGAGGAACACTTTGTGTGCCACCAAACGTCACAACGTAACTGGGTGATTATAAAGGTGCTCTACAGGTGTCTCCAAAGGTACTTGTTTTTTTTCGCGAATACGCAAAGCTTGCGTATCTTTTCATTGATAGGTAGAAGAGAACAGAGTAACAAGAGGGGAGGAAGAGGGATACAACACGGCACACACACTCTCCTAGCCTAAAACACCAGAAACAAGGCCTAGAGCAGCAAAGCCGCGTCACGAATAAAGCCAGGCACCAGCATCACACGGACATGCCATCAGGACGGAGCAAATCAACGTACCCCCCACCTTGAAACGCCAAGAAGAGTCGGCAAGTGGGTTGCAGGATCGGACCGGCCTGCGGAGGAAGCCATGGAAGAAGCGCCGGCGATGTTGTACATTGCGCCTTGGATGTCCACATCTTGAAAAGCAGCCCAAAACCAAGCAGGTGTCCAACATCACCAATTTCAACACCAAGACACCACGAGCAACCAAGACGACGCCTTCATGAAGGGGGACGACATCGACGCCGCCGCCGCCGTCTGGAGAACCGACCAAGGGTTTCCCCGTGCTCGAAGGAGGACAGGTCGAAAGGCCATGGCAACGCCTTCAAGACGGAGGCGGCATCCGCAGATGTCGCCACTGCCAGCACCGGCAAGCCGAGCAAGGATTTCGTCTCGGCCTTTGACCGAATCACCCCAAATGCCGCCGGATCAGGAATCGAAGACAAGGAACCCATGTAGCTGGTTGGAACCACCACGGCAGGGAGAGATGCACCCATCACCGGACAAGAAGGTGACTTGGGCGCCGCCGGATGCACCACAATCACCAACCAGCACCACCAACACAACTCACTGCAGGCACCAGATCCACCTCCAACGCCATGGTCCAGAACTGGGTGGGGAAAAGGATGTGCCGCCGCCAGCAGCACCAAAGCCACCCGAAGAGAAGGCATGGCTGGACCGAGAGCCATGGGGAGGAGCAGCCGGCAGGGGTAGGTCGTGGAGTTGGGAGGCGCTGGAGGAGGTGGAGCACGGGGGGAGACACGCCACACCGGGCAGGCCGGCGATGGCCCGGCCAAGAAGCCTCGAACACCATCCTCCCGGGATCCGGCGCCGCAACAAAGAAGGGTCTTTGGAGGCCCCACGGATCTCGCGCGCGGAGAAGGTGGTTGGGCGGAGGCGCCAGCGACACCGGAGCCCACAGGAAGGGGGCGGTCGAGGGCCGGGAGGAGGAGCCGGAGGTAGCACGCCGGCGCTGGAGCACGACGGGATCCGACGGGAGAGGTGTGGAGGGGGGGAGGTGGCTTGCGCCGGTCCGCCGAGGCCCTGCCGCCACCTTCCCAGGGAGCCGGCGCGCTGCCGCTCCTCCGTGGCGGCGAGGAGGCGGGCGGGCGGGAGGGGCCGCGGTGGCGCTGGTTATGGTTCCCCGCCGCCGCCAGGAGGCGGCGCGGGGTCGGGGAGAGGTCATGTACAAAATCCAAAGGTACTTGTTGAGTTGGCGTATTTCGAGATTGGGATTTGTCACTCCGATTGTCGGAGAGGTATCTCTGGGCCCACTCGATAATGCACATCACTATAAGCCTTGCAAGCATTGTAACTAATGAGTTAGTTGCGGGATGATGTATTACAGTACGAGTAAAGAGACTTGCCGGTAACGAGATTGAACTAGGTATTGAGATACCGATGATCGAATCTCGGGCAAATAAAAAATCGATGACAAAGGGAACAACGTATGTTGTTCTGCAGTTTTACCGATAAAGATCTTCGTAGAATACGTGGGAGCCAATATGAGCATCCAGGTTCCGCTCTTGGTTATTGACCGGAGACGTGTCTCGGTCATGTCTACATAGTTCTCGAACCCGTAGGGTCCGCACAATTAAAGTTCGGTGACGATCGGTATTATGAGTTTATGTGATTTGATGTAGCGAAGGTAGTTCGAAGTCCTGGATGAGATCGGGGACATGACGAGGAGTCTCGAAATGGTCGAGATGTAAAGATCGATATATTGGACGACTATATTCGGACATCGGAAAGGTTCCGAGTGATTCGGGTATTTTTCGGGGGTACCGGGGAGTTACGGAATACGCTGAAGAAGTAATGAGCCACATGGGCCAAGTGGTGGAAGAGAGGAGGCAGATGCGCCCCCTAGCCCAAACCGACTGGACTAGGGGCCGCCCCCTTCCTCCTTTCCTCCTCTCCTTCCTTCTCCTTCTCCTCCTTCCTTTCCTCCTCCTAGTAGGAGTAGGAAAGGGGAGTCCTACTCCTACCAGGAGGAAGACTCCTCCTCCTGGCGCGCCCTACAGGGGCCAGCCGGCCTCCCCCTTGCTCCTTTATATACGGGGGCAGGGGGGCACCTCTAGATACACAAGTTGATCAGGTGATCTTTCCCAACCCTGTGCGGTGCCCCCCTCCACCATAATCCACCTCGATCATATCGTAGCGGTGCTTAGGCGAAGCCCTGCGTCGGTAGCATCATCATCACCGTCATCACGCCGTCGTGCTGATGGAACTCTCCCTCGAAGCTATGCTGGATCGGAGTTCGTGGGACGTCATCGAGCTGAACGTGTTCTGAACTCGGAGGTGTCGTGCGTTCGGTACTTGGATCGGACGGATCGTGAAGACATACGACTACATCAACTGCGTATTTCTAACGCTTCCGCTTTTGGTCTATGAGGGTACATGGACACACTCACCCCTCTCGTTGCTATGCATCACCATGATCTTGCGTGTGCGTAGTAATTTTTTTGAAATTACTACGTTCCCCAACAGTGGCATTCGAGCCAGGTTTATGCGTAGATGTTATATGCACGAGTAGAACACAAGTGAGTTGTGGGCGATACAAGTCAGACTGCTTACCAGCATGTCACACTTTGATTTGGCGGTATTGTTGGATGAAGCGCCCGACCGACATTACGCGTCGCTACAAGAGACTGGTTTCACCGCCGCAGCTTCATACGTGACCAAGGGTGTCGCTTTCTACAACTTTAGTTGAATCGAGTGTGGCTACGCCTAGATCCTTGAGAAGGTTAAAACAACACTAACTTGACAAACTATCGCTGTGGTTTTGATGCGAGGTAAGAACGGTTCTTGCTCAGCCCGTAGCGTACATGTAAAACTTGCAACAACAAAGTAGAGGACGCCTAACTTGTTTTTGCAGGGCATGTTGTGATGTGATATGGTCAAGATGTGATGAGATATAAGTTGTTGTATAAGATGATCATGTTTTGTTGAAGTTATCGGCAATCGCGTAAGCCTTATGATTGTCTCTTTATTGCATAAGATGCAAGCGCCAAATAATTGCTTTACTTTATCGCTATGCGATAGCAGTAGTTGCAAGAGCAATAGTTGGCGAGACGACCATGTGATGACACATTGATATAGATCAAGATGATGGAGATCATGGTGTCATGCCGATGACGATGGAAATCATGACGATGCTTTGGAGATGGAGATCAAAGGCACAAGATGATGATGGCCATATCATGTCACATATTTTGATTGCATGTGATGTTTATCTTTTATACATCTTATTTTGCTTAGTTCGACGGTAGCTTTATAAGATGATCCCTTACTAAAAATTTCAAGGTACAAGTGTTCTCCCTGAGTATGAACCGTTGCCAAAGTTCGTCGTGCCGAGACACCATGTGATGATCGGGTGTGATAAGCTCTACGTTCATCTACAACGGGTGCAAGCCAGCCGCAGCACACATGAGAATACTCGGGTTAAACTTGACGAGCCTAGCATATGCAGATATGGCCTCGAACACCGAGACCGAAAGGTCGAGCGTGAATCATATAGTAGATATGATCAACATAGTGATGTTCACCATTGAAAACTACTCCATCCTGTGATGAAATGATATGGTTTAGTTGATTTGGATCATTTGGATCACTTAGATGATTAGAGGATGTCTATCTAAGTGGGAGTTCTTAAGTAATATGATTAATTGAACTTTAATTTATCATGAACTTAGTCCTGGTAGTATTAGCATATCTATGTTGTAGATCAATAGCTCACAATGTTGCTCCCCGTTTCATTTTTATATGTTCCTAGAGAAAACTAAGTTGAAAGATGTTACTATCAATGATGCGGATTGGATCCGTGATCTGAGGTTTATCCTCATTGCTGCACAGAAGAATTATGTCCTTGATGCACCGCTAGGTGACAGACCTATTGCAGGAGCATATGCAGACGTTATGAACGTTTGACAAAGCTCGGTATGATAACTACTTGATAGTTTAGTGCACCATGCTTTACGGCTTAGAACCGGGACTTCAAAAAATGTTTTGAACACCACGGAGCATATGAGATGTTCCCAAAGTTGAAATTGGTATTTCATACTCATGCCCGTGTCGAAAGGTATGAGACCTTTGACAAGTAATTTGCCTACAAGATGGAGGAGAATAGCTCAGCTAGTGAGCATGTGCTCAGAATGTCTGAGTACTACAATCACTTGAATCAAGTGGGAGTTAATCTTCCAGATAAGATAGTGATTGACAGAGTTCTCTAGTCACTATCACCAAGTTACTTGAACTTCTGTAGCGACCTGACCCAAAATCGGTCAAATCTCTGTGTCTGTACCATCCCAAGATCATGCTGGTACTCACAGTACATCGATAAAGTAATCAAAGTTCAATCACACCTGAATATCATTAATCGATTCTCATATAGAGTCTTTATTACAAGGGAATAAATTCGGCTCAAGGCCAACTCATGAGAAATAAACTAAAATGCTGCGGAAGCGCCGAGGATAAGCGAGTCCATCCGACTCAAAGGGCAATCGCCAAGCGCGGAGCGTAGCCTCACTCCCGATCGGAATATATCTACGCAACATAATACGTTGCAGCCATGTAGGTCAGCTTTTGAATAAGCTGGCAAGTCAAGAAGAATAACAATAATAAAGTTACTAACTCTATATGCATTTTGGCTGTGGAGCTCTAAGTTTCATCATTTTGCTAAAAGCCAATTTTATCCTACTACAAAGGACTTATTTGCAAATTACTACAAATTGTTGGTAGTTATTGAGATGGTTCCGCCAACCAATATCTCGCTCCCAAATTATTATTAAGTCATCAACCCTCAAATTAATTCATTAGTTTTAAGTGTTGAGATATCCGAATACTTCCAAGTTCCAGAGGCTCAAATGTCCGTGAATCGGGACACGGCTAATCGATTAGGTTATAACACTCTGCAGAGGTTTATGACTTTCCCGCAAGAATCATTCCTCCTTTTAAAGTCTTCGCACTTCATGGTGTTTGAAGACGGACGAATGAAACAGGTCTTCCAAAGAGTTCTTCCGCCACCGCGGTACCCATCCAATCCTACCGCTCGCTACTTCTCGTAGTACCGCCCAGCCAGCTTCACTACAAGGGTCAACCCAGCCAGAGCCCATAATGGCTTGCGGCTGCACAGTAAGCTTCCGGTCATGGGGCATCCATCCTTCTCTTCGTGGCTGGGTGAAGCTTTCCGCAGGATGTCATGGCGCTTCTCCATGCATCCCGCCACCACTGGTGCTCCAGGTGCCCGCCAACCGCCCTCCACCCAAAGAGTGATTTTCCAAGTCCATCTTGATCATTGTAGTCCATGGGTTGTCATCATCATTGACTCTCACATCTTGCTTATGAACTTCACTCATCCCAAATCCCGCTCACGAGCATAGCAAAATAACTACTACGTCCGGGGTCATGGTAACAAGGATTGGTTCATCCTACCACATGATACTACTCAAGTTTAATGACTTCAAGATTTCACTACTGCATGCAATGGTGGGTGGTGACAACAACTAATGCACAAAATCATAGGTATAGAAATAACATGATCAAAACTTGCCTTGCCGATGATCCTCGAAGCTAAAGAGTCGAGTAGCAAGCTTCAGACTCGGGAACTCTACCGAGGCAACCAATAACATAATAAGCACAAAGCAAGAGGATCACACAAGATAACAAAAGTAACATAGCACAACAAAACAATCAAAACCAAATCAAAAGGAAAACTCAAAGAAATCAAATTCAAAGTTTTTCCCTATTCCAAACAATAACAAAAATAGTTTTTATATAACAAAATTCCTTAAAATAACCTAATCATGGTTTTAGGTTAACTTAACAGAAAAGGATTAATTAAGCAACTAGGAGCAAAAAGAATTAATTAAATAGCTATTATAAAACTCAATTTAGGCCTAATCCAATTTCTATTAAGAAAATAATTTAAAACTTTTATTAATTATAAATAAAAGTTCATCTAATGGAATGACAGAAACTAACCTAGAATAACTAATCACAAGTTAAAAATAAATTAATTTACTAATTTATTAATTAGGAAAACAGGAACTAATCAATTAATTAGGATTAATAGGATTCTGCCTAGAATTAATTATTTATTAATCCTAAAATACCAAAGTTAATTTCTAGGGTTTGGCAATATCAAAATAAAGTGATGACAAAAAGAATCATGCAAAAATAATTTTTCTAACTAAAACTATAGCAGATTTGCTATTCTGACTAAAACAATATTAAAGCATTTTTAATTATTTTAACATAGCTGAATATATGTTTTTCAGAAACTACATAAAATTTGCAATCCAACAAAAAAGAATCACTCAAAATATTAAACAGAATAAAAGATATACATTTTGAAAATTGAAACTATTCGCTAAAACAGAAAATCAAATAAAAGAAAAAGCCCAATGGGCCTATACTGCACTAGGCGTAGTTTAGTCTAAACGGGCCTAGGGTTTAAACTAACGAACCGCCTAATAAATAAAACCTAAACTAAAATAAAAACCGTTCGGGCGGCCGGTTTTCTAATAAAACATACCCTTCGGGGTTCTAATCGAGCCGCACGCTTGGGATCGGACGGGAGGTGTTTGCTGGGACTCACCGGACTCATGACGGCGGCGGCGGGCGCGTAGAGTGCTCGAGGGCTTTGAGCGTCGGGCGAGCTTGGCGAGACGTCGGGAGATGCGGGGAGCACGGGAGGGTTCGTGGTGTCGGGAAGGTCGGGTGCACCAGGCGGCGGCGGCGAGGGTTTTGGCGGCGAGGGAGCTCGGTGCTCCGTGACGCCGAGCGGGAGGGTGAGGGGTGCGCGAGCTCTCTGGGGAATGGGGTGCGGGGCTCGGCTCTTTATAGCCAGGGCCTCGGCCCTCTTCGAAGGGGATCGGGCGCGGGGATCCGGATCCTTCGGGATCCGGTGGATCTCCCATGAGGCTCGCTGCGTGGGCGAGGGGAAGACGACGGGTGGGGGCCACGGGTCGAGAGAGAGAGAGGGGAGGGGTGCGGCTGGGCTGGCTCGCTCGGGCTGGGCTGGCTCGTGGGCCGGGCTTGGCTGGGCCAGCGCGAGGGGTGAGTGAGGTGGCGCTGGCCGGGCTCAGGTGGCTGGTCGCGCCTGAAAGGTTTTTCTTTTATTTTTTAATTAAAACAAAACAAAATAAAACCTAAACTATAAATATTTTATATAGGGTATATATATACCAAAATGATCAGGGAATATTCCTTTCATTTGAACATTTTCCAAAGGCAAAATCCAAACTTTATGAAAATCCATTTTTTCAAATTCAAATAAAATTCAGATTTGAATTCCAATTCTTTTGGCAATGTTTCCTCCGATATTTTTGGAGTGTCATGTTTGCTCCTCTCATACTTTTGATCAAGTATTTATCAGCTTAGTTTTTGAATTGTTTCCCACATGCCAAAGTTTGGAATTCAAATTCAAATTCAAATAGCTCAAACTTCAAATGGCATTCAAATTCAAACAGATGCATAGGATGCTTATCTATAATTGTAAAACATTCCAAATAGGAAAATTTGGGATGTTACAAACCTACCATTTTAAGATGAATCTCACCCTCGAGATTCGGGTTGGCTAGCAAATAGGTGTGGATGATCTCGACGAAGATCTTCTTCGCTCCTGTGTGGCTTCTTCCTCGTGGTGACTCCACAACACCTTGCAAAACTTGATGACTTTGCTGCGGGTGTCTCTCGCTTGCAGCCTCGAGAATTTTGACGGGTTTCTCCTTGTAAGTCAAATCACCGCAAGCTGTATGGCCTCTAGGGGCACCGTGTCTCTCAACGGAACATCGCCATGTCGGCATGGCACTTCTTCAATCGAGAAACGTGAAAACATCATGAACTCCGCATAATCCTTCCGCAATTCCAACTTGTATGCAACTTCACCACGACGCTCGAGGATTTTGTAGGGCCAATGAATCGGGTGCTAACTTTCCTTGACTCCAAACCTCTTGATTCCACGAAGTGGAGACACACGAAGATATGCTCGGTCTCCCACTTCGTAGGTCACTTCCTTGCGCCATCGTCGGCATAACTCTTCCGTCTCGATCGTGCTATCTTGAGCCGGTCTCGAATTAGCTTGACTTTCTTCGAATCCTTGATAAGATCGGAACCAAAAGTGATCGATCTCCAACACTATCCCACAAAGAATGGTGTTCGCACCTCCTTCCGTGATAGAGCTTCGAAGGGGCCATCTTCAAACCGGATTGATAACTGTTGTTGTACGAGAACTCTGCGACGGCAAATTGTCATCCCAGCTAGACCCATAGTCTAGCACACAAGCTCTCAACATGTCCTCCGTAATCTGATTGACTCTCTCGGTCCGTCCATCCGTCTCATGGATGAAAGGCTGTATCAATTCCAGCCTCGCACTCCAAAGTTTCATGCAATTGCTTCCAAAACTTTGAGGTAAACTGCGCCCTCTATCCGACACAATTTTCCTCGAACTCCATGCGCACATACGATCCTGGTCATGTATATCTTGGCCAACTTGGCACTAGTATAGGTAGTCTTCACGGAATGAAGTGAGCTACCTTAGTCAAACGATCAACTACTACCCAGATAGAATCATAACCTGAACGGGTCCCGGTAATCCCGTGATGAAATCCATACCAAGTTTCTCCCATTTCCAATCGAAATCGGCAAAGGTTGAAGTAACCCTGCTGGCTTCGATGTTCTGCCTTTACACGCTGGCAAACATCGATACGGCTACGCATCGCAATGTCCTTCTTCCGGTCCACCGTAAACTTTGCTTCAAATCCAGGTACATCTTGGTGTTGCCGGGTGAATCGAGTACGGTGAATCGTGAGCCTCTGAAGAATTAGCTTCTGAGCTCGGGATCATTGGGCACATAAATACGATCCTCAAACCAAATAGTTCCATGTTCATCCTTTCGAATCCTTTAGCTTTTCCTTCCTCCATCTTTTGCTTAATCTCATCGATTTCCTTGTCCGACTTCCGGCTTCACGAATCTTTTCGGTCAAGGTGGACTGAACTTCCAGAGTTGCGATAAATCCTCTCGAACTATCTCCGCCGGAGATCTCCGAGGTCATCGACCAACTCCTGGGTAATCCTCCCGCGTAAGAGTGTTCACATAACTCTTACGGCTTAAAGCATCTGCTACAACATTGGCTTTACCGGGTGGTAATGCAATCTCATGTCATAGTCCTTTATCAACTCTAGCCATCTCCTCCGCTCGAGGTTCAATTCTTCTGCGTGAAGATATATTTCAAACTCTTGTGATCCAGATAGACATCACAACGATTTCCAATGAGGAAATGTCTCCAGTGTCTTGAGTGCATGCACAATACCGCTAACTCCAAATCATGCGTGGCATAATTCATCTCATGAGGTCGAGCTGTCCGGAGGCATAAGCTACAACCTTGCCTTCCTGCATCAATACTCCTCCGAGTCCTTGACGAGAAGCGCCACAATAGACCTGGTATTCCTTATGTATGTCCGCAATATCAACACCGAGCTGTGACCAACCGCTTTCTTCAATTCCTCAAAACTGGCTTCACATTCCTCGTCCAAATGTACTTGGCTTCCTTCTTCAAAAGCTCACCATGGGCTTGGCAATCTTAGAGAAGTTCTCAATGAACCTCCGATAATATCCTCGCGAGTCCGAGAAAATCTGCGGATCTCCTTGATCGAGGTGGGTGACCGCCAATCGGTGATCGATTCAACCTTGGCGGATCAACTGCTATTCCTTCTCCTGAAATAACATGCCCGAGGAATCCAACTTCCTTCAACCAAAATTCACATTTGCTGAATTTGGCATACAATGATGTTCTCAAGTTTCTCCGTAACTAGACGCAAATGTTCCTTATGCTCTTCCTCGCTCTTGGAGAATATCAATATGTCATCGATGAACACCACGACAAACTTGTCCAAATACTCCATGAACACCTTGTTCATCAAGTTCATGAAGTATGCAGGAGCATTAGTCAATCCAAATGACATGACGGTATACTCAGATAAACCATACCGGTGGTGAATGCTGTTTTGGGTATATCCTTTTCACGGATTTTCAATCGATGATACCTGATCAAGATCGATCTTAGAGAATACCTTGGCTCCAACAAGCTGATCAAACAAGTCATTGATCATCGGCAGAGGGTACTTGTTCTTGATGGTTACTTCGCTCAATGCACGATAATCCACAACCATCCTCAAGCTTCCATCCTTCTTCTCTACCAAAAGAACTGGGCTCCCCAAGGTGATGAGCTTGGACGAATATATCCTTTCTCCAATAACTCATTTATTTGCTCCTTGATTTCTTTCAACTCATTCGTGGCATCCGATAAGGTCTCTTGGATATTGGGGCTGTGCCGGCAATAACTCAATCGAAACTCAATGTCCCTGTCCGTGGCATTCTGGTAATTCCTCCGGAACACATCGGAAAATCTTGCACCATCGGCACTTCCTCCCGAACAACTCCCGTGAGGGAATGCACCGATTCTTCATCCGGCCGTGCTGGCCACATATTTGATCCTCTTCTCGCCCGGGTGGTGAGCGTAATAGACTTGTCGGCACACCAATGTTTCCTTCATACTTTGACAACTAATCCATGCCTAGGATTACATCCAAGGTCTGAGTTTCCAACACTATGAGTTCTACGGAAATTTGTGGTTCCCGATGTTGAGGTTTGCGGACAGCTTAATCCTCGCCATCATTTCTCCTCCCGCGAACCGACGCGAGGGGGCTTCTAAGGGTTCTAGTGCGAATCCGTACTTATCCACAACTACCCTTGATATGAATGAATGCGCTGCACCGTAATCAAACAGTAACCAAAACTGAACGTGAATTCAATAAAACTTACCAACCACATTGTCTGGCTGATCATAGACGCTCTCCACGCCGATGTGATTCACTTGAGCACGGGAAGGGATTGGGCTTCTTCACGAGCCTCCATTGCCATTCCTGCTCTCCGCTTGGCCTCCGGCAGTCGGTGGCGAGTGCCCTGTCTTCCGCACTTGAAGCAGGTGATATGGCTCAGATCCTTCGGAGCCGGGGCAGAACGGTGCTGATTGCCATTACCATTGCCATTGCCATTGCCATGGCCTGACTTGTTGTCCTGGCTGCGGTTGTTTCCATTCCCACCATGGTTATGAACTCCATGGTTATGATGGATGTGCCCTCCCGAGTACGGTGCATAGCGGGCTTCGCTGAGCTCTTGAATTGTGCTTCCCTGGCTGTACTTCCGCTATGCTTTCTATCGCTGCTGCTTGCCTTCCGAATGGTGGCCTTGTCTACCAGCTCCCGGTAGTTGTTGAAGGTAGCCACAATAAGCTGCATGCTCAGCTTCATCATTGAGTCCTCAAGGAACTTCTCCCGCTTGGCGGCATCGGGGCCACATCATCGGGGCATAGCGAGCAAGCTTGCTGAATTCTCCACGCATCGTGCCACAAGACGATTTCCGGGCGTAAGTTGCGAACTCACGCTTCTTCGCACTCATGGCTCCAGATGAGACATGAGCAAAGGCGAAGGCCCGCTGAATTGATCCCAAGTGATGCCACCCAAGGGAAAAGTGGCGTGTAATTCTCCCACCAAGAAGCTGCAGGTCCATCCAGCTTGATGCGCTGCAAAGCGCACCTTTTCAAAGATCGGTGCATCCAACGGTGACTAGCTCTCTTCCAATCTTATGGAGCCGTCGTCACCACAATCGCCTCAAGGCTACTAGAGAACACCGCGGATTCAACCTCGTAAATCGAGTCAAATTGTCCACAAAGGGTGGTGGTGGTGGCGGTGGATTGTTGGCGGGTTGTTCGATTCTCAATCGAGCTGCATCAATGCATTCTTCTGTCGGAGCAGCTGGGTGAGCTCCGCGGAAACCAAAGGTCACGCCTCTGAGGCATCTCGTGTTTTTGGAGTGGGTGAGAAGATTAGAATAGAACAATGGTCTATGAGAATAACACTACCCATATGAATGCACAATCATAACACACCAACATTTATTCATTCCACTCAAACATGGTTCAAACTCGATTACAAAAGCTCATGACTAATCGAAAAAAAAAACATCGGCCTAACTGATCGACGAAAAGGTAAAAGATAACATGGTGGTCGACTAAAAAGTCTTCATCAGTGGCGCCTCCTCTTGGGGTTTCCTTCAGTGGTACTCCCTTCAAAATCCTGATCATTGCTCACGAGGGTGCTTCATCTCCACTGGTAAAGATCCTCTCCCAAGTCCATCTTTTCCTCTATCGCGGCAAGCTTCATCTTCGTGTCGTCGACTATCTCCATGAAGTCCGTGATTTCTTCCTCATGGCCAAGGAAGTCTGCGCGTGCCTTCTCCTCCAGCCCAGTCATGGAACAAAAGCTTCCGTGTGTCTTCGAGTTACGGCGAGCCCGAATCTCCGCTTCTCGAGAAGACACTCCAGTCCCGGATGTACGAGAGTGGAATCGCCCTCGATGGTACGGATGATATCTCCATTCCTTGCCCCGCGAGAAACCATGGCGAGGTCCGAGTGATCGAGCTCAGTCCTGATCCTCTCGGAGATGTCCAAGTGCTCGGTAGATCGCCACGCCTCTTCCGATGATCCAGCTTGAACTCGTGAACTCAAAGTTGATAGGCTCCGTCGTCCTCCAAAGGTCCTCCCCGGATATGCACCTCAATCCTCAGAAGCGGTGTCCGCTTGAAGTGCATTAGTGGGTTTCCGGTGATCGAGGGCGAGCAATCTTCAGCAGCTTCACCATCCGGACCAGCTTTCTTCAAAGGGCATCGCCTCATCGGGCCGGCGTAACTCCGTAGCAAAACTGGGGTGAACTCGACGCCATCTAGAATGTTGCAAAGGAGAGAAGAGTCGAATAGATCAGGAAGAATTATAGAATGAAAGGAGGTTCAAAGTAAATGGTCTCGCTATGGCTTTCCGATCCTAGGGGTTACGATCCTCACGGTCAGCAGTGCTCGATACCATCTCTCAGTAGCGACCGACCCAAAATCGGTCAAATCTACGTGGTTCTGCATTCATCCCAAGATCATGCCGGTACTCACAAGACATCGATAAAGTAATCAAAGTTCAATCACACCTGAATATCATTAATCGATTCTCATATAGAGTCTTTATTACAAGGGAATAAATTCGCTCAAGGCCAACTCATGAGAAATAAACTAAAATGCTGCGGAAGGCCGAGGATAAGCGAGTCCATCCGACTCAAAGGGCAATCGCCAAGCGCGGAGCGTAGCCTCACTCCCGATCGAATATATCTCGCAACATAATACGTTGCAGCCATGTAGGTCAGCTTTTGGAATAAGTCGCAAGTCAAGAAGAATAACAATAATAAAGTTACTAACTCTATATGCATTTTGGCTGTGGAGCTCTAAGTTTCATCATTTTGCTAAAAGCCAATTTTATCCTACTACAAAGGGACTTATTTGCAAATTACTACAAATTGTTGGTAGTTATTGAGATGGTTCCGCCAACCAATATCTCGCTCCCAAATTATTATTAAGTCATCAACCCTCAAATTAATTCATTAGTTTTAAGTGTTGAGATATCCGAATACTTCCAAGTTCCAGAGGCTCAAATGTCCGTAATCGGGACACGGCTAATCGATTAGGTTATAACACTCTGCAGAGGTTTATGACTTTCCCGCAAGAATCATTCCTCCTTTTAAAGTCTTCGCACTTCATGGTGTTTGAAGACGGACTAATGAAACAGGTCTTCCAAAGAGTTCTTCCGCCACCGCCGTACCCATCCAATCCTACCGCTCGCCTACTTCTCGTAGTACCGCCCAGCCAGCTTCACTACAAGGGTCAACCCAGCCAGAGCCCATAATGGCTTGCGGCTGCACAGTAAGCTTCCGGTCATGGGGCATCCATCCTTCTCTTCGTGGCTGGGTGAAGCTTTCCGCAGGATGTCATGGCGCTTCTCCATGCATCCCGCCACCACTGGTGCTCCAGGTGCCCACAACCGCCCTCCACCCAAAGAGTGATTTTCCAAGTCCATCTTGATCATTGTAGTCCATGGGTTGTCATCATCATTGACTCTCACATCTTGCTTATGAACTTCACTCATCCCAAATCCCGTCTACGAGCATAGCAAAATAACTACTACGTCCCGGGGGTCATGGTAACAAGGGGATTGGTTCATCCTACCACATGATACTACTCAAGTTTAATGACTTCAAGATTTCACTACTGCATGCAATGGTGGGGTGGTGACAACAACTAATGCACAAAATCATAGGTATAGAAATAACATGATCAAAACTTGCCTTGCTGATGATCCTCGTAAGCTAAAGAGTCGTAGTAGCAAGCTTCGCACTCCGGGAACTCTACCGAGGCAACCAATAACATAATAAGCACAAAGCAAGAGGATCACACAAGATAACAAAAGTAACATAGCACAACAAAACAATCAAAACCAAATCAAAAGGAAAACTCAAAGAAATCAAATTCAAAGTTTTTCCCTATTCCAAACAATAACAAAAATAGTTTTTATATAACAAAAATTCCTTAAAATAACCTAATCATGGTTTTAGGTTAACTTAACAGAAAAGGATTAATTAAGCAACTAGGAGCAAAAAGAATTAATTAAATAGCTATTATAAAACTCAATTTAGGCCTAATCCAATTTCTATTAAGAAAATAATTTAAAACTTTTATTAATTATAAATAAAAGTTCATCTAATGGAATGACAGAAACTAACCTAGAATAACTAATCACAAGTTAAAAATAAATTAATTTACTAATTTATTAATTAGGAAAACAGAACTAATCAATTAATTAGGATTAATAGGATTCTGCCTAGAATTAATTATTTATTAATCCTAAAATACCAAAGTTAATTTCTAGGGTTTGGCAATATCAAAATAAAGTGATGACAAAAAGAATCATGCAAAAATAATTTTTCTAACTAAAACTATAGCAGATTTGCTATTCTGACTAAAACAATATTAAAGCATTTTTAATTATTTTTAACATAGCTGAATATATGTTTTTCAGAAACTACATAAAATTTGCAATCCAACAAAAAAAGAATCACTCAAAAATATTAAACAGAATAAAAGATATACATTTTTGAAAATTGAAACTATTCGGCTAAAACAGAAAATCAAATAAAAAGAAAAAGCCCAATGGGCCTATACCGTGCACTAGGCGTAGTTTAGTCTAAACGGGCCTAGGGTTTAAACTAACGAACCGGCCTAATAAATAAAACCTAAACTAAAATAAAAACCGTTCGGGCCGGCCGGTTTTCTAATAAAAACATACCCCTTCGGGGGTTCTAATCGGAGCCGCACGTTTGGGATCGGACGGGGGAGGTGTTTGCCGGGGACTCACCGGACTCCGGCGACGGCGGCGGCGGCGGCGAGAGTGCTCCGAGGGCTTTGAGCGTCATGAGCCAAGCGAGACGTCGGGAGATGCGGGGAGCACGGGAGGGTTCGTGGTGTCGGGAAGGTCGGGTGCACCAGGCGGCGACGGCGAGGGTTTTGGCGGCGAGGGAGCTCGGTGCTCAGTGACGCCGAGCGGGAGGGTGAGGGGTGCAAGAGCTCTCGGGGAATGGGGTGCGGGGCTCGGCTTTTATAGCCAGGGCCTCGGCCCTCTTCGGAAGGGATCGGGGCGTCGGGGATCCGGATCCTTCGGGATCCGGTGGATCTCCGGCGAGGCTCGTTGCGTGGGCGAGGGGGAAGACGACGGGGTGGGGGCCACGGGTCAGAGAGAGAGAGAGGGGGAGGGGGTGCGGCTGGGCTGGCTCGCTCGGCTGGGCTGGCCCTGGTGGGCCGGCTTGGCTGGGCCAGGCGCGGAGGGGTGAGGTGAGGTGGCGCTGGCTGGGCCTGGGTGGCCTGGCTGGCGCCCGAAAGGTTTTTCTTTTATTTTTTTAATTAAAACAAAAACAAAATAAAACCTAAACTATAAATATTTTATATAGGGTATATATATACCAAAATGATCAGGGGAATATTCCCTTTCATTTGAACATTTTTCCAAAGGCAAAATCCAAACTTTATGAAAATCCATTTTTTTCAAATTCAAATAAAATTCAGATTTGAATTCCAATTCTTTTGGCAATGTTTCCTCTGATATTTTTGGAGTGTCATGTTTGCTCCTCTCATACTTTTGATCAAGTATTTATCAGGCTTAGTTTTTGAATTGTTTCCCACATGCCAAAGTTTGGAATTCAAATTCAAATTCAAATAGCTCTGAAACTTCAAATGGCATTCAAATTCAAACAGGATGCATAGGATGCTTATCTATAATTGTAAAACATTCCAAATAGGAAAATTTGGGATGTTACAACTTCGTGATGAACTATAATATGCAAGGGATAATAGAAACGGTTCCCAAGCCCTTCGTGATGCTGAAATCGACGAAGGTAGAAATCAAGAAAAGCATCAAGTGTTGATGGTTGACCAGACCACTAGTTTCAAGAAAAGGGCAAAGGGAAGAAGAGGAACTTCAAGAAGAACGGCAAGCAAGTTGCTGCTCTAGTGAAGAAGCCCAAGTCTGGACCTAAGCCTGAGACTAAGTGCTTCTACTGCAAAGGGACTGGTCACTGGAAGCGGAACTGCCCCAAGTATTTGGCGGATAAGAAGGATGGCAAAGTGAACAAAGGTATATTTGATATACATGTTATTGGTGTGTACTTTACTAGTGTTTATAGCAAGCCCTCAGTATTTGATACTAGTTCAGTTGCTAAGATTAGTAACTCGAAACGGGATTTGCAGAATGAACGGAGACTAGTTAAGGGTGAAGTGACGATGTGTGTTGTAAGTGGTTCCAAGATCGATATGATCATCATCGTACACTCCCTATACTTTCGGGATTAGTGTTGAACCTAAATAAGTTTTATTTGGTGTTTGCGTTGAGCATGAATATGATTTGATCATGTTTCTTGCAATACAGTTATTCGCTTAAGTTAGAGAATAATTGTTGTTATGTTTACATGAATAAAACCTTCTATGATCATACACCCAATTAAAATGGTTTGTTGGATCTTGATCGTAGTGATACACATATTCAAAATATTGAAGCCAAAAGATGCAAAGTTAATAATGATAGTGCAACTTATTTGTGGCACTGCCGTTTAGGTCATATTGGTGTAAAGAACATGAAGAAACTCCATGCTGATGGGCTTTTGGAATCACTTGATTATGAATCACTTGATGCTTGCGAACCATGCCTCACGGGCAACATGACTAAGACTCCATTCTCCGGAACAATGGAGCAAGCAACTGACTTATTGGAAATAATACATACTGATGTATGTGGTTCGATAAGTGTAGAGGCTCGCGGTGGGTATCGTTATTTTCTGACCTTCACAAATGATTTGAGAAGATATGGGTATATCTACTTGATGATACATAAGTCTGAAACATTTGAAAAGTTCAAAGAATTTCAGAGTGAAGTGGAAAATCATCATAACAAGAAAATAAAGTTTCTACGATCTGATCGCGGAGATGAATATTTGAGTTACGAGTTTGGTCTTCAACTAAAACAATGTGGAATAGTTTCACAAATTCATGCCACCTGGAACACCATAATATAATGGTGTGTCTGAACGTCATAACCGTACTTTATTGGATATAGTGCAACCTATGATGTCTCTTATCGATTTGCCACTATCGTTTCGAGGTTATGCATTAGAGACAGCTACATTCACATTATATAGGGCACTGTCTAATCCGTTGAGATGACACCGTATGAACTATGGTTTGGCTAGAAACCTAAGCTGTCGTTTCTTAAAGTTTTGGGTTGTGATGCTTATGTGAAAAACTTTCAGCCAGATAAGCACAAACCTAAATCGGAAAAGTGTGTTTTCATAGGATACCCAAAAGAAACTGTTGGGTATAACTTCTATCACAGATCCGAAAGAAAATATCTTTATTGCTAAGAGTGGATCCTTTCTAGAGAAGAAGTTTCTCTCGAAAGAACTGAGTGGGAGGAATGTAGAACTTGATAAGGTAATTGTACCTTCTCCCGAATTGGAAAGTAGTTCATCACATAAATCAGTTCTACTGATCTCTACACCAATTAGTGAGGAAGCTAATGATGATGATCATGAAACTTCAGATCAAGTTACTACCGAACCTCGTAGGACAACCAGAATATGGTCCGCACCAGAGTGGCACGGTAATCCTTTCTGGAAATCATGTTACTAGACCATGACGTACCTACGAACTATGAGGAAGCGATGATGAGCCCAGATTCCGCAAAATGGCTTGAGGCCATGAAATTTGAGATGGGATCCATGTATGAGAACAAAGTATGGACTTCGATTGACTTGCCCAATGATCGGCGAGCCATTGAGAATAAATGGATCTTCAAGAGGAAGACGGACGCTGATATTAGTGTTACTATCTACAAAGCTAGAATTGTCGCAAAAGGTTTTCGACAAGTTCAAGGTGTTGACTACGATGAGAGTTTCTCACTCGTATCTATGCTTAAGTTTGTCTGAATCATGTTAGCAATTGCCACATTTTATGAAATCTGGCAAATGGATAAACAAAACTGCATTCCTTAATGGATTTATTAAAGAAGAGTTGTATATGATGCAACCAGAAGGTTTTGTCAATCCTAATGGTCCTAACAAAATATGCAAGCTCCAACGATACATCTATGGACTGGTGCAAGCATCTCGGAGTTGGAATATACGCTTTGATAAGTTGATCAAAGCATATAGTTTTATACAAACTTGCGGTGAAGCCTGTATTTATAAGAAAGTGAGTGGGAGCACTACATCATTTCTGATAAGTATATGTAAATGATATATTGTTGATCGGAAATAATGTAGAATTATTCTGCAAAAGCATAAAGGAGTGTTTGAAAGGAGTTTTTCAAAGAAAGACCTCGTGAAGCTGCTTACATATTGAGCATCAAGATCTATAGAGATAGATCAAGACGCTTGATAAGTTTTTCAATAAGTACATACCTTGACAAGATTTTGAAGTAGTTCAAAATGGAACAGTCAAAGAAAGAGTTCTTGCCTGTGTTACAAGGTGTGAAATTGAGTAAGACTCAGAGCCCGACCACGGCAGAAGATAGAAAGAGAATGAAAGTCATTCCCTATGCCTCAGCCATAGGTTCTATAAAGTATACCATGTTGTGTACCAGATCTATTGTATACCCTACACTAAGTTTGGCAAGGGAGTACAATAGTAATCTAGGAGTAGATCGCTGAACAGCGGTCAAAATTATCCTTAGTGTAATAAGGATATGTTTCTCGATTATGGAGGTGACAAAAGGTTTGTCGTAAACGGTTACGTCGATGAAAGCTTTGACACCGGTCTGGATGATTCTAAGTCTCAATCTAGATACATATTGAAAGTGGGAGCTATTAGATAGAGTAGCTCCGTGCAGAGCATTGTCAACATTGAAATTTGCAAAATACTTACGGATCTGAATGTGACAGACCCGTTGACTAAAATTATCTCACAAGCAAAACATGATCACACCTTAGTACTCTTTGGGTGTTAATCACATAGCAATGTCAACTAGATTACTGACTCTAGTAAACCCTTTGGGTGTGGGTCACATGTCGATGTGAACTATGGGTGTTAAATCACATGGCGATGTAAACTAGATTATTGACTCTAGTGCAAGTGGGAAACTGAAGGAAATATGCCCTAGAGGCAATAATAAATTTATTATTTATTTCCTTATATCATGATAAATGTTTATTATTCATGCTAGAATTGTATTAACCGGAAACATGATACATGTGTGAATACATAGACAAGCAGAGTGTCACTAGTATGCCTCTATTTGACTAGCTCATTGATCAAAGATGGTTATGTTTCCTAGCCATATACATGAGTTGTCATTTGATTATCAGGATCACATCATTAGGAGAATGATGTGATTGACTTGACCCATTCTGTTAGCTTAGCACTTGATCGTTTAGTATGTTGCTATTGCTTGCTTCATGACTTATACATGTTCCTATGACTATGAGATTATGCAACTCCCGTTTACCGGAGGAACACTTTGTGTGCTACCAAATGTCACAACGTAACTGGGTCATTATAAAGGTGCTCTACAGGTGTCTCCAAAGGTACTTGTTGAGTTGGCGTATTTCGAGATTGGGATTTGTCACTCCGATTGTCGGAGAGGTATCTCTGGGCCCACTAGGTAATGCACATCACTATAATCCTTCCAAGCATTGTAACTAAGGAGTTAGTTGCGGGATGATGTATTACAGTACGAGTAAAGAGACTTCACGGTAATGAGATTTAACTAGGTATTAAGATACCGACGATCAAATCTCGGGCAAATAACACACCGATGACAAAGGGAACACCGTATGTTGTTATGCGGTTTGGCCGATAAAGATCTACATAGAATATGTGGGAGCCAATATGAGCATCCAGGTTCCGCTATTGGTTATTGACCGGAGACGTGTCTCGGTCATGTCTACATAGTTCTCGAACCCGTAGGGTCCGCACGCTTAAAGTTTGGTGATGATCGGTATTATGAGTTTATGTGATTTGATGTACCGAAGGTAGTTGGGGGTCCCGGCTGAGATCGGGGACATGACGAGGAGTCTCGAAATGGTCGAGACGTAAAGATCGGTATATTGGACGACTATATTCGGACATCGGAAAGGTTCCGAGTGATTCGGGTATTTTTCGGGGGTACCTTGGAGTTACGGGAATACGAGGAAGAAGTAATGGGCCTTATGGGCCAAGTGGTGGAAGAGAGGAGGCAGGGCGTGCGGGCAGGGCCCCCTTTCCTCCTTTTCCTCCCTCTCCTTCCTTCTCCTTCTCCTCCTTCCTTTCCTCCTCCTAGTAGGAGTAGGAAAGGGAGTCCTACTCCTACTAGGAGGAGGACTCCTCCTCCTGACGCGCCCTACAGGGGCCGGCCGGCCTCCCCCTTGCTCCTTTATATACGGGGGCAGGGGGCACCTCTAGGCACACAAGTTGATCAGTTGATCTCTCCCAACCGTGTGCGGTGCCCCCCTTGATAACCCACAAGTGTAGGGGATCGCAACAGCTTTCGAGGGTAGAGTATTCAACCCAAATTTATTGATTCGACACAAGGGGAGACAAAGAATATTCTCAAGTATTAGCAGCTTATTTGTCAATTCAACCACACCTGGATAACTTAATATCTGCAGCAAAGTGTTTAGTAGCAAAGTAATATGATACTAGTGGTAACGGTAACAAAAGAGTAATGAAAGCAAAAGTAATATTTTTGATGTTTTGTAGTGATTGTAACAATAGCAACGGGAAAGTAAATAAGCGTAAACCAGTATATGGAAAGCTCGTAGGCATCGGATCGGTGATGGATAATTATGCTGGATGCGGTTCATCATGTAACAGTCATAACATAGGGTGACACAGAACTAGCTCCAATTCATCAATGTAATGTAGGCATGTATTCCGAATATAGTCATACGTGCTTATGGAAAAGAACTTGCATGACATCTTTTGTCCTACCCTCCCGTGGAAGCGGGTCCTAATGGAAACTAAGGGATATTAAGGCCTCCTTTAATAGAGAACTGAACAAAGCATTAGCACATAGTGAATACATGAACTCCTCAAACTATGGTCATCACCGGGAGTGGTCCCAACTATTGTCACTTCGGGGTTGCCGGATCATAACACATAGTAGGTGACTATAGACTTGCAAGATAGGATCAAGAACTCACATATATTCATAAAAACATAATAGGTTCAGATCTGAAATCATGGCACTCGGGCCCTAGTGACAAGCATTAAGCATAGCAAAGTCATAGCAACATCAATCTCAGAACATAATGGATACTAGGGATCAAACCCTAACAAAACTAACTTGATTACATGATAGATCTCATCCAACCAATCACCGTCCAGCAAGCCTACGATGGAATTACTCACGCACGGCGGTGAGCCTCATGAAATTAGCGATGGAGGATGCTTGATGATGACGATGACGGCGAATCCCCCTCTCCGGAGCCCCGAACGGACTCCAGATCAGCACTCCTGAGAGCTTTTAGGGCTTGGCGGCGGCTCCGTATCGTAAAACGCGATGATTTCTTCTCCTCTATTTTTTTCTCCCCGAAAGCAAATATATAGAGTTGGAGTTGGCGTCGGAGGAGCTCCAAGGGGCCCACGAGGTAGGGGCGCGCCTAGGGGGCGCCCCCCCCTCGTGGACAGGTGTGGGCCCCGGTCTTCATCTTTGGCGAGGATTTTTATTATTTTAACTAGATGTTCCGTGGAGTTTCGTGTCATTCGAGAACTTTTGTTTTCCACATAAAACAACATCATGGCAATTCTGCCGAAAACAAATACATCCGGGTTAGTTCCATTCAAATCATGTGTTAGAGTCCAAAACAAGGGCAAAAGTGTTTGGAAAAGTAGATACGACGGAGAGGTATCAACTCCCCAAGCTTAAACCCTTGCTTGTCCTCAAGCAATTCAGTTGATAAACCGAAAGAGATAAAGAAAACTTTTACAAACTCGCTTGCTCTTGTTGTTGTAAATATGTCAAGCCAAAGATTCAAGTTTTCAGCAAAATTATAACTAACCACATTTGCAATAATTCTCGTGTCTCATGTTTAGTCATATCAATAGCATAATCAACTAGCGAGCGATAATAATAAATCTCGGATGACAACACTTTCTTAAAACAATCATAATATGATATAACAAGATGGTATCTCGCTAGCCCTTTCTGAGACCGCAAAACATAAGTGCATAGCACTTTTAAAGATCAATGACTGACTATACATTGTAATTCATGGTAAAAGAGATCCAGTCATAGTCATACCCAATATAAACTAAAAGTAATGAATGCAAATGACAGTTGTGCTCTCCAGCTAGTGCTTTTTAGTAAGAGGGTGATGACTCAACATAAAAGTAAATAGATAGGCCCTTCGCAGAGGGAAGCAGGGATTTGTAGAGGTGCCAGAGCTCGGTTTTGAAATAGAGATAAATAAAATTTTGACCGGCATACTTTCATTGTCAACATAACAACTAAGAGATGGCGATATCTTCCATGCTGCACACATTATAGGCGGTTCCCAAATAGAATGGTAAAGTTTATACCCCCCCTCCACCAACAAGCATCAATCCATGGCTTGCTCGAAACAACGAGTGCCTCCAACAAACATCAGGTCCCAGGGGGAGTTTTGTTTGCAATTAATTTTGATTTAGTTTGCCTAAAGCATGGGACTGGGCATCTCGCTGACCAGCCATTTTCTCGTGAGTGAGGAGCGGAGTCCACTCCTCTTGAGAATAACCTGCCTAACATGGAAGATAAGGGCAGCCCTAGTTGATACATGAGCTATTCGAGCATACAAAACAGAATGTTTATTTGAAGGTTTAGAGGTTGGCACATACAAATTTACTTGGAACGGCAGGTAGATACCGCATATAGGAAGGTATAGTGGACTCATATGGAATGACTTTGGGCTTTTAAGGGATTGGATGCACAAGCAGTATTCCCGCTTAGTACAGGTGAAGGCTAGCAAAAGACTGGGAAGCGACCAACTAGAGAGCGACAACAGTCATGTACATGCATTAAAATTAATAAACATTGGATGCAAGCATGAGCAGGATATAATCCACCATGAACATAAATATCGTGAAGGCTATGTTGATTTGTTTCAACTACATGTGTGAACATGTGCCAAGTCAAGTCACTTAAATCATTCAAAGGAGGATACCACCCCACTATACCACATCATAACCATTTCAATAGCATGTTGGCACGCAAGGTAAACCATTATAACTCATAGCTAATCAAGCATGGCACAAGTAACTATGATCTCTAATTGTCATTGCAAACATGTTTATTCATAACAAGTTGAATCAAGAACGATGAACTCATCATATTTACAAAAGCAAAAGAGGTCGAGTTCATACCAGCTTTTCTCATCTCAGTCAGTCCATCATATATCATCATAACTGCCTTTCAGTTGCACGACCGAACGATGTGAATAATAATAAGAGTGTACATGCATTGGACTAAGCTGGAATCTGCGAGCAGTCAATAAACATGAGAAGACAAGGCAATATGGGCTCTTGGTTAAATCAACAATAAAGCATATAAGAGCCACTTCACAATTTAATCATGGTCTTCTCCTATGACCCCCAAAGAAAAGAAAAGAAATAAAACTATTTACACGGGAAAGCTCCCAACAAGCAAAAGAAGAATGGGAAATATTTTTGGGTTTTCTTTTTAATTATTACTACTACAGCAAGAAAGTAAACTAGCTAGAAGCTATTACTAATTTTTTTGGTTTTTCTTAAGGTTTATTAAACACACAAGAAGAAAGCAGGGAAAAGAAAAATAAACTAGCATGGATATTACAGTGAAAAAGTATGAGCACCGACATCTAGCAATGAGTGTGTGTAAACATAAATGTAATGTCGGTGGGAAATACGTACTCCCCCAAGCTTAGGCTTTTGGCCTAAGTTGGTCTATTGCCAGGGATGGCCTGGCGGATACCCGTAGGTGTAGTCGGGGTCGTACTGCGACGCAGCGGCGATCGCCGCCTGAGCTGCATCGTGGAATCGGGCTGCCTCAGCTCTCCTCTCGTACTCATCTGCCTCCTCTCTGGTAATAACATATCTTCCTTTTGTCTGACAATCAAAGAAAGCAGGAGCAGGGAGAGTAATACGGACAACACGTCGTTTATCAAAGATTAGTCGATATAAGAGAGGTGATTCACTCCTCTCGACAAACTGGTGGGAGACCATAGAATTAAAATCTAAATAAGCAGGAGGCAACTCCATGTCACCCTCACGAACGTCCACCTCAAGAAAATTAGCTAAGCGGGTTGCATAAATTCCTCCAAAGAAATCTCCATTATATCTATTATGATGCAACCTACGTGCACGATGGCTTCTATATGATAAGATTGGTCTCCTAACACAAAGACTCCCGAGAATGCTAAGGTTAGGGACACACATGTGACATGCTTCATCATTAGCATTTATGCACCTACCTATGAAGAGAGCAAAATAATGTATAGCAGGAAAGTGAATGCTCTCTATGGTAGCTTGTGTTATATCTCTAGATTCCCCGACAGTTATACTAGCGAGAATGTTTCTAAATTCAGATTTACGAGGATCAATAGTACTACCCCATTGTGGAAGTTTGCAAGCAAAAGTAAAATCCTCTAAGTCCATGGTATAAGATTTGTCATAAAGATCAAACATGACAGAAGGAGAATTACGCGAAGATGAAAATTCAAACCTCCTCACAAATGAGCCAGTGAGATCATGGTACTGTGGGCATTTGTCCGCCTCAAATTCCACAAGATCGGCGTTGCGCAAATATGCGTTAAATTCCTCTTTGATTCCTGCATGATCCATAAAATTTTCCGAAGGCCACTCACAAGGCTGCACTAGAGTGTCTCTTGGTGGTTCCTCGTCAGCATCACGCATAGCAAGCCTGGGGCCTTGCTTCCTTGAAGAACCACCTTGGAACATCTTCCTAAGCATATTGTTTTCTCTGAAAATTTTCTGAAATTTTTAGTAACTTCAAATAAAAGTGAACCAAACTCAATAAAATTGATAGCGACTACCCCTACAAGTGCCTAGAGCCTATATCAAGCATTCACTAAAAAAAATGCACTTCTGTGATGATACGTGTTTGTCACAGTAGGTCGTGTTTTTTGTCATGCATGTACATCCATGACAAATTTATGACAGAATCAAGATAGTCATACATGTGCTGCCGTAGGTGTTCCATGACATTACCAAAATTATCATCACGGAAGTGTCCACTTCCATGACGATAAATCACGCGTCACAGAAGTGCTTTCGTCAAGGGTGACCGACACGTGGCATCCACCGTAACGGAACGCCGTTAAGCTATCGGGCGGGTTTTGGATCCGATAACCTGTTATGACCCGACCAATGGGGATTTTCCACGGTAAAATCGCCATTGGCTGGAGGAAACACGTGTCGGCTCATTGTTGGGACAAATGTCATCCACTCATTGGATAGAAGGCGCCTATGATACGTCGACACGTGGCCCGGCCCAACAGAGGCCCATTCCTGTGAAAAGGCCAGCCCATTTGACTTAGTCAAAAGGTGACGGGCCGGCCCATGGAAAGCCTGTTAACGGCCTGTTCGCATATAGCCCATTTACAGCCCGCTAACCCAAGGCCCGTTATGCCCTACTCGAATTAGGCCCAGTAGCATCATATGGGCCATCCAATATGATTCCAGCCCGTTTTCACTTCTGGCCCATGACGTCTTTCGGCCCATATGAGGCCCTATGTAACTCTTGGCCTATTAACGCCTGTGGTGAAACCGCCCGCAATGAACAAAGGTATCACTTTAGACCCATTAACGGCCCGTGGTGAAACGGCCCGTAATGAACAAAGGTATCACTTTATACCCATTAATGGCCCGTTATTCAGCTTGGGCGCTTCAGCCCATGTTATCTTTCGCCTTCTCGAGCCCATTTATTCTGGGCTCATTTCGAGCATTCGCTTACTTACGCCCGTTCTCGTAATTTTCGCTAGGGACAAATTCAGCCCGTGGTTACATCGGCCCGCTTGTGGTCTCGTTAATACATTGGGCCGCTTTTCATAGCGTCATCAAATACATCCTATTAACGATGGCCCGTTATGGTCGGCCCATGAACGGACGATTCCAACTCTAGCCCGTTTACGGCCATAATGCGGCCTGTTATTGGCCCATGTTTGACCAATCGATCATACGGCCCGTATAAGGCCCATTGATGATAGGGCCCGTAGAAGGCCCATTGTTTCTACGGCCCGTAGAAGGCCCAATGTTTCTATGGCCCGTAGAAGGCCTACTGTTTCTACGGCCCATAGAAGGCCCACAGTTTCTACGGCACGTAGGAGGCCCAGTGTCACTACAGTAAATATTAGCCCATGTTTATTGTGGCCTAGTTTTAAAAAATAGGTTATTGCAGCCACTAACAAACCGTGGAAAAAGAACTGCACTGACTACAAGCAAACAAATAAACAAGACAACAAGGAAATAAATAAGCAAGCAACTTATGCTAGGCTATCACGGCTATTACACATATTACATCCATTTGGGCATCAAAGTTCACCACCAAAGGCAAATATAGGGAACACAAGAAAGATATAAACGCCAAGAAAAAACAAGTCTAGAACTGAAACCACTTCAAGAGTTCAAGAAACAATATCCTGGTACCCATAATGTCGGCAAGATGCTTAGCAAGCTTATTAACTTCCTCTTGTTTGGCGCTTAAATCCTCCAAATATTGTTGTTGCACAAGAAAGTACGATCTGAATTCTCGCAGGACTTCCTCGGTCCTTCGACTTCTTGCCGCAAAGACAGATGACTAATGCCTTTCAGCTTATAGCTGAGACCAAGAAGTCAAGTGATTCAGCAGCGAGTTTGAAGAGCTTGTGCCAAGGTACTCGCCAAGAACTCAACACTACATCAACACAGGACTATGGGGTTTTCTCACTGCCTACAAGATCGTTTTTATCACCTTTCTTGGAGACCAACATGGTTGTCTCACTATCTTGAACCTTATTTGCATTACTTTCTCTACCATTGCATAGTGGGGTGCTCTTCTCCAATATTCTGTTTGCATACTACAAGAGAAACAAGGCATACATCACAGTTTAGCTCAGTAGTATACCAAACTCATTTTGGTAAACCGTTCAAGAGTAAGGTGGACAGGATAACAGCATGAAACAAACATATATCTATGTACTATGGTCACTTTGTATTGTCCATATCATTCTAGTTTATGTTCCCTAATAAAGATAGAGACACAGCTCAACTCATATATTTTTAAGACACGGCAGATAGATGTAATATAAGTGTGAGAAACTACACAAGATTGGCAGCACTTGTAATGTGCATCACATGAGAACATAACTATTTATACAACTTAAACTGAAATCAACATAGAGCAAGAAGTTAGAACAACAATCCAGTTAAAGAAATAGGTTTAAAACATACCTGCTATGCCATTGGAGTTTCAATTGGATCCTTCAAATTGAAAGTAGTTGGTATGAGTAAATACAAGATGCAACAAGAAGGAGTATGGACCATAGCTACGGAATCGACCGAGAACAGCTTGCTCTTCCGCTTTAAACGTGGAGTTTGGGTTAGCTGTGGTGGTCTTCGTGCTTTGGGCACTGCAAAGAGCTTTACAAATTGCTCGTGTGGGGGTACTGTGGTGGACATGGTGATTTGTCAACTATAAGTGGGTTACTATCCATTGGGGTTGCGGTTAGATGGGTTGTAGCTGGTTCTCCGCCCAACGTGTAAGTGTGCAACTGGAAGAGTCTCGATTATGTGTGGTGGGGCTAGTTTGTGGGCCAAGACAACCATGGTTCTATCTGCATCGACGGGTAGCACTGTCTTTTGTGAAGAACGGGTTTTGCTCCCTTAGATACCGCCATCACCCCCTCCAATTCAAATGGCTAATAAACAAGAAAAGAAATTGAACGTCTGAGACATTATTGTATGATAGATGATGTGGTAATTCACATATATGTTGTCTAACCAAACAGGACAGCATGACACAATTTCACATATATGATGCCTAACTAAATAGGATAGCATGACATAGTTTCAGATATATGATGGATAACTTAACAGGATATAATGGCATAATTCAACATATGATGAGTACCTAAACAGGATGACATGACAAAACTATATGATGTCTTTGTAAAATAGGTTGGGATGAAATAATTCACATACATGTTGTCTAAGTATACAGGATGGCATGATATAATTGACATACTTGATTCATATACTAATCAGCTAGCACTCGCATGTATGATCTCTAAACTAAGCAGATAGAATTCAATATTGTGCATATGATGTCTAAATTAAGCAATGCAAGACACCATATGCATCATATGAGAAATATAAACATTGCAACTTAGAGCATACACCTCGGGTGGTATATAGGACTGGTCATCTGCTCTCAATCCTCCTCTAAGGAGCTCCTCAGAACCATCGAGATATATGCTTCAACAGTACCATTGCCTCTCTCAAGACCTTGTTTTCACTCTAGATTTTTCCATAACCGACTCAAATGGCTGATACACATGAAGAGTAGTTCAATATACATGATTGTCGACAAATGGAATACGTAATGAAAAAAAAGATGGCATGAGATAATTCACATATATGATGCCTCGGCTCCATGGCGGTGCATAATTCACATATATGATAACTGGCTGAAAAACATGGCATTGCATAATTCACATATCGATATAGAAAGCAAACAGGAGGCATTCACACAAAGCATGTCTAATCTAAGCAGATGGCATGGCAATGCAAGATACCATATGCATGATATGAGCAATATAACCCAGCCAAGTTAGAGCATGCACCTCGGGGGGGGGGGGACACGAATGGTCATCTCTCTCTGAATCCTCCTCTGAGGAGCTATCTGTAACCAGCAAGAAATCTGCATCAATAGGTAGCACTGACTGCTCAGAAGACCTTGTTTTCACTCCAGATTTTCCCATGACCGACTCAAATGGCTGATGCATAGGAAGAGTAGATGAATGTATAAACATTGCTGACAAATGGAACACATTATGGAAAAAATATGGCACGATACAATTCACATATACGATGACTGGCTAAACAGGATGGCATTGCATGATTCACGTATATGATGCCTGGCTAAAGAAGATGGCATTGCATAATTCCCATATATTCCCTCCGTTCCTAATATTTGTCTTTTAGAGATTTCAAATGGACTACCACATACGGATGTATATAGACATATTTTAGAGTGTAGATTCACTCATTTTGTTCCGTATGTAGTCACTTGTTGAAATCTCTAAAAAGACAAATATTTAGGAATGGTGGGAGTATGATATAGAAAAACTAAGCTGATGACATATAAGATGTATAGTGTAAGCAATGCAAGGCGCCATATGCATGATATGACCAACATCAAGATGCCAAAGTTAGAGCAAACACCTCGGTGGTAAACAGCATGGTCGGCTCCTTCCGAATCTCCATCCAACAGTTATCTTCCTCTGAATACAATCTGAAATGCAGGAGAGGGGGGGCACTTCGCCCACCATGGAGCAGCGCCTCATGACATTATATTCGCACGCAATGGTCTTCTTTTTCTCTACATGTTCAAGATGATTGTGTACAATATCCGACATGCATAATAAAAAATAGTTAGATTTTGTAAGGCCTAAGGGGTGCATGCAAAAATCAAGACTGATGGTAGCAAACGAGTGGATGGATCCAAAACTAATGATAGCAGGTAGATTATAGCTTCAGTTTAAAAAGATAGACAATGGATCATCTATTGTTTGTTGCCCACCCAACATGAACCACATAGAAGACCCCAGATGGATCAGATAGTAGACAGATACTATTCGCTGTTGGCTCGATATGAGACCCATGGGCAATTCAAAACTCAAGATTGAACGATAAAGTAGCAGGTAATAATAACCGATGTATAACATAAGCAAACACGAAAGACTACGACCTCTCTTCCAGAACTGTCTAGTCCTCAGGTTCATCTGCTCACGATGATGGTAATGCAGTTGGCGTGGCTGCCGGCAACGGGGAAGATGATCTGAGGCGGCGAAAGAAAGTCTGCAGGGGGGATCTCTGCTGCAGTGAACGCTTCACGATGGTGCACCTCGTGGGGTGGATGACGGCACGACAGAGCAGGACATAACACACGTAGTTTTCTTTGACGCCAATCTGAAAATGAAGTAAATCTGTAAGGGCTCCTTAGAATTGGAGGATTCTATAAACGCAGGGACAGGAAAAACACAGAATAGGATAGGAATGCACGTGCAAAAACAGAGCATTTGGAAACATAGGATTTCACCAACCCGGTGTTTGGCTCACATGAATTGGAAGAACAGAGGAATGGAGAAACAAAGTGATGCGACGAGTGTACAACCTCTTTGGCATAGCCTTGTGGACCTCAAAGATCATTGGGTTGGACGTGGAGGATGGTGATGATGCTGGTGTGATTGTCGGAGGAGGGAAGAAGATCCGAGGCCTCGGAAACAGCGCCGAGGGTATCGCTCACTGTGATGGACGGTTCCGTCGTTGGAGCAGCTCCGCTAAGGTGTACGGCGACGAGGCTGAAGCATGACAAGACAGATAACTTTAATCTGAAGTGGGACCCTAATATCATCTGCAATAGATGATGTAAAATACATCACCAAAAGAGCTAGATGTAAACGCATCAGCAAGCGCCACGGCCGCCCCGACAGATGCTATAAGTACTGTTCACTCAACTTAATCAAGAAAATGAACTTCACAATAAACTGAATTTTACCGTCGAAACTGATTGAACTAGTAACAGCATTGCAATAGATGTTTAGGGCGTTCGAGCACTAGTAGCAGAGAAGCGATGATCTAAATCAGCAGACGCCGAGCAGGAACGACTAGCAGAGAGCAAGTCGTGCAAGAGCACCGCGAAGCGAAAAGCTAAAGCAGCAACTCCTCAGAAGCTGCCGGAGGTCGTGCAGCAGAGCAGCAGCAGCGCAAGCGAGAGCAAGAGCATAGCAGCAACACGAACGAAAGTAGGAGCAGGTGCAGCAGCGCGACCGACAAAGAAGAACAGAGCCGCAGCGCGAGCGAGAGCCGGAGCAGCTGCAGCTAGTGCCGTTGTGGAAGTCGCCGCCGAGGAAGCAACGACATGGGGGAGAGACGTCGTGGATGATGTGGCCGGCGACGGCGACGGCGATGGAGACGCCATGTCTGCTCGGTATCGAGCACCGGCAGCCCCGTGATATCGAATAAAAGATAAAATGCAGCGGTGAGTGCAGAACCTCCTTGGTGGCGCCGAGTTGGCCTCGGCTTCTTCGGAGGAATCGGTGAGGGTGCTGCGGTTCCGGTGGGGCAGGTCAAGACGGCGCTGTGGGGATTGAGGTGGCGTGATAGACGAGGCGAACATCGGGGCAGCTCCTTGGAGGTGGAGGACGGGGCGGCTGATCCGGCGGGACGATGAGATCGACAACGGATCCTCATCCGGTGTGGTGGATGAGGGACGGCGAGCTGTTGCGGTGGACGACGTAGTCGCGGAAGAGTCTCCGGCCGGGCGGCGGTCGGGAGGCCGACGGAGGAGCGTGGGGTTTCGTGGGTTTTGGCGGCCTCGGTGTACGAATGGGGGGGACGAGGGGGAGGGAGAGGGGAGCCAAGCTTAGGGACGCACTTGTCCGAAATGTAGGGTAAGTTACCAGCATACCCCAACCGGTTTTGACACCGCGACGTGGAGCTTCATTTCCACCGAGGGGTAGAAGGGGATTTCGCGTGTCTGCTATGGGAGCGATTTGGATGAGGAGGGAGTTCTCGCCATTCAAATTTCGATAACAAGGCGCGCGGGTTGAAGAAGCGGAGTTTCAAAGCAGGTGAGACAAAAGATACTCGAGCTTGAAAATTTCGGGATAACAAGGTGCGGATTCCTTGTTCGCAGAACAAACTTAACGTAAAAAAATCATACAAGACACAAGAGAGTCATGTCCCTTTACTATATTGCTATAGATGCCATTGAAAAACTACAAGAAAATGTAAAAAATCGGAGAACATGATTACCCCGCACAAGACCAAATCGATTCACACTTCCCTCAACAACAACAAAAAACAAATCAATTCCCACCAAAGAAAGAGTAATGTCCCTTTTATATGATTACAGATGCCATGATCTCGAATTTCAATTTTGAATCCATGTTATGTTGAATTGAATATATCATTAGGTGACCTTACGGTTTATAATTGATGTAGTCATACATTTTGATCTTCCATCATATATGAACATTTTACTCCACCATGTGAACATATATATTGTCGCTACCATATGGACTAAATTTGAATCAATTTTCCTTATTTGAATACGATTGTTGTCAAGTTATACAATAATTTAAATATTATCTTGATAACAAAAAGGCATGCATATAGCAGTAATCATATTCCACTATGAACTACATGTACCATACGCTCTCCAATTCAAATATCTGTATCCATTTTATGTTGAATTCAAATCATAGTACATTATTGGTCTAGGTAGCGAGATGTTCGGGATAATCTAAACCCTGTTTTCATACGTATAATTTTTTGCTGAATTGGGACAAGTTTTGGTATAAGCCTCTTGCAAAACAGGAGATTTTCTCAACAAGCCTCGTGGTTCCGAGAGGGAAAGTGTCACCTTTGTGTGCGAAACGATATACACTGCCTCCCCCCTGATTTTATTTACAGAGGCAACATAGAACTATATGAGTGCCCTGTTAAATTTTGGAATTATTTCGGGTTCATTTGGCCTTTTTATACATTAATTGAGTTTCGGACTTTTAATGTGCATAATCTAAATATGAATTGCATGCACATGCTCGTGCACCAAAGTGGGTTGAAAATCACATGTGTGTCCTTGGTTGAATTTCTAGGTCCCATGGAAGAAATGAGAATGAAATTCAAACATCTGGGCCATGACTCGCCGAGAACATCAAGAAACTTAGATTTTAAATTCATGTAATGAAACTTGGCATGGTGTCATGTCATGGCACTAACATGTTGTGGTAAAAATTGGGCCGATTTGGAAGCTCGTGGTTCTAAGAGGGAACGTACCACCCCCGCCCGCCCTTGAGTTTCTTAACAAAGGCAACATAGAACTACATTAGTGACATGTTAAATTTTGGAATTATTCCGGGTTCCTTTGTCGGTTTTTATACATTAATTGAGGTTCTGGTCATTTAATGTGCATAAGTCAAATTTGAACTACAAGCACATGCTCTCATGCACCAAAGTTGGTTGAAAAATCACATTTGTGTCCTCGGGTGAATTTCTAGGTCCCATGCAAGAAATGAGAATAAAATTAAAACATATGGGCATCGTGGCTCGGCCGAGAACATTGAGAAACATGGTTTTAAAATTCTTGTAAATCCAAAACACGTCTGAAAATCATGAAATTGGTATGGATGTCATGTCATGGTACTACCATGTTGTGGTAAAAAAATGGCCGAATAGGAACAGATTTTGGTATAAGCTTCTTGCAAACCGAAGCTTCTCTCAAGAAGGCTCGTGGTTCTGAGAGGGAACGTGTCACCTTTGAGTGCGAAACGATATACGTTGTCCCCCTTGAGTTTATTTACAAAGGCAACATAGAACTACATGAGTGCCCTGTTAAATTTTGGAATTATTCTGGCTTCGTTTGGCCTTATGTACATATTAATTGAGTTATTGGTCATTTTATGTGCATAATTCAAATTTGAACTACAAGCACGTGCTCCCGTGCACCAAAGTTGGTTGAAAATCACATTCGTGTCCTCGGGTGAATTTCTACTCCCATGCAAAAAATGAGAATAAGATTCAAACATCTGGGCATCGTGGCTCGGTCAAGAACATTGAGAAACTTGGTTTTAAAATCATGAAACTTGGCATGGTGTCATGTCATGGTAGTACCATGTCGTGGTAACAAAATTTGGCCGAATAGGAACAAATTTTGGTATAAGCTTCTTGAAAATCGGAGCTTCTCTCAAGAAGGCTCGTGGTTCTAGGAGGGAACGTGTCACCTTTGTGTGCATAATTCAAATTTGAAATACAAGCACATGTTCCAAAGGCACCAAAGTTGGTTGAAAAATCACATGTGTGTCCTCGGTAAATTTCTAGGTTCCATGCAAGAAATGGGAATGAAATTCAAAATTCAAGGCGTCGTGGCTGGGTTGGAAACATTGAGAAACTTAGTTTTTAATTCCTGTAAATCCAAAACACGCATGAAAATAATGAATTTGGCTTGGTGCCATGACATGGCACCAACATGCTGTGGTAAATTTGCAATCCGATTTGCGGCGCATACATTAACAATCAACAAAGTCATTTTGGAACAAGTGTTGTCACGCTACAATCGGAAACACAAGTATTATTGAAACCGTATGCTTCTACTTACTAGTACCATTTACGTGCCGCCACGCGTCCCCATTTTTTATTAGCTAGGAGGCGCCATGCAGGTAGCTATTTGAGTACGAGAGGCGTGCGATCGACCCTCTGGCGTGCTTATCGGGAGGAGAGCCTTTGACCTCCATCTGCCGTCCACCTCTCTCCCAAGGTCTCCATTAATGGCGCCGAGCCTCTGCTTAATGGCGTGGCTATGTCTCACTCGACTGAGATTTAAGAGAGAAAAAATAAAATTTGACAGCACGGATCTTGATGTAAGATCCGACGGACCTATATAGCATCTACTGTGACTTATAGCAAGACTGATGAATATATAAGGACAATTTTTTTTATCAAAGAAGGGCTTGCCCCTTCCGATTTTCATTACTGAAAACCACCACAATTCACAAGAAGTTCAGCACAACTCCAGCCTAACACAAAGGACTAAAAGTACTAGATTGAAATCGCAACATCCCAAGAGGCCAACAAAGGCCAAACATCCGCGCTAGAACCCAACATTTCACAATTGACGAAAAAATCGACATCCTAAACCGATTATTACATCAAAAGAAACCAGGAAACTGAAGGAAGCCTAGCAGCAACTAGAAGAACAGCAACGCCAGGGTTGCCACATCAAGAGTTTTCTTCATTCCAGCCTCGCAACATTGATCTTCCACAGAAAGATAAGGACGATTAATTGTCTTACATAATTAGAAAGATAATTAAAAAAGCCATGCGGCTACGCCCAAATACACAAGGGCAAAAGAAGAAGGAAGACAAGGATCCGCTCGCTGATCTCTACTTTCTTGATGTGTTCTTGCAGTCATGGAACTAGTCTCCGCGGCGTAGCGATGAGCTCTTTTCGTGTCCTCAAGACGCTGCTTGAGAACATCCACGGATTCCTCCACCAGCCTTTGGCGCTCGTTGCGGAGCATGTCATTCTTGTCCATAAGTTTCTTGACGATGACGCCGGTCCTCTTCAACAAGGCACTGGTCTCCTCCTGCTGGTCTGCACTTCGGACGATCTTCTCCCTCAGCAGGTCGCGCTCGGCCCGGAGCCTCTCATTGCCCTCCCTTAGTTGCCGGATGACGCTGGTAGCCTGTTCAAACGAGGCTTTCACGTCGCCCTGCAACCTCGCCAAGCCGGAGATCTGATCCATCTGGCTATGGACGATTGCATGCATGCTCTCGTAATAGCCGCCGCCGCCCGCCGAGAAATTTTTCCCAGCTGCGCGCGCGCGCGGGAAATATCTCTGCATTCGTGGCGCGGGACATCTCTGCTGCTTCATGGGCGCTGCCGACCAGTCTGCTGCATCGACGGCGTGGCGGGCCACCGCTGCATCGACGGCGCGCGGGACCTCCGTGCTTGCTTCAGCGCGCGCGCGGGACCTTCAGGTTGCTACTTCAGCAAGCGGATATGTCGGCTGCTCTCGCAGCGGGCGGACATCTCTCGTGCTTCCGCTTCCATGCTCGCCTCTCCACAGTAGCAATCTCTCAACCTGAACTCACGCTGGCCATGGCGCACGCAAGGGAAGGATGCTGAATGACTTGTTTGTTTTTGTGGATGAGGAGTTGAGGAGGAATGTGCAGTCATCTTGGCACACTAGTATTTATAACCGAGTACTAATACGCTCCTAAGTGGGAAACCGTTTAGGTTGTGATCGGTGTGAACAGGTTTGGAATTCAATATACTAGCGTGGTACTAATACGCTCCTAAGTGGGAAACTGTTTAGGTTGTGATCGGTGTGAACAGGTTTGCAATTCAATATAGCGTGGAGTAATTTGGAATGTGACGAGACGCAAGCTCAAAAGCTTGTACTCTGAGTTTAGTAGTACGTTATACAGGAAGAGAAGAGGTGCATGCACGCACTCGTCCTCTCACACACGCGTCTGTTTTTTCTTGAAAAGGAGGATGATGACCCCCGGCCACTACATCTGGGAGTCACACACGCATCTGTAGCTACGAATTGTAGTGTTCTCAACCATCCGATTGGCTCTATCATGGATGTACCTATATACTAAAACATGTCTAGATACATCTATATTTTGACAAATGGAAGGCATGTATTGTGGAACGGAGGGAGTGCTTGTCATCAAAATGGATAAAAGGGCGTGTCTAGAACTAAAATACGCCTACATACATCTCCTTTTATCCATTTTGATGACAAGTAGTACTCTTACCCAAAGGAACTTTATATCCAATGACACAAAATATCCGCTCGATCGTTGGAAATTACTGATCTGATGTCGAAGTAATTGTTGCAGCGCCACCAAAACCCACCATTTCTTAAGCTAAAGTAGACCAAGGTAATCCCTATATTAGCATATTACTAAGATAAACAGAAGGCATTGTCGAAACATTTAGGACGTCAGCTTGTCAATCTGAATGTGGAGGGACACAAGCTTAGCCCCGGCCAGCAGCTTGGGCGGAACTGTCAAGAAGGTCAGCTCCTGCATGTCGATGTCGCCGGGATCCTTGCTGCTTGTCACCTCCATTTCCACCTTGACAGCGTCGTTCGTGCCTTTGGGCTCCCCCGGCGGGCTGTTCGCCCACAACTTGGCCAAGTAGTGCGGCAGTGGGGACGCCCCCGCTCTGATGCAGACGGCCGACACGGCGATAGGCGCGCCAATGTTGAGCACGCCGCCGACCAACAAAAACGCGCGGCGGTCCTCCTTCGCGAACAGCAAGAGTCGTGGCTCCGACAGTGGCACTTGCAGCTGGAGCACCTTGCCATCTCGGATCCCGTGCACGGCATGGATGCGCGGTGCTGATGTGGTGGTAGAGCCGCGGCGGCCCTTTGTAGCCGCAGACGGCACGGGCATTTGCAGGGCGCAGCGGACACACGCCCGGTGATCGGCGAGCTTGTGGTAAGTGACGAGAGCCCACAGCCTTCGCGGGGCACTCCACCCTCACCGACGAAAGGACGGAGTCCACCGCCGTGTTCCGCACGCCGAAGCCACCGCCGCGCCGCACTTCCGCATCGCTGCTGGTTCCCGGCGCCGACGCGGCAGTCCGCGCAGACAGTGCCTCCTTGCACCGCAGAAATCAATCCAACAAAGACATCAATCAAGAAACCTCCACCTTGCTCAATCAACCGAATGGACGAGGTGTATTCAACCTCATACACCGGAGGCGCTAAGGGGCGGAGGCACAAGGGGCAGGGAGCACGGTGAGGTCCATGGAGACCTTAGAGAGCTCCATCGCCGGGTCCTGCTCCTGTTCGGTCTGCATGATCTCGCCTCCTCGTGCACAACCATCCTTCAAGGTGCATTAAATCAACACATGCAAGTACTATCAAAAGAAGAGTCACGGCATGCATGCATGCGTTGTAATTAATGCATCGGTAAATGCAAATTATTGAAATATATCGAGTGCAGTGCTTTGATGTGTCGTGTCAACTCGCACATCAACGAAAGTTTGATTATCCTCTCCTCGCGGACTTAATCGCACCTGCCTTTGGCTGTATGACAGGTTGGCCACACACCGCCGGGCCCACCTGTCATACACGCAAAGACAGAGCGCCCCTCCCTCGCCCATGAGCGTGGTGGCTGGCAAGACTAGGAGAAGCTGCCACACGCCTCCCTCTCGCACGCCGTGGACATGCAGCAGTTCAATCGGTGCCGATGGCCGAAGCGCATCAGTACTACTCCAAAGGCAGTAGTACACCATCATTGTTCGACTTCCCAAGAGGCGAAGAGCCAAGCGCAGCCCGATGCTCGTGTGGCAGTTTCATGTGTAGAGTAGTCTACATAGCGTGTACCGTGCTGTAAGCTTAAAATCGCTGGGGTCGGCTCCATGCTATGTGGACGCCTCAAGTTTTTTAAAATTAAAATAGTCTTCGCCCTACCACACCCCGGTGATTGTAGTTTGCACGCTCATCTGGTCAAGACAGGAATATATATTTTGATTTGTTTTTTTTTGAAAGGGGATTCTCGCCTCTCGCATCGTAACGATGCATACGCCACATATATTTTAATTTGTGGTGGGTAAATGTTAGAGGTTGCAGCAAATATATTGTACACTGCGGGTCTTTCAGCCAAGTTTAGAGGCAAGCATGTGGGGCCAGCGCTATGATGTGTCGCGTCAACTCGTAAAACGAGGAGAAGCTTGATTTTACTAAACGCCTTCTCCCTCGCCCATGCGCGCGGTTGCTCCCAAACGAGGATAGGCTTTTGCTTAGTAGTAGTACTTCCACAACAAGCTATCCGTCCCGCCATGTGGACGGACATGCAGCCGTGGATTCGCACCTTTAGAAGCAGTAGTAGTAACATCATTGTTCGCCTTCTCAAGAGGCAAAGAGCCAAGCGCAAACCGAACATTGCGCTATGTAACATTGAGCACGATATAGCCAGGCTCTTGCATGAGACAAAATTGATATGTGAGCCCACTATTGTACTAGTACGCATAACTACTTGCTAGTATAGCCTCAGTAAACCGTAAAGGAGTATTTGCCCTTCTAGAGATTTCAAAAGTGACTAGACTACACCGAGACGGAGTACATATGGAGCAAAATGAGTGAATCTGCACCGTAAATAAATACGCATTAGTTCTATCGCTTTCTCTCCGAGGTGCACAATATTGAGTATACCGACTAGTCTCTTTTGACACGCATTTACGTTGTTGTTTTTTTGACACAGTACAGACGCAAGCGCTCATATACACGCGCATACACTCACCCCTATGAACGCACACACGCACAGCACTATCATCTTGAAATTTACGAAGTCACCACAGGCACCTCGTCGTCGATGGGTCCATAGGTGCTTGAATGCCAAGTAGGAAGAGGGTAGCGGTTCCCGAGACGTTGAACGGTCAATGATGCATCCTCAATTACATGCAGAGGGAATTAATTGGAGAAGTAGACTAGAGCCAAAGATGATGTGAATGCAACAAAGTTTGACTCTCATATAATAAAGGCGCCCACCACTCCAATCCATCTACTCCCAAGTCTCTGCAACACCGCTCACTCCAATCCAAGACCAAGTGACCGAAGCCACAAGCACCTATGGAGGCGATGGACGCGAGCGGCGATCGGTGTGCCAAATCATCCAAGGCGCCAGGCTGTGGCCAAGACCGCCAGCAGCTTCCACACGGTCCTGGCGACTGCAAGCATCGTAGCCCTCGCCGACGCCGGCTTCGCCTCTCGCATGGACGACATGATGGTCAACTCCATCCGCAAGTTCACCGCCGTCAAGAAGCGCGCGGGCGACCTTGTCGTACTGCTCCAGCCCGCGCGCCCAGGCTCCTCATTGCATGCCACCCTCATCGGCCTAAATGGTGACGAACTCTTTCAAGCCCTGGTGGCCCTGCAGGTGCCGAAGGTCGCGACGAAGAATGTGCACTCGAGGTCGCCGCCGCCGCACAATACCGCCATGCAAGAAACCGTCGACCGCACATCCACGCCTATGAGGAAATCGCTCTACATAGGCCACTACAAGGCAAGCGAGACAGAAAGACGTTGGCATTCTTCCAGCGGCTGGAATCTTTGGACGCCATTGTTCAGAAGCACGTCGACCTGGCCACGAAAGCCGCTTCTACTTAGGCGCCGTTCGGTGGGCCGGCGCCCTGAGTCGAGGAGGTGGACGTCGTCGATGGATGCATCTCTTCTTCTTGCCTCCTGTGACCAGCAATGCATTGCCTCGTGGCCTTAATGTTTTATTAGTATAGTACTCTCTCCGTTCCCAAATATAAGTCTTTCTAAAGATTCCAGCAAGTGACTACTACATACGGAGCAAAATGAGTGAATCTACACTCTAAACTATGTCTTCATATATCTGTATGTTGTATTCCATTTGAAGTAGTATCTAAAAGGCTTATATTTATGAATGGAGGGAGTATATGGCATTTTTATTCCAACAGAATGTTTTCACCGTGAGGTGGGGTCATAGCTTGAGCAAACCCACCCCACCCACCAAGGCGTCGGCCGAGTTTAGAGTTAGAAGAGAGAAACGAGGAGGAGGGCTAGTGTAGCACGACGCTGTTGTCGATGGGACTCGTGTTTATAGAATAGGAGTACTTGAGCACTCGTGCCTCTTTTTTTTAGGGAAAATTAGTCGTATGTCTAGTACCACTAGTTGGGTGCGTATGACCTATAGCTGTCATCACTTTAGGTCCACTTTTCAACCGCTGCTCGCTTCACACAAGACATATTTTTCACGATTTATCCTCCTATATGTACTCCTAGGCTATTTCCATGTGCTCCCATTCACCGACATGTGGGACATAGAGCATCTGGGTCGTAGTGCATGCACGACTGGAGCATATGCCGGGTACTTTACATTTCAGAGCTCACGAATTACATGCAAACCCCCGAGAAGAATAAATAAATCAATGAATTACTACATGAAATCGGATTATTTTCATGGAAACCGAGCGCGCTCATTAAATTTTGGACATAACACGCTTATAAAAATGACCGACCTAAACCAGTCTAAGGGCCTCTTTGATTTTTCCCAAAAAAGGGCCTCTTTGATTCACAGGATACTGAAAACACAAGAATGGGGAAAGTATGATGGCGATGAACCGAGACGAGGAGAACTCTGGCTCAGTTAGAGGTTAGAGTTAGATTCTAACCCTGAACTAACTCCAAACCAAAGAGGTGTATGGATGGCAGGGTTAGATTGACAATAAATGCTCTATCTCAATCATTTGACTACTTTGGACCCTATTTTTAGTCAGACTAAAATAAGTCCCTTGGATCCAAGCACCCTCTTGGTGTGGCCGGCTCTTCTATGGCCTCCTCCCGCTCACAATTGACATGAACGAACCATCTATACAATCAAGCATGCAAAACATGATAGTTTTTACTTTGTCCATACAAATGAGATATCCCACTTAAACATACAAGTCGTCAATCAAGCTTCACAAAATAAAAAAACACTTCATGAAACAAAGAATGAGCTAACTCATCACGGAAGTTGTTCACGATTGGGAGGGAGCCCGGAGCCCCTCACGCACCGAGGGAGGAGCTCGCCATTGTCGCTCTGGAGGAAGGCTCTGTAGAGCCCAAGCCCCGGGAACCCCTCCGACGCTGGCCCTTGTGAGTTGAGGTCGACACAGGCATGGGTAGCAGGGCCGCTTGCCGCCGACTGGCAACTTAATCTTTGGGCCTCTATAAATAATGCAAGGTTGTAACATGGCTTGCATTATTTCCAAGTATTTAGGAAAGTATATTAACAACTGGGGATGAAGGTACAAGTGGCTAGGATGTTATTCACGGGGATTATCTGTGGTCAAGAACTGCAAGGCAATGGGCACAGGGTCTCAAGAAACATCGAGGAGTATCTGCAGAATCTTCTGGTGAAGCAAGAGATCATCGGTAATGTCGGGGCTCTCCGGGAGGAAGTGGGTACGAGAACCTAATGTCAGAGTTAGTAAAATATTTAACCCGAATAGAAAAGAGATCAGAATCCCAGAGTAAAGTTCGAGGAGTAAAAGATCCTAATACCACCCAATGGCGACGTGGGCCCGTAAGACACACAACCATGTTAGTAAAAGTTTTGTAGTGACTAGACTCGACTTCGGCCAAGGAGTAAGAAGGGGGGCTACCTACAGGCAGTCGGCTCTGATACCAACTTGTGACGCCCTCGATTCAATCGTACACTAATCATACACGCAAATGTGTACGATCAAGATCAAGGACTCACGGGAAGATATCACAACACAACTCTAGACACAAATTAAAATAATGCAAGCTTTATGTTACAAGCCAGGGGCCTCGAGGGCTCGAATACATAAGCTCGAATACACAAGAGTCAGCGGAAGCAAAAATATCTGAGTACAGACATAAGTTAGACAGGTTTGCCTTAAGAAGGCTAGCACAAAAGCAACAACGATCGAAAAGGCAAGGCCTCCTGCCTGGGAGCCTCCTAACTACTCCTGGTCGTCGACGATCTCCACGTAGTAGTAGACATCGGCGGTGGCATCTGACTTCTGGGCTCCAACATCTGGTTGCATCAACCGGAAAGAAGAAGAAAGGGGGAAAAGGAGGAGCAAAGCAACCGTGAGTACTCATCCAAAGTACTCGCAAGCAAGGATCTACACTACATATGCAACATTATCAAAAGAAAGGCTGTATATGTGGACTGGGCTGCAGAAATGCCAGAATAGAGAGAAGGCCTAGTCCTATCGAAGACTAGCATCTTCTGGAAACCACCATCTTGCAGCAACCGGAAGGAGTAGAGTAGCATAAAGTAAAGTAGTAGTAGTGTTATCAACCTCGCCGAGATCCTTTCTCGACTCCTGCGAGAAAGAAATCCCGAGCCATACTATCCAGCTTATCATCACAATCCAGTTCTCATCGCAATCCATTGCTCATATCCATGTCTCATCTCAAGTATCCAGTTCTAGTTGTATCGATCGATACAACTCCAAGTGTCCGCTATCAGAGGACAGGCTATCGACAGATGTTTTCTTCCCTGCGAGGTGCACCAACTTACCCACCACGCCGCTTAACTCCGCCGACACACCTTCCTGGTCATGCCCGCCTCGCCAAACAATACGCCGCAACCCGACCTAGGCTTAATAGAGAGGCCAGCACGCGGACTAAACCTATGCCCCGGGGTCATGGGCCATCTCCCGGAACTCCTGCACGCTATGCGAGGCGGCCGGTGAGCAGACCTAGCTACCTCCTTCAACAAGGCAGCGCCACGCAGTCCAACCCGCGCGCCTTCGCCTTCGCCGCCGACGCCTATTAAGCTTCGCTGATGTATACGACGCAGAACGCCCATACTATGCCCACGTGATGGTTAGTGCTATCGGCCGAGGCCCCTCGGATCAAATATCCAAATCGTAGTGGATTAGGAACGCGGTAACAAGCGAGACTCACGAAAGATGTGACCCGTTGTTCTGCCTCGAGGACTTGCGGCAAGGGCTAGGAATGCCCGCCACGCCTGTAATTATCTCGCGGGCACCCTCCAGTCAACCCGACTCCACATCACTGCAATTAAGCTCGCACACCCTCGTGGTCGACCCGCCTTTAGTAACATGGCTCAAGTAAAGTCATAGTAATCAAAGTAACGGTGTGTCTAAACATCAAGGGAAAGCCCGAGGAATCACCCCCGGTGAATTCCACTCGATGTAATCATCAAGGTGAACGTAAGAGGATTCACCCTCGAGGTCCACACTTGAGGGGTTGAACGATAGAGTTGTATCAGAAGTGGTTAAAGAGGAAATCACCCTTGATGACCACGACCGAATAGCTACACTACAGGGTTAACATCTGAAGTGATGTAGAGGTCTCACCCTCGGCACTCGATAGTAACCCAAAGAGAGTCGAGCAACTAAGGGTAAAGTGATGTGCGGTGCGGGGCCTGGTCTTGATCCCGCTGATCGGGTCTTCGATAATCCAGCAAGGCAATCGGGACAAGGCGGGGTCAGCGATGGATCACTAACCAACCTATACTAAGCAGTTTAGGATAAGGTAAGGTACAACAGCAGATACAAAAGCAGGCTATGCAACAGAATAGGAGCAAACAATAACAGTAGCAAAATCTAATGCAAGCATGAGAGAATGGAATGGGCGATATCGGGATGATCAAAGGGGGGATTGCCTGGTTGCTCCAGACAAGAAGGAGGGTCGTCGTCGCCGTAGTCGATCACAGGGGCATCAGCATCGGTCTCGGGGTCTACCGGGGAGAAGAGGGAGAAGAAACAGTAAATATAAAGCAACATAGCATCACAAAGCGTAACATGGCGATATGCTGCGTCGGGTGTGACCTAACGCATGGCTACATGATATAGGTGCAGGGGGAAAACAACCGGGAATGTATTCCCGGTTCCGGACCTGTGTCAGACAGATGACCGGAGGGTGGATGTTCCATGTTCAGATAGTTAGAGGCTTCTGACAGGTAAACGGGCCGCGAATTCAGAGACACTGTGTGCCCAGTCAGCACAGTTGACCACGGTCAACGTGGTCAATCGGGGCCGAGAGGCCACGGCAGGACCTGCAGGCGGGCCCTGTGTGCCACGCCGGCGGCGTCGGGTTTTGCCGCCGGCGACCATTTCCGCGGGCGAAGTTCGCGGAGATGGCCGAAAACGGCTACAAGGCACGGTTCGCCGCTGCCGGTCAAGTTCGAGAGTCGTCGCCCAAGACGCCAGTGCCACCGTTGGTCTCGGGAGGCTCGATCGACGACGGCGAGCACCTTAGCGGCCGCCGGAGTTCGGCCATAGGCGGGATGAGCGACAGAGGCCACGGGGATGGGTTCTAGCAGCACGAGCGGCCGCGGTGAGGGGACCTGAGCACGTTCCCGTGCTCGGGCGAGCCTGGCAGCGACTACAACATCGACGGCGAGCTATGCGGCAGAGCTAGGTTCAGGCGGCGATGGCAGAGGCTGCCATGGCGCGGGGAAGAGCACGGGGAGAGAGGGATAGGGAGGAGGAGCTCACTGGGCGCCTGTAGGTGTGCTCAGTGGGCTCGGGGCAGGCGCGAGGTTGCCGAATTCGACGCCGGCGTTCGTCGGAGCAGAGGAGGAAGAAGTGGTCGCCGCGCTTGCTGTGGGGGCTCCTGGCTTGGTCCGGTGGTCGAGGAAGACGTCGCGGGGCACGACGGCGCTCGGGGACTCGTCGGAGAGGGCCGGGGACAGCGGTGGCCGCGGGATCAACCGACACACGGCGACGGTGGCGCTCGGGAGGAGTGAGCGCGTGAGGGAGAGGGGAAAGGTGGATCTGGGGGAGGAGAGGCGCAAGTGGGAGTTGGGAGCTGACGAGGCCAGGAGGCTCGGCCTTATCCCCTCGGCGCGAGCAGCGGGGTGGCGAGGCGGTCGGGCGGCGACCGCGCGGGCGCGCGCCTCGGTCGGGTGAACAGGGGAAGGGGACGACCGCGGGGAGGAGTGGGCTGGGCTGTGCGCTGTAGCAATGGGCTACAAGTGCACAGTAGTAGCTAGGCCCTTTTCTATTTCCTTTTTTAAAATGTACAGAGAGAGAAAGGGAATTATTTGGCCAACTATTTCACTTATCAAAAATTGGGAGGTGTCCCATTAAATCCTCGGTGATCGTGAGACAATGCCACAATTATTTTGGAGACCGTAAGAATTCATTTGGAATTTTTCAAAATAGGATAGCATTTAAAAATGCTAAATTGGTGTTGTTATAATTGCTAATGTTCATCTTTGCACCAAAGTGATGTTGTGTTCCTTAACAAATATTTGTTATGGAATTTTGACAGATGATGAACATTTTTCCGGAACTTTGATCAACTTCGACTTCACTTGAATTTGAATTGACCGGAATTTCAAATGGGATATTGGACAAAGGTGATTAAGCAATCGTTTGGGTAAATGATTAGCTTAATCACGAGGGTTACAGTAGCATGATACTGGGGTGTTACAAATCTCCTCCACTACAAGAAATCTCGTCCCGAGATTTAAGTGGGGAAGTAAAGAGTAACTTCGGGAGAACTGACCCTTATAGGGTTAAATATCTGGTGAACAAATTAGGGAATGAGGCGGAAGTATCTCTCGAGTTGAACTTAAATAAAACATCGAGAGCAAAGTATGAGGGTACCATGAGAAGTTTTAATGGGCAGGCAATCATTCGATGCCTAATCAAAAGGTGAAAAGGGGGGTCCAGAGCAACAACAACAACAACAAAAATTATTGCGTCTGATACTAGAATAGACCACTAGGAAGGTGGCTCATGAATTACTTACGGAGCCAAGAGCGAGGAATATCTTTGGCAACATGGTGTAAGGAGAGTCAGGTTACGATCCTGTGGAATTGTGGGTTATGGGCCCACCATGTGGGTTAAAGGTAGGAAGAGTAGTGACATCTTGCACGGTCATGATAGTAAGGCAGGTCGATAGCATGTCTGTTATGTTGGCAACAAAGTTTGGTACCAAGGGCGAGGGACTAAGAGAACCATTTTCCCGCTTTCGCTTAGACGAGGCGGACCAATAGGCAAAGTTCTCATCCATCGGTGGCTACCGGAATGTCACCAACAATAGTAACATGGTCTCACTGACAAGGTTGTACATCAGGGTGTTTTATAAGCAGGAAATTATTCCTGCTTATATCACATAGCTCACAAGAAGGTTAAACAAAACAATGGAAAGGAAATAAGTGGTTATTAGGATAATCAGACCAATGGAAAGGAAAGGTGTTTATATCCAAGTATTAGGGTATAACTTTCCCAAGGAAAGGCAGAGCATGATAGGGCTCCAAGTATTAAACCATTTAGACAAAGGGGCAAGGAATATATGAGGTTTACCCGTACAACGGTGTTTGGATAATTGATCAAGAATAGTTAGCATTGCGCTCCCAATGTTCTTGTTGATGATCAGAGTACCACACACATGCTTCGGGATAGTGTTGACATGGTCGTCAGGGAAATGTCAGACTTCGGATACACAAAAGGATCCATCGGAAACAACTTAGAAAATAAGTCATACAATTTCAGCAAGGAAAAGATGAGGGTGTGGCCGACGGTCTCAGCAACAATCCATCAACATGTCAAAAAGGATGTATTACCAAAATTATATGAACAAGTTTGTGTTTGGGAAGGCAAGAATGTTGTCAATGATAACATAAATCATCGAGGGCAAGGATTGTATTTCTCATCATGAATTCGATTGATATCCCGGAAGAGCTCGTAATGTTGATGATGATCACGACACATTTGTCGAGAGATTTCATGAAGATGTAATCGATCGGCGATGACATCAAGTCAAAGGAATGATGAAGTGAAAGGTTATTGGAACCACGGCACGCGAAACAAACTCGAAATTAAGCTTGCTATTCAAGACAAGATGATATGACGAGGAAAATCGATGTAGGCTTAGCTCATCGCTGAAAATTGTGCTCGGGAAGAAGGTCCGGTAGCACAGCTTAAAATAGCTCGATAATGATATAGTCGATCAGGCTATGAATGATGTGATGGAGTATCATTCCAATGAGAATTCATAAGAGGTAGTGCAATGACACAATATCCTCGAAATAACAGGGGCAATACTCGAGGTAGATCAAAATAGAGGTTATGGAGATGCATTGGTCTACATAAGACAAGTGCTTTAACTTGTCCGAGAAAAGGAATCAAAGAATATCAATATGGTCGGAACCACGATTACAGAAAACCAGATCTCAGATATAAGATGAACTTATACCAAGGGGGTAATTATTTTTACGAGAAGCTTCCATGATAAGATCGGCATCGTGTCCATGGGCATGAACGCAAGGTTCAAGATCGACTCCCACTTCTCCAATACACGACTTTTCATTCACCTCTCGATTTCGAAGAATTTGTAGTGTTGAAATTTTATCTGGCAAAACACCAGAAGAGTATGACTCGTGAAAACTCTCGGGTTCACACAAATTAGGGAAGCCATAGGTTCAACCCATAGGGGCATCTTGGGAACATATACCACAAACTCCACGAGTAAAATAACACAAGCTCGAAGGCAAAGCATGGTTGAGAAGGAAGAGGAAACAATTTACCAAAAGCATTATGTATCTGAGGAAAGGCTCCAAAAAGTTATTGAATATGAAGGACATTGTCAGACAAAATCCAAAAAAGGGATCTGACGATCCACATAGGATCTGATGTGAGTATCGGTACCCAACCAGAAGAAGAAAGAATGCAAAGGCTTTGGATTATAGAAACATCTGAATAATTTGATGCTTAAATGCAAACAAAACATGATTTCAAAAATAGAAGATCAGAAACAGACGCTCTGATTAAAAGATAAGTAAGTTGAATAGCACTAGGGATACAATTGACGGCAAATTGATTGGTCGAGAAACAACTCTTAGTCAAATGACGTCCAAGCCGGAAGGATGAATTCTATAATCCGACTGAGGATTGCGAGCATCCACAACATATTGAATCAACGGACTCAAAAGGATAGTGACAAAGGATGCCAATAAGATTACTATACTTATGGGATTATCCATAATGCAAGCAGGCAAGGAGAATCAAGAGTAATAGGCTGCAGAGGATTTTCGGAAGATCAGATAGTATTTCCAAGTATTTAGGAAAGTATATTAACAACTGGGGATGAAGGTACAAGTGGCCAGGATGTTATTCACGGGGATTATCTGTGGTCAAGAACTGCAAGGCAATGGGCACAGGGTCTCAAGAAACATCGAGGAGTATCTGCAGAATCTTCTGGTGAAGCAAGAGATCATCGGTAATGTTGGGGCTCTCCGGGAGGAAGTGGGTACGAGAACCTAATGTGAGAGTTAGTAAAATGTTTAACCCGAATAGAAAAGAGATGAGAATCCCAGAGTAAAGGTCGAGGAGTAAAAGATCCTAATACCACCCAATGGCGACGTGGGCCCGTAAGACACACAACCATGTTAGTAAAAGTTTTGTAGTGACTAGACTCGACTTCGGCCAAGGAGTAAGAAGGGGGGCTACCTACAGGCAGTCGGCTCTGATACCAACTTGTGACGCCCTCGATTCAATCATACACTAATCATACACGCAAATGTGTACGATCAAGATCAGGGACTCACGGGAAGATATCACAACACAACTCTAGACACAAATTAAAATAATGCAAGCTTTATGTTACAAGCCAGGGGCCTCGAGGGCTCGAATACATAAGCTCGAATACACAAGAGTCGTGGAAGCAAAAATATCTGAGTACGTACATAAGTTAGACAAGTTTGCCTTAAGAAGGCTAGCACAAAAGCAACAACGATCGAAAAGGCAAGGCCTCCTGCCTGGGAGCCTCCTAACTACTCACAGTCGTCGACGATCTCCACGTAGTAGTAGACATCGGCGGCATCGACTTCTGGCTCCAACATTTGGTTGCATCAACTGGAAAGAAGAAGAAAGGGGAAAAGGAGGAGCAAAGCAACCGTGAGTACTCATCCAAAGTACTGCAAGCAAGGATCTACACTACATATGCAACATTATCAAAAGAAAGGTCAGATATGTGGACTGGGCTGCGAAATGCGAGAATAGAGAGAAGGCCTAGTCCTATCGAAGACTAGCATCTTCTCGAAACCACCATCTTGCAAAGAACCGGAAGGAGTAGAGTAGCATAAACTAAAGTAGTAGTAGTGTTATCAACCTCAGCGGAGATCCTTTCTCGACTCCTGCGAGAAAGAAATCCCGAGCCATACTATCCAGATTATCATCACAATCCAGTTCTCATCGCAATCCATTGCTCATATCCATGTCTCATCTCAAGTATCCAGTTCTAGTTGTATCGATCGGGATACAACTCCAAGTGTCCGCTATCGTGGGACAGGCTATCGATAGATGTTTTCTTCCTGCAGGGTGCACCAACTTACCCGCCACGCCGCTTAACTCCGCCGGACACACCTTCCTGGTCATGCCCGCCTCGGCCAAACAATACGCCGCAACCCGACCTAGGCTTAATAGAGAGGCCAGACGCCGGACTAAACCTATGCCCCGGGGTCATGGGCCATCTCCCCGAACTCTCAAGACGCTATGCGTTGGGGCGGCCGTGAGCAGACCTAGCTACCTCCTTCAACAAGGCAGCGCCACGCAGTCCAACCCGGCGCGCGTCGCTCGCCACCGACGCCTATTAAGCTTCGCTGATGTATACGACGCAGAACGCCCATACTATGCCCACGTGATGGTTAGTGCTATCGGGCGAGGCCCTCGGATCAAATATCCAAATCGTAGTGGATTAGGAACGCGCGGTAACAAGCAGAGACTCACGAAAGATGTGACCCCGTTGCCCCGTCTCGAGGACTTGCGGCAAGGGCTAGGAATGCCCGGCCACGCCTCGTAATTATCTCGCGGGCACCCTCCAGGTCAACCCGACTCCACATCACTCGCAATTAAGCTCGCGCGGCACCCCTCAGGGTCGACCCGTCTTTAGTAACATGGCTCAGTGTAAAGTCATAGTAATCAAAGTAACGGTGTGTCTAAACATCAAGGGGAAAGCCCGAGGAATCACCCCCGGTGAATTCCACTCGATGTAATCATCAAGGTGAACGTAAGAGGATTCACCCTCGAGGTCCACACTTGAGGGGTTGCACGACAGAGTTGTATCAGAAGTGGTTAAAGAGGAAATCACCCTCGATGACCACGACCGAATAGCTACACTCTGAGGTTAACATCCGAAGTGATGTAGAGGTCTCACCGTCGGCACTCGATAGTAACCCAATGAGAGTCGAGCAACTAAGGGTAAAGTGATGTGCGGTGTCGGGCCTGGTCTTCGATCCCGCTGATCGGTCTTCGATAATCCAGCAAGGCGATCGGGACAAGGCGGGGGTCAGCGATGGATCACTAACCAACCTATACTAAGCGATTTAGGATAAGGTGTAAGGTACAACAGCGGATACAAAAGCAGGCTATACAATGTAATAGGAGCAAACAATAACAGTAGCAAAATCTAATGCAAGCATGAGAGAATGGAATGGGCGATATCGGGATGATCAAAGGGGGGGCTTGCCTGGTTGCTCAGACAAGAAGGAGGGTCGTCGTCACCGTAGTCGATCACTGGGGCATCAACATCGGTCTCGGGGTCTACCGGGGAGAAGAGGGAGAAGAAACAGTAAATATAAAGCAACATAGCATCACAAAGCGTAACATGGCAATATGCTGCGTCGGGTGTGACCTAACGCATGGCTACACGATATAGGTGCAGGGGGAAAACAACCGGGAATGTATTCCCGGTTCCGGACCTGTGTCAGACAGATGACCGGAGGGGGGATGTTCCATGTTCAGATAGTTAGAGGCTTCTGATAGGTAAACGGACCGCGAATTCGGATCCATCTCGTTGTTCTGAGTAACTTTCATGTATAAACTTTTACGATCCGAGCAACGGTTTAAAAGTTATGGATTTTCGAAGTTTAAACCAATTTCTGAAATATTTTAAAAGCAGGAAAGGTTTATTGCGTCGGCGATGACGTCAACCTCGCATCAGCTCTGTGACCAGTCAAACCGATGGTGGGACCCACACTGTCGACCTCTCTCTCTAACGGAGAGGCTTAACTAAACTAACGAGGTTAGTTAGGGGCATGGACCCCAGCGATCGATGACTAGTTAGTACTAACTAACTAACTAATTTAACTAACGTTTTAATTAATCGTTTTATTTAGAAAACGTTTATTTAACAAAATATGCGATGGGGCCCGCGTGTCGAGACACCGTGTGTGCCCGATCAGCCTGATTGACCACGGTCAACGTGGTCAACTAGGGCCAGGAGGCCCACGGGCAGTGACCCAGAGGCGGGCCCCAGGTGTGCCACGTCGGCGGCGTCGGGGTTTTGCCGCCGGCGACCATTTCCGCAGCGGAAGTTCGCCGGAGATGGCCGGAAAACGGCTACAAGGCACGGTTCGCCGCGTTTTCGGTCAAGTTCGAGAGCTGGCGTCGGCGCGCATCGCCAGGTGCCACCGGTTGGTCTCGGGGAGGCTCGATACGACGACGGCGAGTACCTTAGCGGCCGCCGGAGTTCGGCCATATGCGGGATGAGCGACAGAGGCCACGGGGATGGGTTCTAGCGGCACGAGCGGCCGCGGTGAGGGGACCTGAGCACGTTCTAGTGGCAGCGACTACAACGTCGACGGCGAGCTATGCGGCGGAGCTAGGTTCGGGCGGCGATGGCAGAGGCTTCCATGGCGCGGGAAGAGCACGGGAGAGAGGATAGGGAGGAGGAGCTCACCGGGCGCTGTGGAAATGCTCAATGGGCTCAGGGCGGCGCGAGTGGCAATTCGACGCCGGCGTTCGTCGGAGCAGAGGAGGAAGAAGAGGTCGCCGCGCTTGCTGTGGGGGCTCCTGGCTTGGTCCGGTGGTCGAGGAAGACGTCGCGGGGCACGACGGCGCTCGGGGACTCGTCGGAGAGGGCCGGGGACAGCGGTGGCCGCGGGATCAACCGACGCACGGCGACGGTGGCGCTCGGGAGGAGTGAGCGCGTGAGGGAGAGGGGAAAGGTGGATCTGGGGGAGGAGAGGCGCAAGTGGGAGTGGGGAGCTGACGAGGCCAGGAGGCTCGGCCTTATCCCCTCGGCGCGAGCAGCGGGGTGGCGAGGCGGTCGGGCGGCGACCGCGCGGGCGCGCGCCTCGGTCGGGTGAACAGGGAAGGGACGACCATGGGAGGAGTGGGCTGGGCTGTCTTGTTTGTAGCAATGGGCTACAAGTGCACAGAGTAGCTAAACCCTTTTCTATTTCCTTTTTTTAAAATGTACAGAGAGAGAAAGGGAATTATTTGGCCAACTATTTCACTTATCAAAAATTGGGAGCTGTCCCATTAAATCCCTGGTGATCATAGACAGTGCTACAATTATTTTGGAGACCAGAAGAATTCATTTGGAATTTTTCAAAAATAGGATAGCATTTAAAAATGCTAAATTGGTGTTGTTATAATTGCTAATGTTCATCTTTGCACCAAAGTGATGTTGTGTTCCTTAACAAATATTTGTTATGGAATTTTTGACAGATGATGAACATTTTTCCGGCAACTTTTGATCAACTTCAGACTTCACTCGAATTTGAATTGACTGGAATTTCAAATGGGATATTGGACAAAGGTGATTAAGCACTGTTTGGGTAAATGATTAGCTTAATCACAGAGGGTTCTTGTAGCATGATCTTTGGGGTGTTACAGCCGGGCGGCCCTATGGGGAATGAGAGGAGTCGTGCGAGGGGGGAGCGATCTCAGTGCGGGCAGGTGAGATTTTTTAGGGAGCGATCTGGAGTGCGGGCAGGTGAGATTTTTTTAGTTCTCTTTTAGTGGGCCCAGGATAACTAACCCAATTAGAACCTCTCCACTGGGCTAGTTTTTTTAGCTAGGTTAGAGCAAACTATCTCAAACTAACCCCTCTTGTTTCGATAATTTGAGGCTATTTCAACCCAAACTAGCTCTAACTCAGGGATCCAAACAAAGAGGAGTGTTACTGTACATGCTACAGTGTGGACTGTAGCACATTGTTTTTTATGGCCATATCACCACATTATTGTTTTCTACTGCTGGTTCACAGGGCTACCGTTGTTCGCACGGCTGGTTCACTGGGCTGCCGTGGTTCGCACTCTTCCGACCTGAGTAGTACTCCCTCCGTTCCTAAATATAAGTCTTCATAGATATTTCACTGTGGACCACATACAGATGTATATAGATGCATTTTATGTGTAGATTCACTCATTTTTCTCCGTATGTGGTCCATAGTGAAATCTCTCGAAAGACTTATATTTAGGAAACGGAGGGAGTAGTATAGTACTAGTATATACCGCATCATTCTTTGCTCCTTCTTACTACTCCGACATGTGGGAGAGCCAACATCCGGTCGACGTGTCATGCACCGATTAGGCGCTGAGCGGAAGGGGGGCATCACCCCGGTCGGAGCGCCAGTAATTCATGACTATAGTGAGTGGTCATATCACAAGTCTTTCCAGCAATAACGCGCGTCAAATCGCACAGCCCCACTCGCTCACCCTCCTCGCCTCTCTGTCAAACCGCCTACCCGAAAACTGCCACGCGTACTGCCCGGGAAAAGCCCCGCCCTCAACTTTTAACTACGCGAAAATAGTTCGAGCTTGTTCGTTCTATATAAATACAGTACTTACTGTATGTTTATTCACCCGTGGGGTTGTTCAATGAATGGAGGGGCGGGGAGCACAAGTGAACAATACTACCTTTGTCCGGGTTTATTGGTCCCCATTGTATTTCGTGCCAAATTTTGACCATAGATTAAACTAAGAAAATATTCACGCATGTCACCAAACATTATATTTTTCAAAACTATGTTCAAATACGAATCCAATGAGATAATTTTTCTTGACATGCATTAACATTTTGTTAGTTAAATCTTTAGTCAAAATTTGGCACAAACTATAAAAGGGACCTATAAACCAGGACGGAGGTAATCTTGTAGTAGTAGTAAGTAGGAGTCGAGAGTAGTCACCTTAAATAGAGAGTTTCTTTTCTTTAATGCCACGTACACAAATTGAAACGCTTGTTGTGGAGAGAAAAAGATAATCACTCCACTATATATGGGCCTTGAGGGCCTAAGCGCTTGCTTTACTTGGGTTGCTCTCTTCATTCTCTCATCCTCTCGAGATATAAACAAGACAGCAGTAGCGACATTTTCTCTCTGCTCACCGCTGGTCACAGATCCGGCCGGATCCCTTCGGCCGGTGTGTGTAGAGGACTAAAAGGTGCATCGTTCACGCGGTCATCGCAGCCGAGGGAGGAAACCCACAGCTACCGGAGGGGCCCGGTCCTCTGCCCGTGCAGTTCTCTCCGACACAGCGCCGGCTCGGGAGGTCCTCCGACCCTTCTTCTTCCCTGCCAGTATTGTCCATGAGATCCGACCTGCCGCCGCCGACATCCCGCGACCCTCGGTATAAGTTCTTGACGGCCTTGCTCTACTGCCCCAGCTCCCCACGTGTACGCATGTGCATCTTTTTCTACTCCCATCAGCTCTTCCAAAGCCACCTAAATTGTTAGTATTATTAGAGGTAAAGCTACTTCATGCATTCAATCTAGGGCTTTGTTCAAACAACGAAGAAAGGGGGAAAGTTGTAGCATGAATCTAGGACTTGATTCAAAGAGGAAATAATATGGTAAAATTAGTAGAGACCGGATGCCCAACGGTCTCTTGGTTGAAAAGGGAAATAATGGAAAAGCGATTACAAACCGGATAAGGAACAGATCTATTATTGGTTGAAAAAAGGATAGAAAGTGGCGGTGGTGGACAAGTCAGCAGAGTATGTCCAGGATTAGATTTGCTGCCATCACATAGTAAAAGGTCTCGAGATTAGATTTGTTGACCTCACATAGTAAAAGGTCTCGAGATTAGATTTTCTGCCCTCACATAGTAAAGGTCTCGAGGATTAGATTTTACGCCCTCACATAGTAAAAGGTCTCGAGATTAGATTTTCTGCCCTCACATAGTAAAGGCCTCCAGGATTAGATTTGCTGCCCTCACATAGTAAAAGGTCTCGAGATTAGGTTTGCTGCCCTCACATAAGCGTGAACAAGCTCGGCATCACCACTTTATGCCTCCTTGTAGGTACATTGTCTTGATCGTCCACCGTCGCATGTCCTTATACCAACCTTTTGCTATTTTTTTTTGGTAAACCAACCTTTTCTGTAAGGCGCATGTAAAATGAAGCGATCACACTGTTACCTTAGGGACATGTCTAACCAGTGTTATTGTTAATCTAATGCCTCGGTGATAAGATGCAATTAAAGCTGTGTTACAAATGGCACTCTGCTGTTTTCCCCGATATGATAAGTAAGTTGCTCCTTTACGCTGTTGAGTGTCCTGGTGTCCCCACGGTCCCATGCCCTTAAACCAACTCTTTAGGTGCTGTTGATTTACTGTGTCTGGTAAACAAGCAATGCCACCATTAAAGTAATCCCATATCTAAGGAATCTCATTGTTGATCGTAATGCTTCTGGTAACATGAAGCATTGCTGACGTTTTAAAATTTCTACTGTCCTTGCGTGATTGCCATGAACGTAATTAAGATGCTTCTTTTCATTTTGTATATGTTTCATATATTCTTATTGACCAGCAATTGTTTACTTTCTATCATTTTTTGCAGATAGGGATATCCATTTCACCTTGTTGCTATTGTGACCTTTTGGTGAACTGCACAAAACACTTTTTTTTGGAATGAGTGTCTTGTGCAGTTCAACTAAAATGTCACGTGGGTAAAATCTCTCAATTTTGGTGGAACTGCACAAAATGGTTAAACTAAAGTGAAACCATGCTCTCCTGTCTCCTTGTGACGGTCAAGAGCAACATCTCTCAATTTTGGTGGAACTGCACAAAATGGTTCAACTAAAGTGAAATCATGCTCTCCTGTCTCCTTGTTTGTGCTATGCAAACATGTTGTGCAAACAGGAATACTCTACTACAGATGTTGTGACGGTCAAGAGCATTAGCCAAGTTCTTGATTGTATGACATGGCTAGCCAAGATGGATTTAATCCCGATATTCACTTTATCAAAAGGCTCTAATGGGTTGGTTACGAATCTTGCAAGCTGGGAATCGATGAGATGTGTAGGCATCTTTGTTGTACTTATTATTTGAATCTTATTTGTTGGTTACGAATCTTGCAAGCTGGGAATCAATGAGGCGTGTAGGCATCTTTGTTGTACTTATTATTTGGATCTTATTTGTTGGTTCTGAATCTTGCAAGCTGGGAATCAATGAGATGTGTAGGCATCTTTGTTGTACTTATTATTTGGATCTTATTTGTTGGTTCTGAATCTTGCAAGATGGGAAACACGGCATGATGATGCAGAGGACAACAACCATAACAAACAATTCAAACTTGGTAGTATTCTCTTTATGAAAGTGCGACAAATGTGCTGATCGTGTGCGTCCTGAGAATAATAATTCTAATTGTTGTGCAAGTTGATCCCGTGGCACTGATAGAACGAGCCAATGCATTGCTTGTTTTAAGTATAAATTTCTATTAAAGCTAATTAAATTTAAGAAAAGTGACCACTAACTACTGATATTACAGTACCAATACAGACCCGCTCGTGAACCGACGTGTGGCCGGAGTAGGTTTCTTAATGGAGACGTTTGAATGCGTCGAGGGTGCATCTTCTGCCGGGCGTGCAGCGGACGAGGAAGGGGTAGTAACTGTTGTCGCCTGTACACACTCAGCTTACTGTTGAATCCAGTTCCCCAAGAGCTGAAAAACGAACTGCTGCTGCCGCCCACACACTCGTTCACTCGAAGAGCAAGTACAATAGAGCTGAGTCAGCGGGCTATAAGGCATAAACTAGTATATTTCTGCTTAGTTGGAGGAAAGAGAAGAGGAGAGAGAAGGTAAGCGGGCTCTTCGTGAAGAGCCAGCTCTAGCACGTGCTCCTAGGCACTTTGTGAGAATGAAAGGTGGGCCACATAATAAAAAAAATAGTACACTCTTTTGATCTACTATTGTACATGCGAAATTACTCTACGGACGACAGATAGCAGCCGAACTGTGGACAACGGGAGGATTTAACGGCGATGTTCACTTTTGGACTATGCATGGATGGCTGGATGCCCTGTATCGTCTGCAAATTGTCCAAAGTGTGTCGTCTGTGTAGCACCGCTCTTGTACATGTTGACTATAAGATGGGCTATAGATGACATGGCACTGGCTTATAGCCAGCAGCTGGCTATACTATTAACCATGCTCGAAGAGACTACAATGGCGATCAAGGGTGAGCCTGCTGGATATGGACTTGACAAGGAGTTAGTTAGCGTTCAGTCCTATGGCTGCACCAAGTTGAATGTGATGTACACCAACGATACGGACTCGGTGAAGCTACGCCTTGCCTCGATCCTATGGATGCACCAGTTACGGAGCATTCGCCGTTTCATCGGCGATGCCGATTGCACCTTCGCTACGGTGGAGAGAATGAAGAACGCGACGATTCGCCATCCGGTGCAACAAGCTTGTCGACATCCGTAAGCAATACAAGATCACCGACAGCAGGCGGAGAGGGACTCCGTGGTTGACCTCGTTGAGACCATCATCGACCCACGATCGCCAACATGAAAGAAGGCGACCAACACGTGGTAGGTACCTCTGAATCTAGCCTACATAACCTCTGCGGCCAGGGCGCATCGCATGCTACGACATGTACAGGCAGATCTTGGACATGAGGCGTGTCCGCTTCCCGTAACCGACGAGTACACGGACAGCCGCAGCGTCATGATCAAGCATGCGGGAAGGTCTAGATGTTGTACTTTATCTGTTTATAAGCACCTTTATCATCTGAGTGTTTCATGCATTAGCCTATGTGTCGTAATTATCTGTTTTGTCCAAATATTTCTTTTAAGAACCCATTAACCTGATTGCTTTTTTAGTGGCTGTTGCTAATGTATGTAAAGTAGTTCACTTGTCCGTAAAAAACTAGTTCACTCGGCTTCCGTGCTTTGAATCTCCTTCCTCCCAACATATTCCTCTCCTCGAATGGACCCAGCAGGTCTCTGAATTTTCTCCCACTTTCTTTTTCGATGTAAACTGAGTTTTCTCCCGAACTTTCCCTAGAACCAACTCAAGCTGTCCCGTCCTAGCCTAAAAATAATAGTAATACCCCACGTACTATTAACTCATCAAATTAAAATGATATTTTATTTAAGTAAGTTGAAAGTTCTTACAAAATAATAATAATAATTGTTTATATATAACTTGCCAAGTTAACTCCTAGTGATTGCGTACATAAGCTTGCAAAGATTTTCTTGACGTGCAATCATGTGTTTATGTTTTATAACATTTCTCCGTCTAGCCCAACATGATATTTTCACCCAGCCCAGCAAGTCCACAGTTTAGAGAAAAATGCAAATGGGATTTAAGCGGGCTGCATAGATGCTACATCATTATTTCACCCAGCCCACCAAATGGACTAAAACAAATGGACTGGGCGACATATGGGCGATGGGTGAAGCCTAAGAAGGCGTTGGATTTACATCAACGGCCGCATTCTTCTTCAATCTCGTCTTCTTCCCTAGCGCTGCGAAACCGCCTGCTCCAGCCTTCGGCGTCCAGCGGCGTTGCTTTGCGCTCCTCGGCGAAACACTACCCCGCCGACGGCCAGGCCATCCCTCCACTCCGCACCTCCTGTTATTCTATGCCGAGTGTAGGCCCACCCCGCACCCGAAGCAGTCAAGTTTCCCACTCCTCTCCGTCTGCGACTCCACTGTCGCGTCTTCCCCATCTCCGGGTCGTTCCAGTCTGGGGCCTTGTCGTCGTCCACCGCCTCGGTGCGCTCGGCGCGGCGTGGTCAACATACGAGAGTCATCGGAAGAGGACTGTACGTGGAGAGCCTGACAACTGGGACCCATGAGGTCCATGGTCGCACGCAAGGAAAGTTCCTCCTTATTATGCACTGTACGTGGGAAGGGCTTCTGTATTTCACGAAAAAACGTCCCCCCACGGCCGACAGTCGGACCCACCAGCTATATCTTCGCACGCAAGGAAGTGCCTCCTTATTACGCACCAAAAATGAATACCCCAGCTAGCTGGGACCCACCATAGTGGGTGGCTGACTTAATGGGCCTACTAAGTTGGCGAGGACGGAGGGCTTTGTCAAATTAGTCAATATGAACGATTCTAGCTCCAAAGGACCGTCGATGTCCATCCAACGGCCATAGTGCTTCTTCAACCTCTGGTCTTCTTGCTCCGGCCGCCCAAAGCAGCGCCGGTCGTGCGGCGTGCTCGTCCCTCTCGTGGCGGCTGTGATGCCGCTGAGCCTCACCGCCCCTACTACTCCCACCGCTGGCCCAGGGTATCCCTCTACTCACCCAAACCCCTGTTATTCTGCGGCGACGACAACCTCACGCCCATGACCAGAACGGTGAACCCTCGTACTCCTCTCCGCGTGGGCATCCACTTGTCGCGTCTTCCCGGCTCCTCGTCGTCCCCTTCCTAGGCCTCATGATCGTCCACCGCCTTGGTGCTCTCGGCGCTGGCGTGGTCAATGTGGTCAACGACCGACTTCCATCGGAAGAAATCTTGTCGTGTGGAGAGGCCGATACCGGGTCCAAGGCCACAGCCCGTTTTTTGTGATTTGCCAAGTAAGTCGCTTGTCGGGCCTGTTGGGCTGCAAATCTTTCAAGACGAGGAGAGCTTCATTAATTTGGCGAGAAAATAGCCTATCGATAATGAGAAATGGGCTGTAAATTTTAAAACACATCAAACCGGCAATTAGTTTCAAATATCTTTTTTCATTTGAGATTTTAAATTACATTAATTTTTATGCATGGAGAATTTGTTGGATTTTATATTGATATACATTTATTTTTAAAATCAATTTGAATGTGAGTCGAAATTTGGGATTAAAACAGTTCGGACCGCTTTTGAAATATGCAAAATTTCAGTATAATTTTTTAACCGTAGCCACAATGTGGGCTGTAATGCTAACAAAAGAATATGGGCTCCAAACAAAACCTTAAGAATTAGCAAATGGGCTGTAAGTTATTAGAAATAATGGCGGATGGGTTGTATCTTGTTTTCCACAGATTTGAGGCTTTCCTAAAAAAGGTTGGCGACAGCGGTGGATTGTTGGATGGCCATCCAACGGCCGTTGTCTTCTTCAATCTCTGCTCTTCCTGCTCCAGCAGCTCAAACAAGCGCCAAGGGACTGCTGCTCCCTCCTCCCCATGACGGCTGTCTTGCCTTGTGAGCCTAACCGCCCCACCGTACTCCCATCGCTGGCCTAGCCATCCCACACCTCTTGTTATTCTCCGCGACGGCGAGCGAACCATAAACCCTCGTTCGATCGTACTCCCCTCGCGTGGGAAACAAGCTGCGAGTCTTCCCTGCCTCCGTGTCGTTCCTTCCTAGGCCTCACCGTCGTCCACCGCCCTGGTGCTCTCGGCGCGGCCTGGTCAACGTGGTCAACGACCGACATGCATCTAAAGTGGACTGTACGTGGAGAGGCCGACAGCTGGGTCCACGGCCGCACGCAAGGAAATGCCTCCTTATTACGCGCAAAATAATGATTCCTCCACCTAACATCGGGGACCCACTTAAAGGGCCTTAGTATTTCGCGAAAAAAACATTACCGCCGCTGACAGCTCGGACCCACAAGCTATATATTCGCACGCAAGGAAGTGCCTCCTTATTACGCACAAAAAAAATGAATACTCCCCCTGTTAGCTGGGACCCAGTGTAGTGGCAAGCTGACTTGTGGGCCTACTAAGTTGACGGGGACGGAGGGCTTTGTCAACTTAGTCAGTATGCATGATTCTAACTCTAGTGACCGTACGATGTCCATCCAACGGCCGTAGTGCTTCTTCAACCTCTGGTCTTCTTGCTCCAGCCGCCCAAACCAGCGCCGGTCGTGCCTCGTGCTCCTGCCTCCTGTGGCCGGGTGCGATGTGGCGGAGGCCTCACCGCCCCTACTACTCCCACCGCTGGCCAGGCCATCCCTCTACTCACCCACACCCCTGTTATTCTGCGGCGGCAGCAGCCTCACACCGCAGCGAACGGTGAACCCGTACTCCTCTCGTGTGGGCATCCACCGCCGCGTCTTCCCAGCTCCGCGTCGTCCCTTCCTAGGCCTCGCCGTCGTCCACCGCCCTGGTGCTCTCGGCGGGGCGTGGTCAACGTGGTCGCGAACGGCTACCATCGGACGTGGACTGCGTGGAGAGGCCGACAGTGGGTCCACGGCGCGACAAGGAAGTGCCTCCTTATTACGCCGCAAAATAGTTATTCCTCCACCTGACAGCGGGGACCCACCGGACGGACCACCATATTTCACGAAAAAAACGTTTCCCCCCTGACTGCTGGGACCCTCCAGCTACACCTTCGCACGCAAGGAAGTGCGTCCGGCAAAAAAAAGCGATTAAGCCCCACCGTGTTGGGACCCACCAGCTACATCTTCGCACGCAAGGAAGTGCCTGATAGTCGGGACCCACCTGTTCGAAGGGTGCGTGGCGTTGTCATTCTGGTCGTGAGCGTTATGCGTACATCTTGGTCGATGTAAGCGCCGCACATGTCGTAGTAAGTAGCGCGACGCAGCATGTACACGTCGTCTGATGGCAAGGGTGCAAGAAAGAAAATACTGACACGCGTCGTACATACGGGCAGGGTCTCGAGCGCCTACTCACGCATACGTACATGGCTGGGTCGGAACGGAGAAACAGCATCGTCGTCGTGTTCATGGGGAGCCAACCGGCTGGGTCGGAGCGGAATGTGTGGTTGTGTTCATCGGGAGGGCTTGGGCGGAACAGGCGATGGAAGCGAGGCTGGAGTACCGCTGGAGGAGAAGCGGCCTTGTGTTCGACCGGCCATGTTGAAACGGGTCCTGTTGATCGAGAGGGCTGGCATACCGCAAAGCGGAGAAGCGGACCTCCTACGGTCGAAACAGGGGTCTGTTGATCGGGAGGGTGTGGCGTATCGCATCTGGAGGAAACGGACCTCCTACGGTCGAAATGGGGTTCTGTTGATCGGGAGGGTGTGGCGTGCCGCAAAACAGACCGAAATAGACTTGTGTTGGAGCGTTACGGTCGAAACGGGGGGGGGGGGGAGGAGGGGTGTGGCGTACCGCAAAATGGGACTCCACGTGATACTGTTCATCTCCATCGTCGACCTCCTCCAGCCTCCACGGGCTACCGTCGACCTCCTCCAGCCTCCACGGGCTCCTGTTCATCTAGCCTCCACCGCGCGCTACTCCACCGGCTACTGTTCAACCACCCCTCTCCACGGGCACCCCTCCACCATCTACTGTTCATCCAGCCCTCCACACCACGGGGTCCTGTTCAACCACCCCTCCACGGCCACCCCTCCACCGTCTACTGTTCATCCAGCCCTCCACACCACGGGTTCCTGTTTCTCCAGAGGCAACGCCACCGCTCCTGTTCATCCAACCCCCCCATAGCGCTCACTAGCGATAGTAGCGAAGAATCGCTCCATCGGGTTCGATTAACAACCATCGATCGATCGCTCGCGTTCAATGTAGCGTAACTGCGGTCTGTCGCTTCGGGTTGATTAGAGCCCAACGCCTCGCTTCGGCTTGATTAGAGCCAACGCCGCACACACGCAGCGTCACGTCACGAGAAAGCAGCGCGCTTCTCCCACCGTAACCGGCAACTCCCCGAAATTTTCCTCCCCCTCGCTTCTACCACGGTTTTTTCCTTCATGGACGGCCCAAAGAATGTCATGCAGCTGCGTCTCCGGCCCGCCCAGGACGAAAAGCCCATTTTCTGTCATGATTTTTTTGTCATAGAAGTAGGAGCCCACCACATCTATGATGATACCGGGTTTTGTCACAATTATCATCATAGAAGTGTCATATGTATGACAGGAAAAAATTTCGTTCGGCCCAAAATGTCACGGATGTGTCTTTTTTTTGTAGTGATTAGAACTACTTGGAACCATATAAATTTGACATGCAAGCTCAAGAACATGGTCACCTATGCAGCACAAATTTGCAATGAATAAAGCACTAGAACAAAAACTAATTGGACCAATGGAGGAGTCGCATACCAAGGAACAATCTCCCCAAGCAGTTTTGTGAGAGGTGCTTTGAGCAAGGAGATCGAAAATCACAGCAAAGTGGGTTGGAACTCGTGTTTGAGCTGGTTATTCGTGTTTGTGGGAGGAAGAAGAAGAGGATGAGTGCAGGAATAAGTAGAGGAGGGCCACCGTGGGCCGACGAGGCAGGGGGGCGCGCCCTCCACCCTCGTGGCCAGGTGGCAGCTCCCCCCGCGGTGATTTTTGCACTATAAATCCTCAAATATTCCCGAAAATATTATATTATATTAGCATGGCATTTGGAGGACTTTTATTTTCGGGATATTTTTATATTGCATGGATAAATGAGGAAACAGACAGAAAAATACTATTTTTACTTTATTTCAACTAAATAACAAAAAGTATAAAGAGGGTACAGAAGATTGTGCTTCTAGTTTCATCCGTCTCATGCTCATCAAAAAGAATCCACTAACAAGGTTGATCAGGTCTTGTTAATAAACTCATTCTGAATAACATGGAACCGTAGTAATTTTGAATAATACTATGTTACCTCAACAGGGATATGGACATCCCCAATAATAAGAATATCATATTTCTTCTTGACAGTAGGAAGGGGAAATTCAAAACCTCCAAATATAATCGATGGAATTTTTCCAATAGAGTTGATACTATGAACTTGAGGTTGTTTCCTCGGAAAGTGTACCGTATGCTCATTACCATTAACATGAAAAGTGACATTGCCTTTATTGCAATCAATAACAGCCCTGCAGTATTCGTAAAAGGTCTTCCAAGAATAATAGACATACTATCGTCCTCGGGAATATCAAGAATAACAAAGTCCGTTAAAATAGTAACGTTTAACTTCTAGCAGCACATCCTCACAAATACCGTCGGTATAGCAGTTGATTTATCAGCCATTTGCAAAGATAGTTCAGTAGGTGTCAACTTATTTAAATCAAGTCTACGGTATAAAGAGAGAGGCATAACACTAACACCGGCTCCAAGATCACATAAAGCAGTTTTAACATAATTTCTTTTAATGGAGCATCGTATAGTGGGTACTCCTGGATCTCCAAGTTTCTTTGGTATTCCACCCTTAAAAGTATAATTAGCAAGCATGGTGGAAATTTCAGCTTCCGGTATCTTTCTTTTATTAGTAATGATATCCTTCATATACTTAGCATAAGGATTTGTTTTGAGCATATCAGTCAATCGCATACGCAAAAAGATAGGTCTAATCATTTCAGCAAAGCGCTCAAAATCCTTATCATCCTTTTTCTTGGATGGTTTGGGAGGAAAAGGCATGGGTTTCTGAACCCATGATTCTCTTTCTTTACCATGTTTCCTAGCAACAAAGTCTCTCTTATCATAACGTTGATTCTTTGATTGTGGGTTATCAAGATCAACAGCAGGTTCAATTTCTACATCATTATCATTACTAGGTTGAGCATCATCATGAACATCATCATTAACATTTTCATTAGGTTCGTGTTCATTACCAGAGTGTGTTTCAGCATCAGACATAGATATATCATTTGGATTCTCAGGTGATTCAGAAATAGGTTCACTAGAAGTTTGCAATGTTCTATCATTTTTCTTTTTCTTCCTTTTAGAAGAACTGGGTGCATCAATATTATTTCTCTGAGAATCTTGCTCAATTCTCTTAGGATGGCCTTCAGGATACAAAGGTTCCTGAGTCATTCTACCAGTTCTAGTAGCCACTCTAACAGCATAATCATTTTTCTTACTATTCATTTCATTGAGCAAATCATTTTGAGCTTTAAGTACTTGTTCTACTTGAGTGGTAACCATAGAAGCATGTTTGCTAACAAGTTTAAGTTCACCTCTAATATTAGCCATATAATCACCCAAGTGTTTAATCATATAAGCATTTTGTTTTAATTGTCTACCAAAATAAGCATTGAAGTCTTCTTGCTTAAACATAAAGTTATCAAACTCATCCAAGCACTCACTAGCAATTTTAGTAGGAGGGACTTCAGCTTTATCATATCTATAGAGAGAATTTACCTTTACTACCTGCGTCGGGTTACCAAGACCTGGAGGTTCTTCAATAGGTAATGGATCAATATCATATGTTTCTTCAACAGGCGGTAAATTAAGACCATGTATTTCTTCAATAGGAGGTAAATTCTTAACATCTTCAGCTTTAATACCTTTCTCTTTCATAGATTTCTTTGCCTCTTGCATATCTTGGGTGAGAAATAGAACACCTCTCTTCTTGAGTTGGTTTAGGAATAGGCTCGATGGTGGCTCTGGAGCTGGCTCAGGAGGTGCCCAATTATTTTCATTTGTCAACATATATTCAATAGAATTTCAGCTTCATCCGGTGTTCTTTCCCTGAAAAGAGAACCAGCACAACTATCCAGGTAATTGTTGGGGAACGTAGTAATTTCAAAAAAAATTCCTACGCACACGCAAGACCATGGTGATGGCACAACAACGAGAGGGGAGAGTGTATGTCCACGTACCCTCCTAGACCAAAATCGGAAGCGTTATAACAACGCGGTTGATGTAGTCGTACGTCTTCACGATCCGACCGATCCAAGTACCGAACGCACGGCACCTCCGAGTTCTGCACACGTTCAGCTCGATGGCGATCCCGAGCTCGATCCAGCAAAGCGTCGGGGATGAGTTCCGTCGAGCACGACGGCGTGGTGGCGATGATGATGCTCCACCGGCGCAGGCTTCGCCTAAGCTCCATGACGATATGACTTCACCGGCGCAGGGCTTCGCCTAAGCTCATGACGATATGACCGAAGTGGAATATGGTGGAGGGGCACCGCTGCACGCTAAGGAACGATCCGTAGATCAACTTGTGTGTTATGGGGTGCCCCCCTGCCCCCGTATATAAAGGAGCAAGGGGGGTCCGGCCGGCCCTAGGGAGGCGCGTCTGGAGGAGTCCTACTCCCACCGGGAGTAGGACTCCCCCCTTCCTAGTTGGATTAGGTCTTGGGGAAGGGGAAGAGGGGGGCGCCCCCCCCCCTCTCCTTGTCCTATTCGGACTAGAGGGGAGGCGCGCCCTGCCCTGGCCGCCCTCCTCTTCTCCCTTATGGCCCATCAAGGCCCATTGATCCCCGGGGTTCCGTAACCCCGGTGTTCCGTAAAATCCGTTTTCATCGGAACCTTTCAAGTCAAACATAGGCTTCCAATATATCAATCTTTATGTCTCGACCATTTGAGACTCCTCGTCATGTCCGTGATCACATCCGGGACTCGAACAAACTTCGTACATCAAAACTTATAAACTCATAATAAACTCATCATCGAAGCGTTAGCGTGCGGACCCTACGGGTTCGAGAACTATGTAGACATGACCTAGAACTATTCTCGGTCAATAACCAATAGCGGAACCTGGATGCCCATATTGGTTCCTACATATTCTTCGAAGATCTTTATCGGTCAAACCGCATAACGACATCGTTGTTCCTTTGTCATCGGTATGTTACTTACCCGAGATTCGATCGTCGGTATCCAATACCTAGTTCAATCTAGTTACGGCAAGTCTCTTTACTCGTTCCGTAATACATCATCTCACAACTAACTTATTAGTTGCAATGCTTGCAAGGCTTATGTGATGTGTATTACCGAGAAGGCCTAGAGATACCTCTCCGACAATCGGAGTGACAAAACCTAATCTCGAAATCGCCAACCCAACATGTACCTTTGGAGACACCTATAGTACTCCTTTATAATCACCCGATTCGTTGTGGCGTTTGGTAGTACCAAAGTGTTCCTCCGTAGCGGAGTTGCATAATCTCATAGTTACGAGGAACATGTATAGGTCATGAAGAAAGCAATAGCAATATACCAAGCGATCAAGTGCTAAGCTAACGGAATGGGTCATGTCAATCACATCATTCTCCTAATGATGTGATCCCATTAATCAAATGACAACACATGTCTAAAGTTAGGAAACATAACCATCTTTGATTAATGAGCTAGTCAAGTAGAGGCATACTAGTGACTATATGTTTGTCTATGTATTCACACATGTATTATGTTTCCGGTTAATACAATTCTAGCATGAATAATAAACATTTATCATGATATAAGGAAATAAATAATAACTTTATTATTGCCTCTAGGGCATATTTCCTTGAGTCTCCCACTTGCACTAGAGTCAATAATCTAGATTACACAAGAATGATTCTAACACCTATGGAGTCTTGGTGTTGATCATGTTTTGCTCGTGGAAGAGGCTTAGTCAGCGGGTCTGCAACATTCAGATCCGTATGTATCTTGCAAATCTCTATGTCTCCCACTTGGACTTGGTCCCGAATGGAATTAGGCGTCTCTTGATATGCTTGGTCCTCTGTGAAATCTGGATTCCTTTGCCAAGGCAATTGCACGATATTGTCACGGAAGATCTTCATTGGTCCCGATGCACTAGGTATGACACCTAGATCGGAAATGAACTCTTTCATCCAGACTCCTTCATTTCTTGCTTCGAAGCAGCTATGTACTCCGCTTCACATGTAGATCCCGCCACGGCGCTTTGTTTAGAACTGCACCAACCGACGGCTCCACCGTTTAATAAAAACACGTATCCGGTTTGCGATTTAGAATCGTCGGGATCGGTGTCAAAACTTACATCGGCGTAACCATTTACGACTAGCTCTTTGTCACCTCCATATCGAGAAACATATCCTTAGTCCTTTTCGGTATTTCAGATGCTCTTGACCGCTGTCCGATGATCCACTCTGGATTACTTTGGTACCTTCTGCCAAGCTTATTGCTAAGCATCGTCGGTCCGGTACACAGCATTGCATACATGATAGAGCCTATGGCTGAAGCATAGGAACATCTTTCATTTTCTCTCTATCTTCTGCTGTGGTGGGGCATTGAGTCGACTCAATTTCACACCTTATGTCTGAGGCAAAAACCTTTCTTTGCACGATCCATTTTGAACTTTTTCAAAACTTTATCAAGGTATGTGCTTTGTGAAAGTCAATTAAGCGTCTTGATCTATCTCTATAGATCTTGATGCCCAATATGTAAGCAGCTTCACGAGTTCTTTCATTGAAAAACTTTTATTCAAGTATCCTTTTATGCTATCCAGAAATTCTATATCATTTCCAATCAATAATATGTCGTCCACATATAATATCGGAAATGCTCTGAGCTCCCACTCACTTTCTTGTAAATACGGGCTTCTCCAAAAGTCTGTATAAACCATATCTTTGATCACACTATCAAAGCGTTTATTCTAACTCGAGAGGCTTGCACTGGACCATAAATTGATCATTTGGAGCTTGCACACTTTGTTAGCACCCTTTGGATCAACAAAACCTTCTGTTTGCATCATATACAACTCTTCTTCTAGAAATCCATTCAAGAATGCAGTTTTACATCCATTTGCCAAATTTCATAATCATAAAATGCAGCAATTGCTAACATGATTCGGACAGACTTAAGCATCGCTTCTGGTGAGAAAGTCTCATCGTAGTCAACCCCTTGAACTTGTCGAAAACCTTTACGCAACAAGTCGAGCTTTATAAACAGTTACATTACCATCAGCGTCGGTCTTCTTCTTAAAGATCCATTTATTCTCAATGGCTTGCCGATCATCGAACAAGTCAACCAAAGTCCATACTTTGTTCTCATACATGGATCCCATCTCAGATTTCATGGCTTCCAGCCATTTTGCGAATCTGGGCTCACCATCGCTTCTTCATAGTTTGTAGGTTCGCCATGGTCAAGTAACATGACTTCGAAATAGGATTACCGTACCACTCAGTGCGTATTTTACTCTGTTTGACCTCTGAGTTCGGTAGAAACTTGATCTGAAGTTTCATGATCAATATCATTAGTTTCCTCACTAATTGGTGTAGTTGTCACGAGAACCGTTTCTTGTGATGAACTACTTTCCAATAAGGGAGCAGATCTGATTATCTCATCAAGTTCTACTTTCCTCCCACTCACTTCTTTCGAGAGAAACTCCTTTTCTAGAAAGGATCCGAATTTAACAACGAAAATCTTGCCTTGGATCTGTGATAGAAGGTGTACCCAACAGTCTCCTTTGGGTATCCTATGAAGACACATTTCTCCGATTTGGGTTCGAGCTTATCTGGTTGAAGTTTCTTCACATAAGCATCGCAGCCCCAAACTTTAAGAAAGCGACAACTTTGGTTTCTTGCCAAACCACAGTTCATAAGGTGTCGTCTCAGCGGACTTTGATGGTGCCCTATTTAGCGTGAATGCGGCCGTCTCTAAAGCATATCCCCAAAGCGATAGCGATAAATCAGTAAGAGACATCATAGATTGCACCATATCAAGTAAAATGCGATTCTGACGTTCGGACACACCATTTCTCTGTGGTGTTCGGGTGGCGTGAGTTGCTTGAAACTATTCGCATTGTTTCAAATGTAAACCAAACTCGTAACTCAAATATTCTCCTCCATGATCAGATCGTAGAAATTTTATTTTCTTGTTACGATGATTTTCCACTTCACTCTGAAATTCTTTGAACTTTTCAAATGTTTCAGATTTGTGTTTCATTAAGTAGATATACCCATATCTGCTCAAATCATCTGTGAAGGTGAGAAAATAACGATACCGCCAAGTGCCTCAACATTCATTGGACCACAAACATCGGTATGTATGATTTCCAACAAATCAGTTGCTCGCTCCATAGTTCCGGAGAACGGCGTTTTAGTCATCTTGCCCATGAGGCACGGTTCGCAGTACCAAGTGATTCATAATCAAGTGATTCCAAAAGTCCATCGGTATGGAGTTTCTTCATGCGTTTACACGATATGACCCAAGCGGCGATTGCCACAAATAAGTTGCATTATCATTATCAACTCTGTATCTTTTGGTTTCAACACTATGAATATGTGTATTACTACTATCGAGATTCAATAAAATAGACCACTCTTCAAGGGTGCATGACCATAAAAGATATTATTCATATAAATAGAACAACCATTATTCTCTGTCTTAAATGAATAACCGTCTCGCATCAAACAAGATCCAGATATAATGTTCATGCTAGCTTGCTGCACCAAATAACAATTATTTAGGTCTAAAACTAATCCCGATGGTAGATGTAGAGGTAGCGTGCGACCGCGATCACATCGACTTTGGAACCATTTCCCAGCGCATCGTCACCTCGTCCTTAGCCAATCTTTGCTTAATCCGTAGTTCTGTTTGAGTTGCAAATATTAGCAATGAACCAGTATCAAATACCGGTACTCTGCGAGTATTAGTAAGGTACACATCAATAACATGTATATCACATATACCTTTGATCACCTTGCCATCCTTCTTATCCGCCAAATACTTGGGGCAGTTCCGCTTCAATGTCGGTTTGCTTGCGGTAAAACACTCGATTTCAGGCTTAGGTCCAGACTTGGGTTTCTTCTCTTGGCAGAAACTTTCTTGTTGTTCTTTTGAAGTTCCCTTCTTCTTTCCTTTGCCCTTTTCTTGAAACTAGTGGTCTTGTTGACCATCAACACTTGATGCTCTTTCTTGATTTCTACCTCCATGACTTTTAGCATTGCGAAGAGCTCGGGAATTGTTTTGGTCATCCTTGCATATTATAGTTCATCACGAAGCTCTTGTAGCTTGGTGGCGATGATTGGAGAATTACATCAATGACACTATCATCCGGAAGAGTAACTCCAGTTGAATCAAGTGATTATTATACCCAGGCATTTTGAGTATATGTTCACCGATGAACTATTCTCCTCCATCTTGCAGCTATAGAACTTATTGGAGACTTCATATCTCTCAATCCGGGCATTTGCTTGAAATATTAACTTCAACTCCTGGAACATCTCATATGCCCCATGACGTTCAAAACGTCGTTGAAGACCAGTTCTAAGCCGTAAAGCATAGCACATTGAACTATAGAGTAGTCATCAGCTTTGCTTTGCGAGACGTTCACAACCGGCGTTGCTCTGCTGACAGGCTGGCACCCAGCGGTGCTTCGGGGCGTAATTCTTACGTGCAGCAATGAGGATAATCCTCAAATTCTGGACCCAGATCCGTGTAATTGCTACCATCATCTTTCAACTTTGCTTTCTCAAGGCACGCATTAAAATTCAACGGAACAACAACGAGCCATCTATCTACAATAAACATAGACAAGCAAAATACTATCGGTACTAAGTTCATGATAAATTTAAGTTTAATTAATCATATTAAAACTCCCACTTAGGCAGACATCTCTCTAGTCATCTAAGTGATTCGTGATCCAAATCAACTAAACCATGTCCGATCATCACGTGAGATGGAGTAGTTTCAATGGTGAACATCACTATGTTGATCATATCTACTATATGATTCACGTTCGACTTTCGGTCTCCGTGTTCGAGGCCATATCTGTTATATGCTAGGCTCGTCAAGTTTAACTTGAGTATTCGCGTGTGCAACTGTTTTGCACCCGTTGTATTTGAGCGTAGAGCCTATCACACCGATCATCACGTGGTGTCTCGGCACGAAGAACTTTCATAGCGGTGCATACTCGGGAGAACACTTCTTGATAATTTTAGTGAGAGATCATCTTATAATGCTACCGTCAATCAAAGCAAGATAAGATGCATAAAGGATAAACATCACATGCAATCAATATAAGTGATATGATATGGTCATCATCATCTTGTGCTTGTGATCTCCATCTCAAGCACCATCATGATCACCATCGTCACCGCGTGACACCTTGATCTCCATCGTAGCATCGTTGTCGTCTAGCCAACTATTGCTTCTCGACTATCGCTACTGCTTAGTGATAAAGTAAAGCAATTACATGGCGTTGCATTTCATACAATAAGCGACAACCATATGGCTCCTGCCGATTGCCGATAACTTCGGTTACAAAACATGATCATCTCATACAATAAAATATAGCATCACGTCTTGACCACATCACATCACAACATGCCCTGCAAAAACAAGTTAGGCGTTCTCTACTTTGTTGTTGCAAGTTTTACGTGGCTGCTACGGGCTGAGCAAGAACCGTTCTTACCTCGCATCAAAACCACAGCGATAGTTTGTCAAGTTGGTGCTGTTTTAACCTTCGCAAGGACCGGGCGTAGCCACACTTTCAGTTCAACTAAAGTGAGAGAGCAGACACCGCGGTCACCTTTAAGCAACGAGTGCTCGAGCGGTGAAACCAGTCTCGCGTAAGCGTCGCGCATAATGTCGGTCGGGCGCTTCATCTCACAATACCGCTGAACCAAAGTATGACATGCTGGTAAGCGGTATGACTTATATCGCCCACAACTCACTTGTGTTCTACTCGTGCATATGGCGTCAACGCATAAAACCAGGCTCGGATGCCCTTTGTTGGGGAGCGTAGTAATTTCAAAAATTCCTACGCACACGCAAGACCATGGTGATGGCACAGCAGCGAGAGGAGAGTGTATGTCCACGTACCCTCGTGAGACCGAAGCGAAGCGTTATAACAACGCGTTTGATGTAGTCGTGCGTCTTCACGATCCGACCGATCCAAGTACCGAGCGCACGGCACCTCCGAGTTACGCACGTTCAGCTCGATGGCGATCCCGGGCTCGATCCGGCAAAGCGTCGGGGATGAGTTCCGTCAACCTGACGGCGTGGTGGCGATGATGATGCTCCACCGGCGCGGGGCTTCGCCTAAGCTCATGACGATATGACTTCACCGGCGCGGGCTTCGCCTAAGCTCATGACGATATGACGAAGTGGAATATGGTGGAGGGGCACCGCTGCAGCTAAGAGCGATCCGTAGATCAACTTGTGTGTCATGGGGTGCCCCCCCCCGTATATAAAGGAGCAAGGGGTGCGGCCGGCCCTAGGGAGGCGCGCTGGAGGAGTCCTACTCCCAGGAGTAGGACTCCCCCTTCCTAGTTGGATTAGGTCTTGGGGAAGGGGAAGAGGGAGGCGCCGCCCCCTCTCCTGTCCTATTCGGACTAGAGGGGAGGCGCGCGGCCTGCCTGGCCGTCCTCCTCTTCTCCCTTATGGCCCATCAAGGCCCATTGATTCCCCGGGGGTTCAGTAACCCCGGTGTTCGATAAAATCCGTTTTCATCGGAACCTTTCCAAATCAAACATAGGCTTCAATATATCAATCTTTATGTCTCGACCATTTGAGACTCCTCGTCATGTCCGTGATCACATCCGGGACTCGAACAAACTTCGTACATCAAAACTTATAAACTCATAATAAGCTGTCATCGAAGCGTTAAGCGTGCGGACCCTACGGGTTCGAGAACTATGTAGACATGACCTAGAACTATTCTCGGTCAATGACCAATAGCGAAACCTGGATGCCCATATTGGTTCCTACATATTCTTGAAGATCTTTATCGGTCAAACCGCATAACGACATCGTTGTTCCTTTGTCATCGGTATGTTACTTACCCGAGATTCGATCGTCGGTATCCAATACCTAGTTCAATCTCGTTACAGGCAAGTCTCTTTACTCGTTCCGTAATACATCATCTCACAACTAACTTATTAGTTGCAATGCTTGCAAGGCTTATGTGATGTGTATTACCGAGAAGGCCTAGAGATACCTCTCCGACAATCGGAGTGACAAAACCTAATCTCGAAATCGCCAACCCAACATGTACCTTTGGAGACACCTGTAGTACTCCTTTATAATCACCCGATTCGTTGTGACGTTTGGTAGTACCAAAGTGTTCCTCCGTAGCAGGAGTTGCATAATCTCATAGTTACAGGAACATGTATAGGTCATGAAAAGCAATAGCAATATACCAAGCGATCAAGTGCTAAGCTAACGGAATGGGTCATGTCAATCACATCATTCTCCTAATCATGTGATCCCATTAATCAAATGACAACACATGTCTAAAGTTAGGAAACATAACCATCTTTGATTAATGAGCTAGTCAAGTAGAGGCATACTAGTGACTGTATGTTTGTCTATGTATTCACACATGTATTATGTTTCCGGTTAATACAATTCTAGCATGAATAATAAACATTTATCATGATATAAGGAAATAAATAATAACTTTATTATTGCCTCTAGGGCATATTTCCTTCAGTAATCTCTGGAAGCATCGGTTAGTCCATTATAAAAGATATCAAGTATTTCATTTTTCTTAAGAGGATGATCAGGCAAAGCATTAAGTAGCTTGAGAAGCCTCCCCCAATCTTGTGGGAGACTCTCTTCTTTAATTTGCACAAAATTGTATATTTCCTTTAAAGCAGCTTGTTTCTTATGAGCAGGGAAATATTTAGCAGAGAAGTAATAAATCATATCCTGGGGACTACGCACACAACCAGGATCAAGCGAATTAAACCATATCTTAGCATCACCCCTTAATGAGAATGGAAATATTTTAAGTATGTAAAAGTAGCGAGATCTCTCATCATTAGTGAACAGGGTGGCTATATCATTTAATTTAGTAAGATGTACCACAATAGTTTCAGATTCATAACCATGAAAAGGATCAGATTCAACCAAGGTAATTATATCAGGATCAACAGAGAATTCATAATCCTTATCGGGAACACAAATAGGTGAAGTAGCAAAAGCAGGGTCAGGCCTCATTCTATCTCTAAGAGATTCCTTACTCCATTTAATTAATAGCCTCTTGAGTTCAGATCTATCTTTACAGGCAAAAATAGTTGCAGAAGCTTCTTTATCAAAAACATAACCGTCCGGAATAAGAGCCTATCTTCATCATCACTTTCATCAATATAATCAGATTCAATAATTTCTTTCTCTCTAGCCCTAGCAATTTGTTCATCAAGAAATTCACTAAGGGCACGATAGTATCGAGCATAAAGTAGTTTCCTCATAAGTATCATGCATAGCAGAAATGGCATCATCAATAACATGCAACATATCGAGCGAATAGCGAAGCAGGTTTAGGTGTCGCAAGCTTACTCATAACGAAGGTGAATCAAGTGCGAGCTAGATGGCGGTTTCTTACCTCCCTCGTAGTTGAGGGATAAATTGTTGTCTTAGCGTCTTTCAAGTTCTTCATAGTGTCCAGCAGATATAAATCCCAAGTGACTCAAAGAATAGAGCTATGCTCCCCAACAGCAGCGCCTTGAAATTAGTCTTGATAACCCACAAGTGTAGGGGATCGCAGCAGCTTTCGAGGGTAGAGTATTCAAACCAAATTTATTGATTCGACACAAGGGGAGCCAAAGAATATTCTCAAGTATTAGCAGCTGAGTTGTCAATTCAACCACACTGGATAACTTAATATCTGCAGCAAAGTGTTTAGTAGCAAAGTAATATGATAGTAGTGGTAGCGGTAACAAAAGAGTAATGAAAGCAAAAGTAATATTTTTGGTGTTTTGTAGTGATTGCAACAATAGCAGCGGAAAGTAAATAAGCGTAAACCAGTATATGGAAAGCTCGTGGCATCGGATCGGTGATGGATAATTATGTCGGATCACGGTTCATCATGTAACAGATCATAACATAGGGTGACACAGAACTAGCTCCAATTCATCATTGTAATGTAGGCATGTATTCGAATATAGTCATACGTGCTTATGGAAAAGAACTTGCATGACATCTTTTGTCCTATCCTCCGTGGCAGCGGGTCCTAATGGAAACTAAGGGATATTAAGGCCTCCTTTTAATAGAGAACTAGAACAAAGCATTAGCACATAGTGAATACATGAACTCCTCAAACTATGGTCATCACCGGGAGTGGTCCCGATTATTGTCACTTCGGGGTTGCCGTATCATAACACATAGTAGGTGACTATAGACTTGCAAGATAGGATCAAGAACTCACATATATTCATGAAAACATAATAGGTTCAGATCTGAAATCATGGCACTCGGGCCCTAGTGACAAGCATTAAGCATAGCAAAGTCATAGCAACATCAATCTCAGAACATAATGGATACTAGGGATCAAACCCTAACAAAACTAACTCGATTACATGATAGATCTCATCCAACCCATCACCGTCCAACAAGCCTGCGATGGAATTACTCACGCACGGCGGTGAGCATCATGAAATTGGTGATGGAGGATGGTTGATGATGACGACGGCGACGAATCCCCCTCTCCGGAGCCTCGAACGGACTCCAGATCAGCCCTCTTGAGAGCTTTTAGGGCTTGGCGGCGGCTCCGTATCGTAAAACGCGATGATTTCTTCTCTATTTTTTTCTCCATGAAAGCAAATATATGGAGTTGGAGTTGGCATCGGAGGAGCTCCAGGGAGATCACGAGGTAGGGGGGCGCGCCCCCCACCCTCGTGGACAGGGTGTGGGCCCCCTGGTCTTCATCTTTGGCGAGGAATTTTTATTATTTTTAACTAGATGTTCCGTGGAGTTTCAGGTCATTCTGAGAACTTTTGTTTTCTACACATAAAACAACATCATGGCAATTCTGCTGAAAACAACGTCAGTCCGAGTTAGTTCGATTCAAATCATGCAAGTTAGAGTCCAAAACAAGGGAAAAAGTGTTTGGAAAAGTAGATACGGCGGAGACGTATCACCCCTCCACTATAATCCACCTCGATCACATCGTAGCGGTGCTTAGGCGAAGCCCTGCGTCGGTAGCATCATCATCACCGTCATCACGCCGTCGTGCTGACGGAACTCTCCCTCGAAGCTCTGCTGGATCGGAGTTCGTGGGACGTCATCGAGGTGAACGTGTGCTGAACTCGGAGGTGCCATGCCTTCGGTACTTGGATCGGTCGGATTGTGAAGACGTATGACTACATCAACCGCGTTGTTCTAACGCTTCCTCTTTCGGTCTACGAGGGTACGTGGACACACTCTCCCCTCTCGTTGCTATGCATCACCATGATCTTGCGTGTGCGTAGGATTTTTTTTTAAATTACTACGTTCCCCAACACATGGCACCGTGGATCGTCTCCATACAGTGTTGGCGACCGGCTGGTGGATGGCCGCGGTCGACGCCAGCTATGACTCTCAGTTGGACCAGATGATCGTTCGCACCACCAACAGGTTCACCATCATCAAGAAGCTCGTGGACGACATCGCCGTACTCCTCTAGCCCGCGCACCCGCGCTCCTCATTGCCTGCCACCCTAATCGGCCTCCATGGTCAGAACCTCTTTCAAGCACTGGTGGCCCTGCGACTACCTGCCGAAGCCACGAAGAATGTCCACCTGGAGGTCGCGCTCGCCGCGAGGCGCCTCGCCCTTTAAGAAGCCGTCGACCTACACATCCATGTGTACGAGCGAATCGTGTACATAGATATCTACAAGGCCAGTGAGGACGTTATGACGTTGGACTTCTTTAGCCCGCTGGAAGCCTTGGATGCCTTTGCTGAGAAGCACCTTGACCTCGCCACAAAAGCCGCCGCCGGTCGGTGGCCCGGTCGGCGCACTGAGTTGAGGAGGAGGAGGAGGTCGTACGTTGATGGATGCATCTTTCTTCTTGCCTCCTGTAACCACCACTGCGATCGCATCATCGTGGCCTTAATTCTTATTTTGCTATTTCATTCTCGTTCCAGTCAATACAGACATGTGTGGTCCCTTTGCTCAATACATACATGTCCATTCCAGTCTTATTTTGATTGGCTTGAATGAAAGTCTATCCCGCCGTGGCGCGCATACCTGTTGTGCTTTCATTGTTAAGCGCTTGTGCGCTCTCTGCTCGCGTCCGTTCGCGCGCTCGGCTTGTGGACAACTTTTCCTTACGTGTTCAACTACTATATGCATATATATATTGTTGCTCGCCGTTGAGGCGACATGAGCGCTTCTGCTTTCGCGTCCTGCGCGCTCGACAGCGATTGAGCATGCGCCGCAGTCACGTCGAAGTCGTATGCATGCGGTTGCGCCGCAGCGTTGCCCGCCTTGATGCGATTACGTGCGGCACGATGGAGTTCTGGCGCTGCAAATTAGAACTGCCATCGGGGGCTGCCGATATTCTGGCCGTCCGACTTCCCCTTTAATTCCGCGCCATTATAACCTTAGTCTCTTCAACCTTTCGATCGCGCCCACAACACAACAAGCACACCCACGACGACACATAGAGGGATGTCGGCGGCGCTCAATGGAGTTTGGTGAGCATAGAGTGGAGACCCACGAGAGGCGGATCTCGATGGTGTACACCATCGACCCGGCTGTGGTGGACGACTGCATCAACAGCGTTGAGCAGTTTCTTGCTGGAGACAAGTACAAGGTGGTCGGCATCGACCTCTAGTACACCGTCGGTCGTCCCGGCATAGATCAGAAGGTTGTCGTCGCCCAGTTGTGCGTGCGCCATCATGTCCTCATCTACCACTACTGCATGGCCATACAGCCTTGCGACGTTTCAATAGGTTTGTCAACAATACCGACTACAAGTTCACCACGGTGGAAACCACCGACAATGTAAAAGCGCTCAGTGTTACGGGCTTGGCCTGCAAGAACCTTGTTGAAATCCGTGACCACTACAGGGTCTGGGGCAGCACGAAGAAGGACTCCCTGGTCGAACTCGCCTCGGCCATCATCGACCCCTACTATGAAAAGATGAAGTAGGATGCCCAGAGAACAAGCCCCCTATCCTGGCACAGGGCCTGGATGTGGCAACTGGATGAACCTCACCTCAGGTTCATGGCCAAGAGCGTGTACACATGCTACGAGATGCATAGGCGGATCGTTGACATGAGGAAGTGCCTCCTTACCCAAATCGACGAGCCCGGATCGAGCCACAAGCAGAGCAAGCGTCACAAGAAGTAGATGATGAACATATATAGACACACACACACACGTCTTGTTAAGTTGACCCGTTTCTGTTCTCTTGTCTCAACGCAAACAATTCATCTGAGTGAACCGCATGCCGTATATCACACACACCTCCATCTGGCAGACCGTTTCTTTTGTGTTGCCTAATCACAAACAGTTCATCCGAGTGAAACGTATGCTGTACATCGCACACACCTTCATCTGGCTGCCAGTTTCTTTTGTTCCTCCTCATTGAAAATGGCTAATTGAACTGAACCGTATGCCCTGAATCACACACGCAACTAAAATCTGTACCATGTTTGATGCATCCTCCATCGCAAACGTTTTGCACCTTTTTGACGGGTTTTTTTACACCATCGTTTGCAATTATGGCATCGCACACAGTTTCGTCGAAGGGTCTCTGATCGTAGTGTCGCGTTAGCAGCAACCTGCGGTAGTGTGCATTCTGTTATTGTATACCATGTGAGGAATAAATCGAATTTGGTTGTACTAAATACATGAGAAACAAATACAATTGCTATATTTTTCAAGTTATTAAGCATGCTTGGTTTGGTTAACTGTCTGATCTTCTATTAGGAGTATGTTATATTGTGCAATGTGGTGCTTAGTTAATGTTTGATTCATTTGTTGTGGTGTTTAGCTAACTACTTGGTTCAATTCTACACTGCGATGTCCAATTTTTGTGGGTAGAATTTTGTATTGTTGTGCATGTGAGGAATAAATCGAATTTGGTTGCACATAATACATGAAAAACATATACAAGTGCTATATTTCCTAGTTCTTAATCATGTTTGGTTTGGATAAATGGGTTTTCCATGTGGCTTGAATTAACAATGTGCTTATTTTTCATCAACATATTTTACTGATAGCATGCGAACCCTTACTTAACCTGATGACTAACTACCTTATATGTGTTGCAGGGAAACAATGGGAAGCACCTAGGTTTACAATCGAGGTTAGCACGTGCATAGCCCGTTCTTTAATAGCACATTATTGTGCAATTGCAGGAACCATTCTAATATTTTGGTTTTTAACAATTTGGTCTTGAACATGTAGGTCCTGCTGTTAGAGGGTTCGACCCACTGTTCGACCCTTTTTGCATATGGGGAAATGAGTTGTCCATGGATATCAAGAAACTCGGAAAGATTGTTAGGATAAAGAAATTAGCGACAAAAAACAACAAGATCTTTGTCTGCACAATGAAGAAGACATCAGTTCACTACAAGATGGTACTAACTATTATACCTTGCCTTGTTTTATTCCTTTGCCCCATTTCCAATATAGAGAAGATATTTATGCACATCCTTGTTTTCAGGCCTTTCCAAAGTAGTTCACTGATGATTACCTCTCAACCCACCTCTATGGTTAGGAGGCGAGGAAAGTTTTCATACAACACCCACGGTTCAATATTGAAGTGTTCCTGACGAGGACGAAGGACGGACGGTCAATCATCCACGGGCGCTGGCCTATAGTTGCAAAGACCTTCAACATGAATGAAAGCTCAATATTCGCCTTCCGCTTCAGCAGTTTTCTAAATGAGATGCATCTGTCTATATACCAACTATGATGCTAATTTCGAAAGGTTCTACATGTTTGGTGTTGGTGCAGTTGTGTAATGGGGTAGCTGAGTGCTGAAGCTATATCATGTTGTACTCTAATGTATTTCAATTATTAAATTCTGCTTCCTTAATATGGAAATGAAATATATTATGTGCTTAATATGAATGTTAATTAGATTAATAAATAAATTATTAATAATAGGGCAATTAGCCTGCTAATTGGGTTTTGCTATTGCAAACGGTTGTTAAAAAAATACCGTGGGCGATGACCTCAGGCAACGCACACAGTTTCTAGGAATAAACCGTGGTCGATCAATGAACAATCACACACGACTTTCTCTTGAAAACTTTTTGCGTTAGGCCACCTTGCGCAAACGTTTACAGTGATGGATAGCCTTTGCCACACAGTTTCTTCTACGGATCGTGTGTGATACATTCAATAAAGCAAATGATTTAACGGGAAAAATTATGTGTGATGTATCCGTGAACGGAAACGTTTTTCTTGGAGCGACTGTGTGAGATGTACATACGAACGGAAACGTTTAGCGGAGACTGACTGTGTGGGATGTACTTGCGACCGGAAACACTTTAGCCGTATAATTGTATTTTTTTTAGCTCTACTATACGTATTTCCGTATTTGAGCGCTCGCTGGTCGCACACGACCTCATTTTGCCAAGCGTGTGTGCCAGGAGGGTATACCCCTGACGGTTTCTTGGTCGTGTGGGAAGGACCCCCCCCCCCCCTATCGCCCACACTCACTAGGCAACGGTTCCAAATGTCGTTGCGGAAAGGGGTTAAAAACCGTTTGTATAGGACCGACGCGTACCAGTGATACCTAGTTCAATCTCGTTACCGGCAAGTCTCTTTACTCGTTCCGTAATGCATCATCCCGCAACTAACTCATTAGTCACATTGCTTGCAAGGCTTATAGTGATGAGCATTACCGAGAGGGCCCAGAGATACCTCTCCGATACACGGAGTGACAAATCCTAATCTTGATCTATGCCAACTCAACAAACACCATTGGAGACACCTGTAGAGCATCTTTATAATCACCCACTTACGTTGTGACGTTTGATAGCACACTAAGTGTTCCTCCGGTATTCGTGAGTTGCATAATCTCATAGTCATAGGAACATGTATAAGTCATGAAGAAAGCAATAGCAATAAAACTTAACGATCATTATGCTAAGCTAACGGATGAGTCTTGTCCATCACATCATTCTTTAATGATGTGATCCCGTTCATCAAATGACAACACATGTCTATGGCTAGGAAACTTAGCCATCTTTGATTAACAAGCTAGTCAAGTAGAGGCATACTAGGGACATTCTGTTTGTCTATGTATTCACACATGTACTAAGTTTCCGGCTAATACAATTCTAGCATGAATAATAAACATTTATCATGATATAAGGAAATATAAATAACAACTTTATTATTGCCTCTAGGGCATATTTCCTTCAAGAGGGCCATCATCAGCTCGAGCCCCTGCCACTAGGCCTCGTCGTGGTCGCGGACGGACTCCTCCAGAACCCGCCGCACAAGCTCCTCCTCCTCGACAGACATTGGAGGTGGTGGTGGTCGGGACGGCGAGGGTGAAGGTGTCGGAGTGAGCCCGCGGATCCGCCTACGATTGTCTTGGTGGCTCGCTCGTGTACGCTTCGGACCACGACCGTGAAATCTGTTGCCGCCTTGATTGTGCTTGTCGCGGAACCAGGTGTCCCACAGAGGAGAGTCGACGATGTACCTGGCGTCGTCGACGAGGTCGGGGAGCAGGCGGGCGCAGCGGCGCTGGATCTCCTTGTGAGGGGCTCGGCCGCCGTCCGAGACCGGCGGGATGGGCACGCGGTCTGTTGACAAGTGCCAGTAGTTGGGGAGGTGGACGTCGCTCCACGACAGCTGTGTCCCCGTCTCCTAGTACCTCTTGCAAATCTCAGCCTTCATGTACGGCCGATTGCGAGGGTTGGTCGCCGGCGGGGCGATGGTGAACGGCGGAGGAGGCGGAGGGGGTGGAGGGGGTCGAGCGGCTGCCGCGGCCGGAGGAGAACCCGGTCTCGTGATTGTGCTTCCCCTTGCTGTCGTCGATCTAATGCCACCCTATGGCCAACGGTGAGGACGAGGTGAAGCTCTAGCGGCCGGTGGCTAGGGTTTGGGCATGTCAGGTTTTGAGGAGACACGCGTCACCGGTAGTGGAAGTGTGGACTGGTTGGTCCACGGCTTTCACATTAAAAAGGACGAGGCCCCGCGCGGCTGGGAGGCTGACAGGCAGGGTTGCCCACGCGTGCGCAGTTTATTTGGACGGTGGGAGGTAGTTCGTCGGCCGCCATGTGGCCCAAGGCGGACGAGAAGCGGGCGCGTGCGCGTCCGTTCACTGTCCGTCTGGAAGCAAACAAGGAGAAAGTTTGCTCGGGAAATGGGGTGGGCCGGACATGAAACGGACATATTTTGCGGATGCGGGCGCGCGTTGCACCGTGGCGTCTGTTCATTTGGGCCAAAACGGACACACCCGGACCAGATCTGGTCGTGTGTTGGACAAGAAGCCGCCACTACCAAACGCGCGAGCCTGCATTCAGCTAAACCTCACCAACCATCATGCATGCAACCAAACAATATGACTACATGCTTTTTTTTACACTGTTTTTCCTCAACCAGACCCTACTCAGTCTGACTCGTTTTTCTCATACACCCTGCCCCAATGACTGCAGGCTACCAAACACACCCTTGGTGCATCAATAGAAGCTGCTCTGCACAGATGCTCAAGCTGCCTTGCTCCTCAAATGTCTGCGCCTGCTGGATCATCACCCAGGGAGATCCTTAGGATTGCTTTGAGATGATCTGCTCTGGGTGTTTCAGTAGAATGTTTTGCAGGTGTCTTCCCCGAGGGGATGGGGGCGTTCTTTGAAAAAGAAACGAGAAGCTATCATGGTTGGTCTACTGAAATGAAACAAATTGGCTAGCAAATGCGAGTTCAAAAATAAAGTTGCAAACTAATGTTCTGAAAGACCGCATGACCCAAAATGGAAGCTTCGTAATGCCGGTTATTAAGACAAACAGAGGACTGAACCCGATACACTAAATCGCTAACGATACCTGGAGGAATTAAAACGAACTTTGTAGCAGGAAGATGAAAAAGAAAAATGGTAGCAAGAAGTAAGGGTGATTGTTTCCACCGTATACTTATCGAACATTAATAATAACCAATTTAATCTAATTAGCCCTCTAACCGATCCTCCTTTTATTATCTATCTACATCCGATGCCCCAGGGGCAGCCTGCTCATCATCGTCTGCGGATACGCCGCCGCCGCCGCCGCGCCGCCCCCAGCGCCAGCCCCGGCGGCTTCGTCCTTCACCTCGCCCTTGGGCACCCTGAACCCCGCCGCCGTCTCCATCGCCTGCCTCTGCCTGAACACCGAGTGCAGCGACGGGGACAGCATGGGGAGCTTCAGCCCCTCCACGGCCCCGAGCCCCGACGGCATCGGCAGGCTGGGCAGACCCGCGTGGCCGCCGCCGAGCGAGTACGGGTAGTTGCTCATCGGCCCCAGCGGGTCCCTCGGCGGCAGGCCGAAGGGCGCGCCGCAGCCGCCCAGTCTCATCAGGCCGTCCTGCACCGACGGCGGCTCCGCCCTGCGCGCGTGGGACAGCTGCGACGCCCCCGTGCCGCCCGACGCCGCCGAGCTCCCGTGGCCGCCGTTCCTCGCGGCCGGGACCTCGTGGTTGTGCTTGCCCTCGTACGTGGTGATCACGGACTTGAGGTCGTGCGACGCGCGCTCCACGTGCTTCCGCACCGAGCACCCCGGGTGCGTGCACTTGTAGTAGCTCCTGCAATGCAAGCAGGTACGATCCATGAGAGTCTGCCATGCCTACATACATTGCTCCCAAGGAAAGTTGATTCATTCTTCAGACGTACCTTGGATTCGGGTTGCCCTTGACGACCTTCTGCCCGTACTTGCGCCAGCGATATCCGTCGTCGAGGATGTCCACCTCGCTGGTCGTCTGGATCACGACCCGAGGCTCGCGGACAGCTCTGGACGCAGTGCTCATGTCAATGGCGCACGACTCCAGCTTCCTGAAACATTCGTCCACCCAAAATGAGCACACAAATTTTTCTTTCTTGATGAAACGAACATATGGTGAGGGCGTGGAGAGATGAGATTGTGTAACCTTCTCTTGGACTCCAGTTCATCTCCTTCGGTGGTGTCGGCAGCGCCCTGGCCCTGGGACATGCTGCCATGGGCCACCCTGTCATCCCCGTCCACCTCATCAGACACGGCAGACGTGACATCCACGCCGCCCTCCGGGGACTCAAACCGGGCGGCGCCGTCATGGACCTGCATCGAAGCCGACGAGTCGCAGAGCTCGCCGGGCACCGAGGGGGACGACGTGGCCTCCAGCCCGTCGCCGCGCCAGTCCTGGACAGCCACGCCCGCGTGCCACAGAGACCTCGCCTCCGCGTTCGGCTGCGAGCCTCCAGCATTGCCGTAGCCGTTGTTGTTGTTGTCCGCGGGCGCGTCCATCTGCGCGTCATTGAACGGGTGAACCTGCGGGCCGCCGGCAGGTCGGCGACTCTGGGCGGCGGGCCTGGGGTGGTTGTGTGTGCCCTTGTAGATGATCTCCGTGACGTGGCCCTCGTGCGACCGCTCCACCTTCTTCTTCACCTGGCAGCTGGGGTGCGTGCACTTGTAGTAGCTCCGCGGGTACTCGCTGTGCTTCACCTGCTTCTGCCCGTACTTCCTCCAGCTGTACCCGTCCTCGGCCAGCGCGGTCGTGGCCACCGCAGCAGGGTAGTCTCCCTTCGCCGCCTCACTGTCCACCGCCGTCGCCGGTGGGGTAGGCGACGCGTTGTTGTCGCCGCCTGCCGTGGCGCTGTCAGCTGCGAGACGGTTGCGCTTGTTGTTGCAGTCATGGTAGCTGCGCTTCATGAGGTCTTGCCCATTGTTCAACTGCGCTTGGTTCAGATGGCCCAACGGATTGGCGCCTCGAGTCGTTGTCTGAATGTTGGTTTCTGTCTTGACAGGAACATCTCTGCTTGGTGCTGATGGGTGCTGACTGTTGGGTAGAGATCCCTGAAGGCAAAGGAACAGATGTGTCACAAAAAGGAAAGAGGAATTCAAAGGGTTTATTCAAATTTTATGATCATAATACCAATTTCATATGATCAGCCACAGCCGGCGAAAATGAGCAAGGTGAGAGAAAACATAGTAGTAAACAATAAAGCAACAAAAGCGCCTACTTCAGATGCTTAAACTGTCATTCACTGTTCTTTCAAAAAAAAAACTGTCATTCACTGCATTTAAAAAAACATGTAAATTGTACTCTGCTGATTTATCTAGTTTTTACTATGAACCTGGTTGGTACCACAAAGGTGTCTTACACTTGCTCCATTAAATACCAATAATAATGGTAAACAGGCTTACCTCGTACAAACGCTGTTTAAATAGAAAAATTACAGTGCCCCCACCATTTGAAAAAAACTGCATTCTCTGTACGCACAAAGTCCAGTTGATAAAATTGACAATTCATGCATACACTGAAAAATGGTCAACTATACCCAGCTCCATGGTCACAAAAGGTAAACATTTCAAATGCGGGTATGCGAATGAGGATAAGAAGAAAAACTCAATGAATCACATCAGTCATTCATGGTTGTTACATGTGGATGTGGAACATCTCCCCCACAATATGGTTCAGCAAAGAAGCCTAATGCTATTACTTGATTTCATTTTCCAGTGCAAGGAATAAAGACTGACTATACACAATTTCACATAGCTGCTCACCTTCTTCCCTTCAGCGGTGTACTGTGATGATTTTAGATCCAAAGGCTTGAAAGAAAATGCACGGGGACCATCTTCAACTGATGGAGGTTCAAGCCGAGCATTATTGTTGTTATTGGTATCACCAAGCATGAGTAACTTCCCAGTGGTTGGCGAGGACTGGCCCTGAAGCATAGCATAATAAAACATTTAGGTACTAACTTTAGTATCATGGTGTCTGTTGTTTAATTTGAAATTGCATACTCGAGTTCATTCATACATGAAAAGGAACAGAAATATACAAACTTCCATTTGCTTTTATTTTGGCAACGGTAACAAAATCCCCTCAGAGTTTGTCAAGAAAGGAAAATCTCCTTGGGTATATATAGGTGGGCTATTTGGCGGCAGTGACAAAGTTAAACTTTCATGGACTTACAGAAATTTCCTAAGTTCAGTACAGCAAGCATACTTAACCTCCCAATCTAGCATAGTAAGCTTTCATGGACTTACGGAAATGTGAAAAGTTCAGTAAAGCAAGCATTTACAGAAATGTGGAAAGTTCAGTAAATCAAACATACTTAACCTGCCAATCTAGCATCCCACTGACAAAATCAATAACATTCCCTACACTCTGAAGCTGGAAATCACAAGCATGAAAATCAAAACACAATGCATACCATGGCATTGGAGAGGAACACGGGCGATTCCAGCAGCGACGCCGGGCTGAGGCCGGGCGGGATGGTCAGGTAAGGCGACTGGGCTCCTGAATATTCGCTGCCAGGCATGCTGAGCTTGGCGACGCTGAACCCAGCTCTGGCCTGCATCCGCTCGGAGAGGCTGCTGCTGGAGCTGGACCTCTGGCCGAAGTGCGGCGTCGCCGGCTTGCCTTCCTCCTGAGGCGAGCCCACGGCCACCGACAGGCCGTGCCTCTCGAACCCGGCCCCCTCGGAGCCGTCGTTGCCGCCGTCGCAGTCCTCCACCAGGGGGTCCGCGGGGAACGGGTCGGTGAGGAAGCTCGGCAGCATGCTGCAGTCTGGCCCTGGGCTCTCGTCCTTCCACTCCATGGCTAGGTGGGTGTGGCCGTCCATCTCAGCATGGAACCTGCATTCGGAGACGAGAGCCAGGTAAAATTCAGCAAAGACAGCAGGGCAGAAACACCATCAACGACAAGAAGAGAGAAAAGAAGCCAACGGATGTAATGTAGTTTGTTGGTCTAACACAAATCTTTGGCTCAAAACACCAAAAAGGATCAAGAATTGGCTTCGGGTTGCAAAAACAAGACGATCTTACCGAGCAGAAAGCTGATTCCAAAACTGAAAGCATGTCCATGCCCCCGGGTAAACGACAACCCGTAAAGGTTAGGTTGATGCGACCGGCACAGTCATCCACAAAGAAGTTGAATGTACTGCCAGAAAAGGAGCCGAAAATAAAAGGTGGGGAGCGGCTGCTCCATCTTATTCACTCCAAGAACAGCAAAGGAAGAGGCCATGGACCCCTCAGCGCAACAGCGTGCTGATTCAGGGCTCGGAGCTCGAGGCGCATGACAACGGGGAAGAACTTTTTTCTCTCCTAAAGCCCTTCAAAATTGCTCCAAGAACGGACTTCGGCGGAAATGGTGAAGAATTTGATAAAAGAGATAGGAGGGCTAGGATCGTCAAGGACGACGCACTTCTGAGCCAAACATCGTAAGTACCACGATAAAAAAGAAGGTTGCTTGTTTGATTCGAATCGTCTTCGGGGTGGGGAAATGGGGGATCGTTCATCTTGCGAGCTGGAGGAACCAAACCAAACCAGAGATAAAAAAGGAGAAGACAGGCATTCAAATCAAACTTTTCCTCCACATGTCAATCGGCGAGGAATTTTCGCCTATTTTTGAAAAACGGGGCGGATAAGGCAAGTGAAATTTAAACAAAATTGGATCAGAAACAACACGCATTACGCATGGAACGAAAAATCCAACCAAGCCACAGTTTAAAACAAAACAGAACTTTTAAGGCGCATTTCGACAACCCCAAACTCTGATTTATTTTCAAGGAAGGGAATCAAAACATGACATCAGAATGATAGGATCTTGTCATAAGAGAAGAAATTCGGATCACCAAGAACACATGCCAAAGCGCAGGGAGGAACAACGGAATCTCCTCGCAAGAACGGAATGCGGAATATCCACAGAGATTTGATGGAACATTGGACAGAAACGGGAGACGAACCTTGGTGAGATTACGGAGAAATGCGAATCGCAGGAACCCAATGGCGATGCGAGGCGAGGCTGCCCCTCTCCCTTGCCGGCGATGGTCTCAGTCCACCAATGGCCAAGACCAGCCGCAGAGGGAACAAGGCACAAGGATCAGAGACAAATGATGAGGTGCAGCCGCAGGGAGTCAGGAAAAGAAGGTTCCTCCTGCCATTATTACTCGGCTCCCCTCTCCCATTGTCTCTCTCTTCCCTGTCACAGTTCTTTTATCCTAGAGGGAGAAGAAGAAACAGAAAACAGAGGAGAGAGAGAGGAGGAGGGGCGGTTTGACCAAGAAGGTGGGAGATGTGCGGAGGGATTCGTTGGAACCCGAGGAGGGATGACGGTGAGAGGAGAGAGAAACATGGATGGCATTGATGGCATGCTCGCCGTTCATCTCTCTCCTGCGAACTGCAGCTTTTCTCTTTCTCTTTTTTAGAGAGAGATAGAGATGGATTTGCTCTTTTCCTCTGTTTTTTCTCTGCATTTTTCTTTCTTGGTGAATTCACTGTGGTTGTTTCTTTATCTCGGAGGCTCTGGTGTTTTCTGCTATTTTTCCAGTAAATAGCGTGCAGTCGGCACACATTTATTGTTCAGATGATTGCGCGCTTAACGCACGTTAAAATTTCAGACGATTTTAGTGAAGGAAACGGCACCTCCATGTGTGAACTTTTATCACATTAGCCTTCTTTGGTACTAGTGTATTTTAGAAAATTGATGGGATTATCCCACATTTCCCTATATTTTCCCACATTTCCCCAAAATCTAGTGCATTTTTCTCAATATCCAATATACTACCCCTACCTAGTGTATTGGGGATAAATGTGGATATGAAGGGATTGGGTGAAGGTTGGGTAAGCCTACTAGAGGCACGCTTTACCGTATTGTTCTTCGGTCGTGTGAATAACTTTTGTATCCAGTAGATTAGGTTGGTCGTTTGTTCTGTTTTATTTTGGATGTGTGGTTTTTTTAGACAATTTTGAATGTGTTTGGTTCGAGTCAATTTCTTCGGTCACCCGATTACGGCATAATCTGATTTCTTTAGATGTGTTTGGTTAGGTCAGCCTGGTAACACATACCACTGTAACGGTTTACAACCCAGTTCAACTCTGATTCCGCCAAACCCCATCCGTAAACAAGTCATATTACTGGACATGCTCGAACCCTCCAACACCCTTCCCCGTATAGTAGCAGCGGCGAGGGCCACATCCCACTTCTGGTCCGGGCCCAGTGGGGGCGGAGAAGACATAGGAGAGCATCCGGAGGTGCGCAGATGGGCGGAGAGTGGCGTGTCGTGGCTGGCCGGGAGGCCGGCACAGAGGTCGGCGATGTACTCGGACGGCGGTGCAGCTGAAGGTGCCTTGCAGTCTGGCTCCATGACCGACCAGAGAAAGCTGGACATGTTGTAGGTCTGGTGGGGGCGTCCAGTGGTGGCCGATGGCGCCGAGGAAGGAGAGGGGAGCACCGTTTCCCTTCCTTTGTCTCCTCTATTTCCCCTCTTTCCTTTTCTGCCACCGGCGACCAAATTTGTTTACTAGAATGAACCAAATAAAATAGATAATCATCTGTTACCTCCCTAATCGCAGGTTGATTTAGTTCCCTTACCATTTGTGTTGCCCCTCTCAGAAACAAACACCTCCTTTATCTAGGTTGGCTTGGGTTTAATTATGTTATGGTGGTGTCTTTTTTATATATCGTGTTAGGTTGTTGTTGGAAACAATTTTTGTTCTGAGACGAGGGTGGATTTGTTCGATGCATGGGTGTGAGCCTCTTGGGAGCTCCTATTTCACGCTTAAGCTCTAAAATTGTTGTTATAACACTTAATGGGTTGGCCCATGAAACTCTCGCTCTCTTAGCTCTGCTCCCTGCTTCACTTGCTTGTTTAGCCTTTTTATGCTCGCTCCACTACTAAGCGAGAGAAAAACCGGGTATCTTTTATATATATTTTTTGTAAATCAAAAGATGTTTATGGATTTTTTTTTTAAAACTGCATATTTAAAACCCACGGGTTTGAAAAAAAGTTCATCACTAATTTTAAAGATATTCAAGGATTTTTAGAAAGCGTGTGATTTTAGAAAAGGTTCTCAAAATTTAAAACTGGTCACAAAACTTGAAAATTGTTCATAAATTTTAAAAATATTCGTGCATTTTAAAATATTCTTAAATTTAAAAAATGTTAGCGGATTTTAAAAAATGTTTGCACATTTTGAAATGTTCGCATTAATACTCATGAATTAAAATGTGAAAAAAGAAGGAAAAAACAAACCCCAAAACTTTGACCCATCAACCCATGCCCTCATAGGCAAGGCCATTAGAAACCCCACAATCCTCGAAGAACCAAGCATACCTAAAAGCCCTATTGATTCTCCAATTGCCATGAGTCTTGTTGTGTCTTCGACATTTGATTCTCTCAAGTACTCTGGTCCAAACACCATTGCTTCCAAGTATGTGCGCACACATATCTGGAGGTATTCATCTCACTGATATGCGGCCATGCCATGCGCAAGCATCCTATAGCAGTCGTGTACTTCTAAAGACCAAAGAATTGAATACAACCAACTACATCATTCTTCGCTTTAAATAACCATCATAGGCCCTAACACCATACATGATGCTCAAGAACAATGGCCATCGCATCCAGTATAAATGATGCAAATAGTGCTCGAAGATTGAATCGGGGGCAAAGCAGTTCTCATAGAGATCAACATGCCCCCATGCGCCGACGCCAATTGAACACTCGATGTCTTGACGTTGAACCCTTGTAGTGGAGAACATGCTCCTCTGCACACTCTGTTTCTTCATGAACTTCCACCATTTTCATCGAGTCATCCTCATCTTGCTCATCATCATATGAAGAAGACGAATCCATGAACTCAACATAGAATCACTCCTCGTCCGAATTCATCGTGTTTAACTCAATGTAAACAGAAAACCTTAAAAATGCGCTATGACATTTGATCGAACACTTGTTGTGCATGTATCCGTCATGGACGGCGTCGACAGGGGCGGATGTTACCCTGGGCTCCTGGTGGATCTGGAGGGTGGGGCAGATTGCTATTAAGATCAATGACGAGGTGGGCTCCCACTACTCCCGTAGGAGTTGTTAGATTTCCATGAAGAGGAAGGATGATGTAGCACAACAACAGATATTATTTCTCTCGGTTAAGAATCGAGGTTTAATCGAACCAAGAGGATTCTCCCAGCCAACAAGATAAGCAGCACCTACCCACAAACAAAAAAATGCTTGCACCCAACTTGATAAGGGAGCTGTCAATCCCTCGTCTTGCTAGTTGCAAGATTAAAAGCAAATAGCGGTAGATAGTGATATAGCAAAGCGGCAAAATTATAAGAGTAAATAAAAGAGCAAATGAGGAATGCAAGTACTGATAGAAAATGGACCCGGGGAGCATAGGTTCACTAGTGGCACCTCTCTCGAAAGTAGGTAATGGCATGGTAACAAATTACTGTTGGCCAACTGACAGAAAAGCATTATTCATAACTATGATCATTCATGGCATAATCTTATATAGACATCACGTCCGTGACAAGTAGACTGTAATCCAATTACATCTAATACTATTACTCTACCCCAAAACCGCTATCCAGCATGCACTCAAGCTACTAAGTTTAATGAAAATAGAGTAACTCAATAAGCAAAATGACATGATGTAGACAGAAAGAAACCTAGCAATAAGATCAATCCCTGTCGTTTTATCCTTACTAGCAACAACACATGACGTGCCTTCTCCCTATTCTGTCACTGGGATATAGATCATCATGAGGTTGAACCCACTACTATGCACCACTCCCTCTGAATAATTACCCATCTATCTTGGCCAGAGAAGACAAATAACTCAGAAACCATACATAGCTACTCAATTATACATTACAGAAACTTTACAAGATATAATCATATTCAATGAACAATCTGATCACAAATTCATAATTTATCAAATCCCAACAAACACACCATAAGAATTACATCAGAGTGATCTTAGAAGAGATCATTGTATTGAAGATCTAAAAGAGAGAGCGAGAAGAAGACATCTAGCTACTACTATGGACCCGTAGGTCCTAAAGAAGTACTCACACATCATCATGGAGGCAACAAGGTTGATGGAGACGCCTCCCGTGGTGGCTTCCCCCTCCGGCAGAGCACTGGAATAGGGGCTCCAGATAGGATTGCTTCGAAATAGAGGCTTACGGTGGTGATAAAATTCTCTCTTTCGTCTCTCTAAGGGTTTCAGGAATTATGAAATTTATAGGTGAGGAATTGGGTCAAACGGAGCAGCAGGGGGCCCACATGCCCTGGTGGTGCGGCCACGACCCTTGTGGCTGGTTGGTGGGTCCTCTCATGGCACCCCGAAGCTTCTAGGGTCCTTCATACTTTAGAAAAAACCTCAAAAACTGGCATTGTAGTTGGACTTTCCTAGATATGTTTATTTTGTGAAACCTAAAACAAGAAAAAAATAGGAACTGACACTGTTAATAGGTCAGTCCAGAAAAATAATATGAAAAGATATAAAATGGTAATAAAAGTATATATAAACGATAATATAATAGCATTAAACAATAAAAAAATAGATACGTTGGAGATGTATCAGTGCCGCTTAGGGTTGTGAGGCTCTCAACACAGGTTGTTTCGTGCTGCATTGTCACATTTCTCAATGATTTTTAACAAACTGACAATCTAACATATTGTTCCTAGAAATGATATTGATTGCATTATCAAATGTATTATGTTCATGCAATAGTGGGCGTTGCTGAGGAGCGTGAAGGGCAAGGAAACAATGGATGCGGCCATTCAACAGTTTAGTTAGATCCACACTATTGTGAGAATGGCACACCCCACTCTTGTCGAAAGTGCCTTTCTGCTCCCGAGCTCATTTGAGCTCGGTGAACAGTAAAAAAATCCAATTTTTTGGGAGAAACATTGACAAAAGTTCTAAGTGCTTGCAAAAATTCATCATGAAATCACATTCTTGTAAGGCGTGTAAAAAAAACAAATTCAGTGCTCCAAAATACTTTTGAAAGTAGCTTTTTCAGAGTACTGTTTTTGTTTTTTCTGCCACGCCTTTTAGAAATTTGATTTTATGACGAATTTTTGCAAGCACTTAAAACTTTTGTCAATGTTTCTCCCAAAAAAATTGGGATTTTTTGAATTGTTTTGATTTTACTGTTCACCCGAGCTCAAATGAGCTCGGGTGCAGAAACTCCGTGTCCCACTCTTGTGCCCTAGTGTTCTTTTGTTCCAAGTTTGCGGGTTGTATGCATGTTGTTGCTCTCTATCCAAATCTATTTTTTCTTTATTGTTGTATGTTTGTCATTGTGTTTTCTTAAGACCTGTGTTACTTTCGTGCTTAGTTTAGGTTTTCTTAATTTAAGTCGTGCTTGGCTTAGTTCTAAAATAGAGGTGGAGCCATAACACGAACTAATAATATCAACATGGCTTCTTTTGTTTGCTCCACTGCTTGTGAGGTTCCACATTTCACATATGCGCATATAACCAGGAGCATTATCATATAAGAGCAACTCTACTAGATGCTCATATTTTGGATCGCCAAAATGCATTATGGAGGCGATAGCTATATTCATGGAGGCTCCATAAGGTACACAAAAACTCAAATTTGCCATAACACAGCCTCCAAAATATTATGTCAGCGGGACCAGATTGTCATAAACTGCAATGGTTCTTCCCCAATTCAATTGAGCATAGAGTTACCATTGCATTCATCATAGAACTGAATAGTTACATTCATATATTAGGTGCTGGAAATTAGTTGCACTACGACTTACATTCATAGAACCAATAAAAATTCAACTAAGTTAGTACTAGCATAGCACCAAACTAGTTACGCCCAGCCTGGTTGCGATGACAACGACTATGGCGATGGTGAAACACGTCGACGTTGGACGAGCTGAGGCGGGCGACAACATTGCATGTCGTGATTGCGTGGGAACGTGCCTCGGCGACCTCGTCCCACGTCGGCCATGCCTATCATCGACGACGGGGATGAGTGCAAGCGTTCGATCCCAAATCCGCGACTCTATCTCCTCGTTCATCCTCCTACCAGCTTCCAAGGCACTGTCGAATTCTGCCCACTAACCAAGGGATCATGCTCCTCCTTATCCCTGCCCACCATGGCACCAAGGGATCATGCTCCTCCTTATCCCCAAACCCGAAGACCAGGTCTGTTCCTTCCATGCACCACTAGAAGTGGTTGTCGGTGGAGGTGGAAACTGGGTTCCCCAGGGCCACCAAGCAGAGTCAGCCTCGGCGGTGCAGAGATCAGGATTCAAATAAACCTGGTGGGTGGCACCCCGGGGCCTCTTCCTGAGCACCCATCTCCCCCGAGCATGGGTACCAAGTGACACAGCTCATCGTCCCCAAGGATGACTAGTGCGCTTCAAGGGATCCCACAGAGCTAACATCACAGGGGCGTAGTGATTGATACATCCATTTTGCATCACTATTTTCTACATAATTTATCCTATTTTAGTGATATAGTCACATTATAATGTAATTCTAATGCATTTTCTCCCTTAAAATGCAAGTAATACAAAGAGAGGGAAATTATCGACAGCTCGAAAAATGGATAAAAAATACAAGTGAAGAAAAAGCGATTGTTCAGAGCTCCAAATGCAGCGGGGATTTTGAGGAATTATTTTGAAATATAAAAAAGAATATTGGAATGAAGATGGGCCAGAGGGGCCTACCAAGCCTCCACACGGCCGCATGGTGCGGCCTACACCCTGGTCGCGCCTCATGACTGTGTGGGGCTCTGGTGGCTCGTTTCTTGATGCCCATTTGCCATAAATTCCCATTTACCCCAGAAAAAATCATAGAAAATCCTCGGGACTTTTCTCCGCCGTCTGCGAGGCAGAAATTTGGCGGAACACTTTTTCTCTTCGATGGAGCGATTCTAGGTTTATTAATAGTCAAGTTTTATTGTAGGTAGGTGTCGGGGAAGCTGATCTGACCCACGAACACCTATGGGACCGGCGGACCGAGCCCCTTTCGGTTCGGCGGGGGGCGGAGATCGCACGAAGAGCAGATCGAGGCGAAACACACGAGCAGATTACCTAGCTTCGGAGCTCTCCGGAGAGATAATACTCCTACTGCTGCATGTATGAGTGTATTTTGTTCTTGCTAGGGAGCGCCGAGTGCTACAAGACCTAGCGTGTGTATCTTCTAGTTTCGAGCCTTTCGAACCCCCTCTCGTTATGCATGGGCCTCCTTTTATATGCTCAAGGGTCACCGACAGTGGCAACGTGAGACCAGGGTAGAAATGGAAAAAGAGTGCGGTTGGTACAGCTACTTATGCGATGTACCATACCTAACCACGACGGCAAGGGACAAAAGCATTAAATGCCCGTCTGCGTCGCCTAAGCAAAGGCAAACAGGACCGTCGAGGCGCCATTGCCTGCCACGATGGCGATCTTCTCGCGCCGCTTGCCAACAGCGCTCCGCTGGCCAAGACAGTTCTTGCCACGCTACCGAAAGGTCCTGAGGCGACACGTTGGTGGATGTCTTTGGGCGTAGGAAAAGAGTGGTAACTGCGCAAGCGCCTTTGCCGCAGATTGTTGACTTGTCGTGTCCGGAAGCTTGTCGCTCACGGGCCTTCCCGCAAGCTCCTCTTGCCGGGCCTTGTTTCCTAGGTGCCTTGGGTGGCCTTCCGGAAGCTCCTCTTGCCGGGCCTTGTCTCCTTGGCTTGAATACTTTGTTCTTGAATGGCTTCAAAGGAACCACGGAGGACCTCGGCGGTCACCCGGCAAGCCTTGCCGCTGGTGTCTGAATGCCCGTGCACAAGTTCGGGATACTAGGGTACCCTACTCTAGTACACCGACAGAGCCCCGGGCTGGGCCACACACAGTGCCGAAGCGCTGTTGGGCAGCCCAAAACAGGCACGGGCGCGCGCCCGGGTTATGCCATAACTCACTCCGGACCCACCACGCCCTCCACAGGCAGCACGCGTCGAATGCGGCGTCGTGGGAGAGATCGTGGGGGTTTCTTTATTCGGAAAGGCGGAACGTCCGCCCCCCTCTTTATAAGCGGGAAGCAGGGGCAGTTCGCCCACCTCGCCGATTCTTGTCCAATCTCGAAAAACCTCCACTGCTCCCCCCTTCTTCCCAAGGCTGAAAAGAGCAGCGCTCCGCCCCCCATCGCCACCAGCATCACCAACGCCGTCGACCCCCCTCACCACCTCCGCCATGGCTCAAAAGCCAACAAGGGAAGGCTGTGAAGTCGGCCGGCCGTGGTCGGTCGCGCGCCAAGGAAGGAGCGGGCCATCTTCCCCCCTCAGCTCGCCGCGAAGGATCTGAGGGAGTACTACTACATCTTCTGGTCGACGGAGACGCGAGCGCATCCGCACACGAAGGTACTCCCAGCTGCCTGTAACACCCCGGATACAACTTTCCATATTCGTAACTCCGACTCTTGCCCTTTCCGGAGATGTGATTTATTATTTCCTTCGTGGTTGGGTTTTGTTTGTTGTTTTGCTTTTTGTTCTTGTTATGCATCTCATCTCATGGCATCATCTGCATTTCATCCGCATGTTTTTCAAAACTTGCATCCGTTCGGGTTCCGCCGGTTCTCTCCGTTGTCCGTTCCGAGTTCGGATACACTTGCACGCGCCCGCGGCACCTCCGAAATATTATTTTATTAGTGGCATAAAAATGTTCTCGGAATGGGTTGCAACTTGTCATGCGGTCTTATTATAGTGTAGACAGGCCGCCTGCCAAGTTTCGTCGCATTCGGAGTTCGTTTGGCTGCCCAACCGTTATATTTGTAACCGGGATATAGCCGGTATTTTCGTCGGATGTTTCGGTCTCCGAAATCGTGCCGGGCCCTCCCTCTCTCTTCTCCCCCTCGCAGCCCACCCGCAGCTCACCTAAAAACCCCCCTCTTTTCCTGATCGTCGGATCGCGATCGGAGGCTCAAACCCCCAAAACTCCCAAACCCTAATCCCTAGGCCTCCTGCTATATATAGCAGCCCCTTGTCATTTTGGGCCTTCTCCTCCTCCTCCTCGAAATCCGTGCCCCCAATCATCAGCGCCGCCGCCTCCTCCATTTCCGCCTCCACAGCTCCCCGCGCCACTTGGCGCGTAGCCATTAGCTGCGCCACCACTGAGGCGTCGCCCGGCCACCCAAGGCGTCGCCACGCCCTCCCCCGCCCCCCTTCGCGAGGCCCGCGGAAGCCCATCCATGGCCCGCCTCGGCCGATCTGGGCCCCGAAGCCCGCATCGCCGCCCGTCGCCCGCAGCTCCTCCCGTTCGCCTCACCGCCTCCCAAGACGCCTCCGCCGCCCGCCCGGCAGCCTTCGCCGGAGTGGTGCGGCCGTCCCGCCAGGCGACCCCAGGCCAGCTCCGCCTTGCTCCCTCTCTCCCCCGTCGTCTCTCTCTCTCTCACGTCGTCTCTCTCTCCCCCGCAGGTCGCCGCTGCCTCGCCGGTGTCTCGGAGCTCCTCGTCGCCCCGACCCTCGCGCGCCGCCGCCCGCCCGTCATCGCCGGATCTGGCGCCCGTGCCGGATCCGCTTGATCCCCGTCATCCCCGGCCTTCGCCCCTCACCGGCGCCCTCCCCATCGCCGTTGACCGCCGGCCGCCGCCGCCTGGCAAGTTCGGGACGAGCCCAAGCTCGCCCCGCGCCCCCGTTGACCGCTTCGACCCCGCGTGGGCTTGGCCCGGCCAGTGCCCAAATTGCCAAGCAGGCCCGATCCAGCCGCCCCCCTCTGCTGCCTCACCTCCGAGCCGGGCCTTGGCCCAGGGTGAGCAGACCCCTTCCCCTCCCCTGTGCATTATTTGGGCTAGACAGATTCGGCCTGTGTGGTTTTTTTTCCAGATCTGCGATTTATCTTTATCCAGTGCATTTCAGATTTTGCAGAAAAACCCTCCATGTTCATGCATCAATAATTAATTAACCGTGCATCGGATTTAAACAAACTTTATATGTAAATTGCTTAGAAAATTGTGTAGATTAATAATATGTCATTTTCATCCCATGTTAAAATGTTTAACTTGCTGTTTATTTAAATTTGCTAATATGCCATGTTAAAATGCTTTATCTCATAACTAAATAACCGTAACTCGAATTAAATGTTCTTTATATGTAAATGGGGTGGAAAAATGACTAGATTAACATGGTCCACTTTATGTTGCTGTTTAACAACTCTAAAATTGTGTTTAGGGCAGAACAGTACCGAATCTAAAATATTGCTCATGGGGATTTTCCGAATTGTTGCTTCTTATTTCCGCCTCATTTAAACTTGCCTAAATAGCTAGTTTAATTATGCTTCACCTCTTGCCATGTTTAACAACATCTAATATTGTTGTGTACCTAACCGAGATCAAACTAAATAAGTGTTGTGGTGTTCCGTCAATATGCAACTCGTTGCATATTGAGCTCCACTTAACTTGTAGTGTTGTTTGTGCATATTGCCATGCCATGCCTCATTAAACCGGACATGCATCATATTTGTTTGTGCATCATGCCATGTTTATGCTTGTGCATTTATCATGTTGTTTGTTTCTTTCCGGTGTTGCTTCTCGGTTCCGGTAATGTTGCGATTGTGAGGATTCGTTCGACTACTTCCGTTCGTTCTTCTTCATGGACTTGATCTTCTTCCTTGCGGATTTCGTGCAAGATGACCATACCCTCGAAATCACTTCTATCTTTGCTTGCTAGATGCCGCTCTTTTGCTATGCCTATGCTACGATGCCTACCACTTGCTATATCAAGCCATCCCAAATTGCCATGTCAGCCTCTAACCTTTTGCACCCTTCCTAGCAAACCGTTGTTTGGCTATGTTACCGCCTTGCTCAGCCCTCTTATAGCGTTGTTAGTTGCGGTGAAGTTGAAGTTTGTTCCTTGTTGGAACATGGAGATGTTGTTCCTTGTTGGAACATGTTTACTTGTTGGGATATCACAATATATCTTATTTAATTAATGCATCTATATACTTGGTAAAGGGTGGAAGGCTCGGCCTTATGCAGTGTGTTTTGTTCCACTCTTGCCGCCCTAGTTTCCGTCATATCGGTATTATGTTCCCGGATTTTGCGTCCCTAACGCGTCGGGTGATTTATGGGACCCCTTGACAGTTTGCTTTGAATAAGACTTTTCCAAAAAGGCCCAACATTGGTTTTACCATTTGCCTCACCACCACCTACCTTTTCCCTTGGGAGTCGCTCTCTCGAGGGTCATCTTTATTTAGCCCCGGGCGGTGCTTCTCTAAGTGCTGGTTCGAACCGAGCTGCCTGCGGGGCCACCTTGGGGCAACTTGAGGGTTGGTTTTACTCGTAGCTAGTCTCATCCGGTGTTTCCCTGAGAACGAGATATGTGCAGCTCCTATCGGGATTGTCGGCGCATCGGGCGGTCTTGCTGGTCTTGTTTTATTGCTGTGAAATGTCTTGTAGCCGGGATTCCGAGACTGATCGGGCTTCCCGGGGAGAAGGTCTATTCTTCGTTGATCGCGAGAGCTTATCATGGGCTAAGTTGGGACACCCTGCAGGTTTGAACTTTCAAAGCCGTGCCAGCGGTTATGTGGCGATGGGAATTTGTTAATGTCCGTTGTAGAAAACCCGAAGTTGATCTTAATTAAAATACACCAACGCGTGTGTAACCGTGATGGTCTCTTCTCGGCGGAGTCCGGAAGTGAACACGGTGTTGGAGTTATGTTTGGCGTAAGTAGTTTCAGGATCACTTCTTGATCATAGTTGTTCGACCGTGCTTTGCCTCCTCTTCTCGCTCTCTTTTGCGTATGTTAGCCACCATATATGCTAGTCGCTTGCTGCAGCTCCACCTCACTACCCTGTCCTACCTTTAAGCTTAAATAGTCTTGATCTCATGGTGTGAGATTGCTGAGTCCCGTGACTCACGATACTTCAAAACCAGTTTGCAGTGCCGATAAAACCGTGCGGTGATGGACCCGAGCTCAAGGAGGAGCTCGATGAAGATCTTGTTCATTGTGTTGTTTCGTTTGAGTTGATCAAGAGTGGAGCCAGTTGGGACGATCGGGGATCTGTGTAGCATTTGGGGTAGTCTTCTTTTATTTTGGTTCCGTAGTCGGACCTTGATTGTATCGGTATGATGTAATGTTTTACTCATGTATTGTGTGAAGTGGCGATTGTAAGCCAACTATGTATCTCTTTTCCCTTATGTATTACATGGGTTGTGTGAAGATTACCTCACTTGCGACATTGCTTTCAATGCGGTTATGCCTCTAAGTCGTGCTTCGACACGTGGGAGATATAGCCGCATCGAGGCGTTCAAGTTGGTAATCGAGCCTTCCCGACTTAGGAGCCCCTACTTGATTGTTTGTTTGGCGTTGTTGAGTCTAGAATGGAAAATGTTTTGAGTCTTAGGATTATATATATCGGAGAGTAGGATTCTTTTACTCCCCACCCTTCGTCGCTCTGGTGAGGTCTCTGACGTAGAGTTTTGACTTTTCTCTCCTCAAATTTCACTAAATTTTTTTAGGATCACGTGGGTATCTTGGAATCGTTCGATGGTTTTGTGACGAGAACATTGTTCTTGGTGCCTCGACATTTAGGGGTTGTGGCGGTGTCCCGGGAGTTGAGCTCCGAGGTGTTGTCGTCACAATTTTATCGTTGCGATTCTGGAATACCTGAGTTTTGCCGACATCGAAATATCTTTTGTGCGTTGTTGGTGAGATAACCCCGATAGCCCGATCTTTGTGGCGAGTCGGGAGTATTGCCATGACTTGTATAACGGATGTTTTTCAAGGTCGAGGTACACGATTTCGAGGATTTCTTGGTTATGTGTTGACGGATGGATACAATTGGATCTAGGTATTGTTAGTTTGGGTGATATATTTTGTGTCCCTGATCCCCAACACCAGATTGCATAACCAGAAAGTTTCGGAGTTTATAGGTGGGAATTCAAGTAGCTCCTAGAATATCTTTCCGATGGATGTATGATTTGAGATTGGGGTTCAACGTTTAGTGGTCCGCCCATTCACGGTCGATTCACATGGTCGCGAGGCGTCTTAAAGAATCCTTGGCTATGCTGATTCGGGGACGTCTTGTTTGTCATTCGTGACGTCCGCTATACGTCGTGTCCGTGTGGGCCCCACCACGAACACTTTGGGCGAAATCTCTATCATGTGTTTGTTCCGGCTCATTCTTGAAGCCAATCCTTTGTTTTTGTTTTGTTTTGTGGTATTCAAGTTGCTTCAATGCCAAGGGTTGATTCCATACCTTATTCTAAATGGTGTTCTCATATTTCTATGTGAATACTAATCCTTTTTGATCACTGAGCTTGTCATGTTAATTCTTTTCCAACCGGCGTGCTTCTCTTCAAATGAATCCGATCATTCCAACATTTGCGAGATCAATTCTAAGTTTTTCTCAACGGTGTTCGTTTCATCCGACCCAAGTTGTTTTGATTTCCCACCCTCCCACCCTTTTTCTTCAAGGACTCAGATTTCTTAATCAAGTATCCATTTTTATTGAGTGAAGTTTCTTCATTCTTTTCCTTTAATGTTTTATCCGGTGATTTCTCACGAAGACGCTAAGGAAGCTTTAACCTTATCATTGTTCCATTCTAATTTTCTTCTCCGGCGGACTCAAGTCAAGTTTTCAGTGTTGATCGTATTCTTTTCATCATTTCAAATGCTTTCTCATGTCGGTGCATCTCTTAATCATCCACTTCTCGCTATTTAATTGTTCCGCAGTGTTGAAGATATCTCAGAAGATTCTAGTTTCCATTCTCAATTCACTCAAGTTCTTTTGAGGATGCTATCTCATTCAAGCCATTTAACTCTACCGGTGCAATATCTATTTCAAACAATTGTTCAACGGTGGTTCTTTTGAGTGGGCCCTAACCCACAGGTCTTTTTCCAGGACCTTACCTGACTCTTCTAATTTTCCGGAGTTATTCTCAAATTCTTTGCAAAGTTTGACGTAAGAATGAATTATCATCAGTCTTGGTTTTCACCAAGATCTTCCAAATTATTTTCATTGTTGGTTCAACCTTCCTAATTTTCATTCCGGAGTGCTTCAATAATTCATGGTGATGTTCTCGTCGTCATTCTCTAATTTTGAAGACCGAAGAAGAGTTTCTCTTAAATCTCGCTCCTTTCTCTTCAAGAATTATGGTTCTAGCTTCGCGCCATCCTCATAAGTGTTTTGATTGTGAGAATTCTTTTAACCCACCCGGAGCATTTCAGGAGTCTTTTCAGTTTGATTCTTCGGAGCCCATCATCTCAGAATTACTCATTCAAGCGTTCAACTCTGGTTTTCCAAATCTCACCGGTGCATCGTCGAAATATCCTCTAATCAGTTCATGATCTCTTCGTTCTAATGTATCTAAAGTTTGTCAAGCATCTTTTTTCGTTTTACAATTCTTTCCGGTGAATTGTGCTTTTGCTACGTTCATTCTCAATTATTATGGTGGTTTGTTCAAGAGTTCTCTTCCTTCGTTATCATATAGACTCATTCGTTCTTTCCAATCCTACCGGTGGTTCGTTGAAGACCTTCTCAAGTTCGCGCCATATCTATCTTAATCCTTTCTACGAGAATAAGTAGTATGCCAAATCCATTGCTTGTCATCAATTTAATTGGTGAAGGATGAGCATAATGTAATTCTTATTCTTGTTTCATCGAGTAAGTTCAATTCCTTATTCCGGAGGATCATCAAAATTCTTGATTTCATTTGTTCATCTTTTCTTTCCGGAGTTCCAACTTTTCTCGGTTATATCATTTCAAAGCTTCATCTTATCACTACAAGGCTTCACCTTGTGTTTTCAACTTCTCTTTCTTTCTATCCCACTTTTGGTTACCGGAGTTTATCATGGAGGTTCTACATGGTGGTTCGTCAAGGATTCCTTTCATTCTTCAATTGTTCCTCAAGTTTTCTCTCGGAGTTATGATCCGTCAAGCTATACTCTAAAATAAACATGGTGCTCAACACATGTTTTGTTTTGAGGAGTTCAAGCATTCTTCTTCTTGCATTTCGAAGTGCAATTCGTTCTACCTTATCATTTGAGGTGGTGTTATGTCATTCTCGACAATTTGAGTTCGTGTTTCATGATTCACATGTCGTCAAGAATGAGGTATTTTAAATCCATCAATCTCTTCATTGGACTTATCTTGGGCTATATTTCACCTAAAGCTTTCCCTAAGGATTGATGCTATTTATGGTGCTTATTAATGACCCAAGTTCTTCATTTGTCCTCCCGGTGAAACAAGTTTCTCGTCTCCTTGTTGATATCAATCCAATCATTTGTTTCCGTTGGTGGCAGAAGCTCACCTCATAATGTGGAGATGTTTCCATAAGCCCACTACAAGCTTATTCATTTCGTTGTTGGTTTTCCAACAACTCCGTTCAATTCTTCTTTGCAAGGGTGCTTTTCCAAGTTCATTTGTGGCAGAAGTTGTCATTTTCTTCTCCATTCCTTTATTCCAACGACCTATCTTCATTTTTCTTCCAGAGGCATTGTGATGTTGCACTCTTCGACCCATCATCTTTCTTTTGTCAAGATCATGTTCTTTTTCTTGCTTATCCATTTAACCGGAGTGTCATGTTTTCCATTCAAGTTTTCTCATCTTATCAAGTTTTGCCTGCTTCCTCAATAGGAGAGCTGTCTGAAATCTTTCTTACCCCTTGAGTTTTTTTTTCAATAGTTCCGGAGGCAGTATGTTGTTGATTTCATCAAGTATCATCCCATCTTCTCTAGTTCAGGTTATATTCCTTCCATGCTCAATCGGAGTGCTGCCCGAATTCTTTCTCTCTCATCTTGTTTTAAACGGAGTGGTTTCGAATTCTATCTTGTCCATTAAACTCTTGATTCATGCCTTTTCAACTTTCAAGTTATCGTAATGTTCCTTGTTCCTCTTTTCTAACGGATTGTTTGCATTCTCGTTCATCTTCGTTGTTTTCTTTCTTTCATTTTGCTCAACCTCTCAAGGTTCTTTGGTTTCACTCGTTCGTCAAAGAAGCAACTTACTTTACCTCTTATCTTCCTCTTCCTTTTCCCTCCGGTGCCATCCTAGATCTCGGGACGAGATCCTCTCGTAGTGGTGGAGTGTTGTAACACCCCGGATACAACTTTCCATATTCGTAACTCCGACTCTTGCCCTTTCCGGAGATGTGATTTATTATTTCCTTCGTGGTTGGGTTTTGTTTGTTGTTTTGCTTTTTGTTCTTGTTATGCATCTCATCTCATGGCATCATCTGCATTTCATCCGCATGTTTTTCAAAACTTGCATCCGTTCGGGTTCCGCCGGTTCTCTCCGTTGTCCGTTCCGAGTTCGGATACACTTGCACGCTACCGCTGCACTCCAAATATTATTTTATTAGTGGCATAAAATGTTCTCGGAATGGGTTGCAACTTGTCATGCGGTCTTATTATAGTGTAGACAGGCCGCCTGCCAAGTTTAAATCGCATTCGGAGTTCGTTTGGCTGCCCAACCGTTATATTTGTAACCGGGATATAGCCGGTATTTTCGTCGGATGTTTCGGTCTCCGAAATCGTGCCGGGCCCTCCCTCTCTCTTCTCCCCCTCGCAGCCCACCCGCAGCTCACCTAAAAACCCCCCTCTTTTCCTGATCGTCGGATCGCGATCGGAGGCTCCGAAACCCCCCAAAACTCCCCAAACCCTAATCCCTAGGCCTCCCTGCTATATATAGCAGCCCCCCTTGTCATTTTTGGGCCTTCTCCTCCCTCCTCCTCGAAATCCGTGCCCCCCAATCATCAGCGCCGCCGCCTCCTCCATTTCCGCGCCTCCACAGCTCCCCTGCCGCCACTTGGCGCCAGCCATTAGCTGCTTGCCACACTGAGGCGTCGCCCGGCCACCAAGGCGTCGCCACGCCCTCCCCCAGCGCCCACTTCGCCGAGGCCCGCGGAAGCCCATCCGCAGCCCGCCTCGGGCGATCTGGGCCCCTGCTGGCCCGCATCGCCGCCCGTCGCCCGCAGCTCCTCCCGTTCGCCTCACCGCCTCCCTTGCGCCTCGCGCCGCCCCGCCCGCGGCAGCCGCCGCCGAGAGTGGTGCGGCCGTCCGCCAGCGACCCCAGGCCAGCTCCGCCTTGCTCCCTCTCTCCCCGTCGTCTCTCTCTCTCTCGTCGTCTCTCTCTCCCCCCAGAGTCGCCGCTGCCTCGCCGGTGTCTCGGAGCTCCTCGTCGCCCGACCCTCGCCGCCGCCCGCCCGCCCGTCATCGCGGATCTGGCGCCCGTGTCGGATCCGCTTGATCCCCGTCATCCCGGCCTTCGCCCTCGCGGCGCCCTCCCCATCGCCGTTGACCGCCGGCCGCCGCCGCATGGCAAGTTCGGGAGGAGCCCGAGCTCGCCCCGCGCCCCCGTTGACCGCTTCGACCCCGCGTGGGCTTGCCACCACGCCAAAAAGCCAGGCCATCCAACCGCGCCCCTCTGCCTGGCCTCACCTCCGAGCCGGGCCTTGGCCCAGGGTGAGCAGACCCCTTCCCCTCCCCTGTGCATTATTTGGGCTAGACAGATTCGGCCTGTGTGGTTTTTTTTCCAGATCGGCGATTTATCTTTATCCAGTGCATTTCAGATTTTGCAGAAAAACCCTCCATGTTCATGCATCAATAATTAATTAACCGTGCATCGGATTTAAACAAACTTTATATGTAAATTGCTTAGAAAATTGTGTAGATTAATAATATGTCATTTTCATCCCATGTTAAAATGTTTAACTTGCTGTTTATTTAAATTTGCTAATATGCCATGTTAAAATGCTTTATCTCATAACTAAATAACCGTAACTCGGAATTAAATGTTCTTTATATGTAAATGGGGTGGAAAAATGACTAGATTAACATGGTCCACTTTATGTTGCTGTTTAACAACTCTAAAATTGTGTTTAGGGCAGAACAGTACCGAATCTAAAATATTGCTCATGGGGATTTTCCGGAATTGTTGCTTCTTATTTCCGGCCTCATTTAAACTTGCCTAAATAGCTAGTTTAATTATGCTTCACCTCTTGCCATGTTTAACAACATCTAATATTGTTGTGTACCTAACCGAGATCAAACTAAATAAGTGTTGTGGTGTTCCGTCAATATGCAACTCGTTGCATATTGAGCTCCACTTAACTTGTAGTGTTGTTTGTGCATATTGCCATGCCATGCCTCATTAAACCGGACATGCATCATATTTGTTTGTGCATCATGCCATGTTTATGCTTGTGCATTTATCATGTTGTTTGTTTCTTTCCGGTGTTGCTTCTCGGTTCCGTAATGTTGCGATTGTGAGGATTCGCTCGACTACTTCCGTTCGTTCTTCTTCATGGACTTGATCTTCTTCCTTGCGGATTTCGGGCAAGATGACCATACCCTCGAAATCACTTCTATCTTTGCTTGCTAGATGCCCGCTCTTTTGCTATGCCTATGCTACGATGCCTACCACTTGCTATATCAAGCCATCCCAAATTGCCATGTCAGCCTCTAACCTTTTGCACCCTTCCTAGCAAACCGTTGTTTGGCTATGTTACCGCTTTGCTCAGCCCTCTTATAGCGTTGTTAGTTGCGGTGAAGTTGAAGTTTGTTCCTTGTTGGAACATGGAGATGTTGTTCCTTGTTGGAACATGTTTACTTGTTGGGATATCACAATATATCTTATTTAATTAATGCATCTATATACTTGGTAAAGGGTGGAAGGCTCGGCCTTATGCCCGTGTTTTGTTCCACTCTTGCCGCCTAGTTTCCGTCATATCGGTATTATGTTCCCGGATTTTGCGTCCCTAACGCGGTCGGGTGATTTATGGGACCCCTTGACAGTTCGCTTTGAATAAGACTTTTCGGCAAGGCCCAACATTGGTTTTACCATTTGCCTCACCACCACCTACCTTTTCCCTTGGGAGTCGCTCTCTCGAGGGTCATCTTTATTAGCCCCGGGCCAAGGCTTCTCTAAGTGCTGGTTCGAACCGAGCTACTGCTGGGGCCACCTTGGGGCAACTTGAGGTTGGTTTTACTCGTAGCTAGTCTCATCCGGTGTTGCCACGAGAACGAGATATGTGCAGCTCCTATCGGGATTGTCGGCGCATCGGGCGGTCTTGCTGGTCTTGTTTTATTGCTGTGAAATGTCTTGTAGCCGGGATTCCGAGACTGATCGGGCTTCCCGGGGAGAAGGTCTATTCCTTCGTTGATCGCGAGAGCTTATCATGGGCTAAGTTGGGACACCCTGCAGGGTTTGAACTTTCAAAGCCGTGCCAGCGGTTATGTGGCAGATGGGAATTTGTTAATGTCCGGTTGTAGAAAACCCGAAGTTGATCTTAATTAAAATACACCAACGCGTGTGTAACCGTGATGGTCTCTTCTCGGGAGTCCGGAAGTGAACACGGTGTTGGAGTTATGTTTGGCGTAAGTAGTTTCAGGATCACTTCTTGATCATAGTTGTTCGACCGTGCTTTGCCTCCTCTTCTCGCTCTCTTTTTATGTATGTTAGCCACCATATATGCTAGTCGCTTGCTGCAGCTCCACCTCACTACCCTGTCCTACCTTTAAGCTTAAATAGTCTTGATCTCGCGGGTGTGAGATTGCTGAGTCCCGTGACTCACAGATACTTCAAAACCAGTTTGCGGTGCCGATAAAACCGTGCGGTGATGGACCCGAGCTCAAGGAGGAGCTCGATGAAGATCTTGTTCATTGTGTTGTTTCGTTTGAGTTGATCAAGAGTGGAGCCAGTTGGGACGATCGGGGATCTGTAGCATTTGGGGTAGTCTTCTTTTATTTTGGTTCCGTAGTCGGACCTTGATTGTATCGGTATGATGTAATGTTTTACTCATGTATTGTGTGAAGTGGCGATTGTAAGCCAACTATGTATCTCTTTTCCCTTATGTATTACATGGGTTGTGTGAAGATTACCTCACTTGCGACATTGCTTTCAATGCGGTTATGCCTCTAAGTCGTGCTTCGACACGTGGGAGATATAGCCGCATCGAGGGCGTTTCACTGCCGCCTCAGAACTAGCTCCAACTGGGTACCCTTTCTTCGCGCTGTTCTTCTACTGCGGGCTCTGCCCGCCTTTCTCTGAATTTTTCTGTGACATCATGAACACCTACGGGTTCCGCCTCCTTGACTTTCCCCCCAATGCTGTTCTGACCATGGCGGTTTTCGCACATCTCTGCGAAAACTTTGTCGGAGTCCATCCAAACGTAGCCCTTTTCCGCCACTTCTTCATGCCCCGAGTTGAGAGAGGAGAGCCACTTGCCGGAGGAATTGCTTGGATCTCAAGGATTGGCAAGAAGGAAGCCTATCTGGAGGGAGAGCTCCGCAGCAAGTGGGAGGAGGGAGGGCGATCGGTGTTGGATTGTTGAGGAGAACCCGCAGCCTTTACCGCCAGCGCCAAACCCCAATAGTGCGCGCAATGATTGGAGTAATGTGGCCCGGAAGATGCTAGATTGAAGATTGCCACACCGGATCTTGCGCCTCGGGGTTGCCGGGCTCACCGTGAGGCACCGCTGGCGCAGACTTCCTTCGCCACCGATTGCCCCTGCGGAGAGGAGGAGACCTGCTTGGGAGTTCCGAACGCGGCGGATATCATGAGGCTGCGCCGGGCCTCAACTTCAATTTCACTGTCTTGGAACTTGACGCGATGCTCTTGGAGCTGTTCAAGCCTCGATCTGATCATCCCGAGATGTTTAGGTTGCCGAGGGTGTCGTTCCACTGTGCAACAATTCCTCGCTCGACCGCATCCGTGCAATGATGCATTGTCGACTCGCATGGAATTGTCCCAACCTGCAAGAGCCTGCAGATGACGTCGTCACGGGAGTTCTTTGACAGCTGGTAGAAGTGCCATCCGCCCGATGAGCAGAGGGCCTCACCGTGACACCACCGATGACGAGATGCGCGATCGCCACCAGCTGGAAGAGGCGGCAGCGGCCGCTGCCAGGGCGAGTTCGGATTCACCGTGGAGGAGGCAGAGGCAGCAGAGGCGGCAAGCCTTGTCGGCGAAGGAGTTTGCGGCAAGGAAGAGCTTGCCGAGCTCGAGGCTGAGTCGAGCGAGCCACGAGGGCGCCTCCTCCCACCTTCAAGCAGCTTGCCATGAGCAGAGCCCCAGCTCCACCAAGAAGGCGTCTTCGCAAGGCCGGAGACGAGGGGCGGCAGACGGGCAACAGCAGCCAGCACCGCCCCGCGCGCGCCACTCCACGCGGCAAGCACTGCTGCCAGGAGCACCTCACGCCAAGAAGCAAGAATCGGCGCGGGCCTCCCGTGCCACCGCTGCTGCCCCCGCCAAGCGGCCAAGGGAACCCACTCCTCCGCCTCGTCGCACCGGAGGCGAGCCAGAATTTGATCTCTCCGCGCTCAGCTCCGACGAGGAAGAAGAAGAAGAGTAAGATTCCTTGTTGTACTTGTATTTCTTCGACTTTGTTGCTTTGTCTTGTATCTGATTTGCTTCATTCTGAACCCATTCCTTTTCAGGACGCTGGCCCAGAGAGCGTCGAAGAGAGCCAAGGCCCCGGTGATTGTCATCGAGGACGAACCCATCGCGGCAGCAGGAGGCGCGTCCGAGACCTCCTTGCCGGACCCGGCAACTCTTCCCCAAAGCAGCCCCCAACGCAGCCCCCAGCGTAAGTATATGGTTTACTTCTTGCTTTCAGGCGTGCATGGGTGCTCTTTCTTTGCTGATATCTGACTGCTGGTTTGTGTAGGAGCAGAGCAGCCCCACCAGGAGTGCCCTGAAGCCGCTCCTGACATGCCATCTGCTTCAACTACACCGCCAAGGGAGGATCCCCCGGCAAGGGAGCGTTCTCCGGCAAGGGAGACTTCTCCGGCAAGGGACAATTCTCCGGCAAGGGATGGCACCAGCGACCCTCCGGTGGTTGAGACCACGGCTGCAGATCCTAGCACAGGTAATCCTCTTGCTTGAAAACTCCCCTTGTGTTCTTCTTCTTCTGATTTTCTTTTTGAATATCTGCTTGACTTTTCTTCATTTTCTGGTCGTCAGATCCATCTGCTACAGAGCCAATGGAGAACGAGGTCGCCGGCGAGGAGGACGCGCGCGGCAACACTGACGACGCCGCCGCCATCGAAGAGGAGGCTGGTGCTAACGAGCCCGCCGGCGAAGAGGCCGCCAAGGCTGCTGCCGCAGAGGCTGGCGAGGGGTCCGGCGATCGCACTGACGGCCCTGAGGCCGCAGGAGCGTCAGGCGCTACACCGACCGCCGATCCCTCCGCCGCTGCTGCAGTGTCAGGCTCCGAAGAGCCCCAGCCCGGCGCCTATCTGAAGGCCGGCGATGGCATCTTCATCAAGCTCCCCTGGGCGTCGAGCTCCAGGGCGCCGGTCGAAGGAGAGACCTTTGACGAAGAGCTGCTCGCCTCCGCTGGCCTGACGTTGGTCGATGCGCCAAGCAGCAGCAGCAGCGAGTCTGAGGAGGAGCAGCTATTGCGGAAGCTGCTGTCGCTCTACCGCGCCCGACAAGCCAAGCTGGAATCCCGGGAAGCGCTTGTCGCGAAGGCGGGAGCAGACATCGAGAAGCGCGCGGAGGAGCTCCGGGGCCTCAACCAAGAAGCTCTCCGGAGCTTGGCAGAAGAGCGGGAGCGACTCACCGAAGAGCGCAAAGCCTTCATCCTCGAGAAGGCTGAAGTTGAAGAGCAACAGCGGCTTGCCGCCGAGAAGCTATCTGCGCAGGAAGGCGAGTTGGCGCAGCGGAAGATCAATCTTGACAGCCATGAGGAGGAGCTTGCCGCGCGCGAGCAAACATTTGGCGGGGCTCTCAAGGAAGCAAAGGATACCGCCGCAGCTGCCGAGGCTGCCAAGAAGGAGCTGGAGACGAAGGTGACGCAGCTGGAGGCCGATCTCAAGGCGAGCGGCGAGGAGCTTGCTGCACTCAAGCATGAGCGCGAGAAGGACGCCTACACTCTTGGCGAGCTGCAGGGCCGTCTCGCCGAGAGGAGCAAGGAGCTCAGCGCCGCCAAGGACTCTAACGCCTATCTCGAGCTGAAGCCGACTACTTTGATTCAGACGCTGGACAGCGCCAGGGAGCGGGAGGTGGCCTTGTTGGAGAAGATCAAAGCCGACGAGGCGCTGTTGGCAAGTGCTACTGCCGCCCAGAACACCTTCAGGGAGAATGTGGAGCACTGGACCGAAGGTCTCGTGGATGTTGCCGCGGCCATCGACAGGGAGCTAGCGGAGCTGGGGATGGTAGATCTTGGGTATTCTTCTGATGAGCACCTCCAGCCCAGCGCCAAGCTCAGCTTGTTCTTCAAAGGCGTGGTGACGGCCCTCCAGCGACTCCGGGAAGAGATCCCAAAGCAGCTGGCCGACGAGTCGCGCCAGATCTGCGAGAGCTCTTCAAGGTGCCGATGAAGGTGGCCTTCCGCAATCCAGGCCTCAACCTCACCAACGCCCTCAAGTCCTTGCCGCGGATGCTGATGTGGAGGCTCAAGACCCTTGTCGCACCCATTGTGGACAGGGTGAGCGGGATCAAGAGGGTCGAGGCGATCGCGTGAGACTAGGTCGCCTGCTTTTCTCTTTCCTTGTCGCTTTGTTGATCACGTTATGAGAACAATCTATTAGAGCTGCGACAAGCTATCTTGTAATATAACTTTATTTTGGGTAGTGATTGCTATGTTATTTCCTTTACTTGATTCCTTCCTTTGTATGTTTTGCCCTCGCGCTTAGGGAACTTGTCGTAGCAGCACCTTAGTCATGAGCGCCGAGTCTTGGACGTCGAGCAGACTTCTTTGGCGGTGCCGCTACCGACAAGCAACCTTGTCGCGACTAGTTGCAGCTCACTTAAGTTGTTGAGCGGACTCGAAACAAAGTAAGGGTGCAACTAGCTACGAGTTGGTTCCTCCGCGCACAGGTTTTCCATACAAAGTACGGTCGTTCGAGGAAGATAACTTAAAAAAATTTAAAGCTGACTGCTCAAGCTTTAGCAACTTTGCTTTTCTGTCGTTTGCTTCCCGGTAAGACGAAACTTCCTCGAGCGACGCTTGGTCCACAGCATCATCTTCTCCTTCCCCCCCGACAAACTTGTGGGCGAGGGAACCTTCCTTTCTTTGAGAAAGAGAAAGAAGAGAAAATAAAGATATGGAGCCTTATGGCTCGTTATTGCTTACCGGGGTAGGTGTTGCACAAAGTGTCAGATAACGCATGCAATAATAAATTAGAAAGCATGAAATTGACAAGATGTGCGGAGAACATTAGCTTTACTTATGCACGGGGTCTGCGCCCGGCTTTTTACAAAGGATTACATGCAACATCGGCAAGACTTGTACAAAAGGTGGTTGCCGGAACAGGTTCCGGCAATCTGCTTCTGGTAAAACTTACGAAGATGCTCAATGTTCCGGAGTTGCTCACGGAATGCCATCTTCGGTCTCAAAGCGGACAGCGCCAGCCTAGTGACTCGTCTCACCCGTAAGGGCCTTCCCACTTCAAGCGTCAACTTGTTGGAATTCTTGGCGGACTGAACGCGCCGAAGAACAAGGTCGCCTTCCTCGAGACTTCTGGCACTAACTTTGCGGCTATGGTAGCGGCGCAAACCTTGCTGGTATCGAGCAGCTCGAACAGCAGCGTGAAGACGGTCCTCCTCAAGGAGCAGTGCGTCATCTTGTCACAACTGCTCTTGCTCGAGCTCATCATAAGCGAGCACTCGAGGTGACCCGTATACGAGTTCCGTGGGGAGAACTGCCTCTGCTCCATAGACTAGAGCGAAAGGTGTCTGGCCAGTGGCTCGATTTGGTGTCGTCCTGATCGACCAAAGAACCACCGGCAGCTCTTCAATCCAGTTTCTTCCGCACTTGTGCAGCCTGTCGAAAGTTCTGGCCTTGAGTCCGCGCAGCACTTCAGCATTCGCCCTCTCCGCTTGACCGTTACTTCTCGGATGAGCAACAGAAGCGAAGCAGACCTTGGCGCCAAGATCTTGGACGTACTGCATGAAGGTGCGGCTTGTGAATTGCGTGCCGTTGTCGGTGATGATCCTGTTAGGGATTCCGAAACGGCAAACAATCGACCAAGAACTTGATCTTGTCGTGGCTGTCACCTTCCTCATCGCTTCCACTTCCGGCCACTTTGTGAACTTGTCGATTACAGCGTACAAGTACTCAAAGCCCCGACAACTTCGGGAAAGGGGCCGAGGATGTCGAGCCCCGCACCAAAAATGGCCAGGATAAAGGGATCGTCCGGAGAGCTTGAGCTGGTTGGTGTATCTTCTTGGAATGGAACCGCACGCTTCACACTTGGTTACTTGTGCGATTGCATCACGGAGGGCCGTCGGCCAAAAGAAACCTTGTCGGAATGCTTTGCGGCAAGTGCTCTTCGCCAATGTGGTGACCACATATGCCTCCATGTATCTCTCGCCAACAGCTTTTGTCCGCCTTCCCGATGAATACACTTCAATTTCACACCGTTGAGTGTTCTTACATGCAGTGTCTTTGTCGACAAACTGGTACATACTTGACTGCCGGGCTACTCTTTCCGCTTCTTCTTGCTCTTCGGGAAGCTCTCCTGTCTGAAGGAAATGGACAATCTGATGTGCCCATGCTGGAGCTTGCGGCTCGACAACAAGGACTAAAGGCACATCTGCTGCTGCGGGAACATCCGCTTCTACAGTGAGAACCTGCGGTTTAGCCGGAGCTTGACGTTCCCCGGCAAGCTTGCCGGAGCAAAACTTGTCGGGAGCGTCTGCTTCAACGGAACGAACCCTAGGGCTCGCCGGAGCAGACTGCTCCTCAGCACTCTTGGTGTTGATCTTGGGGATCTTCTTGGCGGCGGCTTCGGGGAGCTCTGCCGGAAAATAGTCACCAGAAATCAACTTCCTCTTCTTGTTCTGTCCAGTTGATGGCGTTACAGACGGTTGAGTCAGCTTGAGCACAAAGATCCCTGGTTCCACAGGTAACTTAAGTCGCGGCGCGACTTTGACAGCCATCAGCAATGTCGCTCGAGCTCTTGGAACATATTCCATCTCAGAGGCCGTCAAGTGCTCTTCTAGCTTTCTCACTTCATCAACATAGGCTTCCATCAACGGACTCGATAATCCTTGTTCACTTGGCGGACGACAAGTGTGAGTCACCCCGACAATGAGCTTCTTGATCCCAAGGTCCATCATGATCTCGAGACCGCAAGCAAACCTTCATACTCTGCATTATTGTTTGTTGCTTGCTCCTTGGGAAAGTGCATCCGGACTATGTACTTGAGGTGCTCTCCGGTGGGTGCAACAAGCAACACGCCCAAGACCGGCGCCTTGCAGCGAGAAGGCACCATCAAAGTACATGAGCCACTCTTTGCTTGCCTCCTTGACGGGATGCTCGTTTCGAATTTCTTCATCTTGTGTTGGCGCCCATTCTGCTATGAACTCTGCCAATGCTCTGCTTTGGATAGTTGAAGTGCTTTCAAATTTGAGGCTAAAGCTTGACAGTTCCAAGGCCACTCGACAATCCTGCTGTTGCTTCGGATTTTGCAAGATCCTCTTCAGCCGAAAGCGAGTGGCGATCGTAATCTCATGTGCTTGGAAGTAATGGCGCAGCTTTCTCGAGGCCATGAGAAGGCCGAAAAGCAATTTCTGCACACCAGAGTACCTTGACCTAGCCCCCTGCAGAAGGGAGCTGACAAAGTAAACTGGGCGCTGCACCATTCTCTTCTGCACCTTCTCGCACGCCTGCGCAGATCCATCTTTGTCGGGACCAGAGCTTGCCGGTGAAGTCCCTTGCTTGTCGCTGGATGCATCTGCCATGGTTGCCGGCTCATCATCCGCCTCCCTCTCCGCTACTAACGCAGCACTAACCACTTGATTGGTTGCCGCTATATATAGCAACTTCTCTTGTGGCTTAGGTGCGACAAGTATTGGAGTGGAGGACAGTACCTCTTTAAGTCTGCAGCGCAGCCTCCGCTTCGAGTCCATTTCATTGGACCTGCCTTTTTCAAAATATTGAAAAATGGCGGGCGCGCCAGCAGACCTAGAGATAAACTCTCTTGAGAGCAGCTACGCAACCGCAAGTCTTCGTACATCCTTGGCGCTTTGGTGCTTCAATCTGCTCAATGGCCTTGATCTTGTCGGGATTGGCTTCAATTCCCGCTGAGACACGAAGAACCCAAGAAGCTTGCCGGAGGGGACTCCAAACACACACTTCTCGGGGTTGAGCTTGAGGTTGATCTTGCGCAGATTTGCAAAGGTTTCGTCTAAATCTTGAATCAGAGTCGCCTTGTCCTTGCTTTTGACCACTATGTCATCCATGTAGGCTTCCACATTTCTGTGCAATTGCGGCTCAAAAAGCGTCGTGGACTACTCTTGCAAATGTTGAACCAGCATTCTTTAAACCAAAAGGCATCCGTACGAAACAGTAGGTGCCACATGGGGTGATGAATGCGGTTTTCTCCTCATCCTCTTCTGCCATGAAGATCTGATGGTATCCTGAATATGCATCAAGAAATGAAAGCAAATCACATCCGGCTGTGGAGTCAACAATCTGGTCGATGCGCGGCCAGGGAAATGGGTCTTTGGGACAAGCTTTATTAACATCGGTAAAGTCGATACAAAGCCTCCATTTCCCGTTTGCTTTGTGCACGACTACAGGATTGGCCAACCACGTAGGATGGAGCACTCCTCTGACAAGGCCTGCTGCTTCCAACTTCTTGATTTCTTCTGCGATGAATTCTTGGCGCTCCACTGCTTGCTTCCTGACTTTCTGCTTGACGGGCCGCGCATGAGGACAGACGGCAAGATGGTGCTCAATTACTTCCTGGGAACACCGGGGATGTCAGACGGTTGCCATGCAAACATGTCGACGTTCGCCCGCAGGAAAGCAACGAGCGCGCTTTCCTATTTGGGGTCGAGTGGCATCGATGGTGAAGGTACCACCAGCGCCATCCTCCTTGGCGGACACCTTCTTGGTCTCTGGTGGAGCTGCCATCGTCTTCTTACACTTGCGGTGGAGCTCGATGGTGCGTCCTCGGCGGTAGCGCAGCACTCAAGAGGTGCGCTTGCGGAGTGGGCATCGAAACTCTTGCGGACTTGGTCTTCTTCTTCGCCCGGGAGCTTCAAGCGGGGAAGTGACTTGCGATCTGCTGCGGCTGCTGCTTCTCGGTAGATCTTGTCGGCGCAGATAAGAGCATCCTTCTTGTCGCCAGGACAGAGATGACACTTATCGGGCGGGCATCTTGACATGTTGTATGCATAGTGAGAGGCTGCCATGAATTTGGCGAGTCTTTGGGCGGCCAAGTATCCCATTGTAAGGCAATGGAAAGTCGGCAACGTCAAAAGTGACCCTCTCAGTTCTGAAGTTCAGCTCGCTGCCAAATGTTACCGGCAACGTGATCTTTCCCTTTGGCTTGCTCCTTCCCGGATTGATTCCTTGGAATGTGCGGTCTCTTGAGCTTCATTGTCGAGTGCAGGTTTCGAAGTACCGCTGAGGAGATCAGGTTCAAGCCGGCCCCGCCGTCAACTAGCATCTTAGTGACCTTGAGGTTGCGGATAGTTGGTGAAACCAACATCGGCAAGCACCCGACCGCAGTTATGCGATCAGGGTGGTCCTCAATATCAAAGATGATAGGCGTGCTGGACCACTTCAGAGGCTTGCGTGACTCGATGGATGGTTCTGCCGCATTGACTTTCCGCATCCACTGCTTGAGTTGGCGGTGCGAAGTATGCAGAGAAGCACCGCCGTCAACGCACAAGACCTCTGTGGCTTTCTGGAACTCTTGCTCGTCAGTCTCGTCATCATCCATATCCTCATCGTCGTCGTCATCTTCATCCTTGTCGCGGCCGCGGGGAGGTCTGTCTCCTTGCCGCTGCTTGGCCTTGCCGCGGCGTCCTCCCCGGCCGGGATGTTTCTTGCCGGATCCTCCAGCACCTTCCTGGGCCTTCTCCTTGTCGCGTCGCTCGTATTCAGCCTTCTGCTGCTCGACAAGCCGCTCGACCTTCTTGCAGCTCTGGAGGTCGTGACCCTTAGTGCGGTGGATCTTGCAGTACTGCTTGTTGGAGCCGTCCTCCTTGTCGGCGACTGCCATAGCCTGGCAGTTGGTGCCCGCGGCAACCTCCTTGCCGGAGTTACCAACTTTGGCTTTCTTGGCGCCACCTCCGTTGCCGGACTGCTCGACAACTAGCACATCTTTGCCTTTCTTTTTCCTGTTGTTCCGCCGCCGGTTCTTCTTTGCCGGGGCGGACCCCTCACTATCAGATCTTGCTGCTTCTGTATTCTCTCCGGGGAGTCTCCTCCCTTCCTCAGCACGTGCACACTTGTCGGCCAGGGCATATAGCTCACTGACGTCTCTGATCTTGCACATCGCCATCTCCTCCCACATCCTACGGTTTCGCGCGCTCGATGGAGCGCGCGATTACATGGCGGGTGGACATCCGGGATGTTGTGCCAGTCTGCGGCTGAATCTCTGAATGTACTTGCGAGGGCTCTCCTTCCTTCAGGCGAGCAAGTGAAGGTCGCTCTCTTGGCCATGAGGCTTGTGGCACTTTGTGAAGGCACCGACAAACTGATGGCATAGATCCGCCAAGAGGATATGGAGTTGTCCGGCAAGTGCATGAGCCAGATCGACATTGGGCTTGAGTACCGGCCGGAAGTAGTTGGCGTAATCTTGTCGTCTCGCCCCGCAGCTTGCACCGCAATGGTGTAGATCTTGAGAACTCCGACGGATCGTCTTGCCGTCGTGCTTCTCTCTCGTACATCGGCAGAAATTCTTCTTCTTGGGCCATTTGGACTTGCCACAGCTCACGAGTGAACGCAGGGCAACCTACAGCGTCGGCAAGTCGCTGGTTCCTCGGCGCATGCATGTCGACAGAGGGCCCGGTAGCGCTGGTCGGATTGACGCCGCTTCTTCTCTTGGCGCTTCGATGCGAGTTCGGCGTCTTCTTCTTGTCGTTCGTGAAGAACTTGGCGCGATCACGATGAGCTCGTGGATCGACAACGCGTGGAGTCGCTATCGAGGTGGATCCGGCGAGTCGGCGATCTTGGCCTTGGGCGGAGAGTGCATGGTGGTTGCACCCCACGGTTTAAATCGCCACCGGCTCGCGCCTTGTCGTCTGCCGCGGCAGCGATGCGTTCGGTTGTCGCGGAGTGTCGCCGTTAAGCGAAGCCGATGAGACTACGAATGGTGGCCTCCATTCATCCGACCTTGTCGGCTGTTGGAGGGTAATCTAAAGCGATTGAGCTCTGCCAAAGCTTCTGCTGGAGTGGTGGTGGCGATGGCGAGCGGCACGAGAGGCGGGATATGCTCGGACTCTAACTATGTTAGAAGGAGCGATATCCCGTCGAGCGACCGTGCCTCGCTTCGTACCAACCTGTTGGCGTGCATGTTGGCCTTGAGCATCTCGAGATCCACCAGCTCGATCTTGATCCAACGAGCGTATGGTACTTGTGAATACCATGATCTTTGTCGGTCCCGCGCCTCCGAGATGGGCGCGGTGCATGTCTGGACGCCGAGGTCTGCGCAGCCTTGTTCTTGGACTTGGCCGCACCGTGGACTCCCTCGTCGACGCCCGTTCTTCGCGGCGTCTACCCCACCACTTGTTTGCTCGGTGGTGGTGGGATCGGCGTGGACGGCTCCGCTGCCGCCGAAGCCTTCTTCTTCGGTGGCATGTCGATGAAGATGATGAAGACGCAGCTCGTGTGAACGCCGGATCAGGTTCACACAGCCTCGACGCCCCCTACCTGGCGCGCCAAAGATGTCGGGGAAGCTGATCTGACCCACGAACACCTATGGGACCGGCAGACCGAGCCCCTTTCGGTTCGGCGGGGGGCGGAGATCGCACGAAGAGCAGATCGAGGCGAAACACACGAGCAGATTACCCAGCTTCGGAGCTCTCCGGAGAGATAATACTCCTACTGCTGCATGTATGAGTGTATTTTGTTCTTGCTAGGGAGCGCCGAGTGCTACAAGACCTAGCGTGTGTATCTTCGGTTTGAGCCTTTGAACCCCCCTCTCGTTATGCATGGGCCTCCTTTTATATGCTCAAGGGGTCACCGATGTGGCAACGTGAACCAGGTAGAAATGGAAAAAGTGTGGTTGGTACAGCTACTTGTACAGTGTACCATACCTAACCACGACGGCAGGGACAAAAGCGTTAAATGCCCGTCTGCGTCGCCTAAACAGTGCAAACGAGGGACCGTCGAGCGCCACCGCCGCCACGATGGCGATCTTGTCGGCGCCGCTTGCCACCGCTCTCGCTGGCGCCTGACCTCTTGCCACGCGCCGAAAGGTCCTGGCGACACGTTGGTGGATGTCTTTGGGCGTAGGGAAAAGAGTGGTAGCCTGCCGCGGCAAGCGCCTTGCCGCGGTTGTTGACTTGTCGCGTCCGGAAGCTTGTCGCTCACCGGGCCTTCCCGACAAGCTCCTCTTGCCGGGGCCTTGTTTCCTAGGTGCCTTGGGTGGCCTTCCCGGCAAGCTCCTCTTGCCGGGGCCTTGTCTCCTTGGCTTGAATACTTTGTTCTTGAATGGCTTCAAAGGAACCACAGAGGACCTCGGCGGTCACCCGGCAAGCCTTGCCGCGGGGTGCTGCAACTGCCCGTGCACAAGTTCGGGATACTAGGGTACCCCTACTCTAGTACACCGGCAGTAGGATTGCATTTTTATTATATAGGCTTGTGTCATTTTTATTATTTGTAAGCAATGGCATTTTCTTTTCTTTTTACACCGTGTCTTTTTTGAAGAGCATGGTACCATGGCATTTTTACCATTTTACATTGGGAATCTAATTTTGTAGAGCACAACATTATTATTGTTAAGAGCATGACATTTTTATTTTTGTAGAGGACAACTTTTATATGGTTAAGACTTAAGAGCATGGCATTTTTATTGTTAAGAGTATGACATTTTTTAAGAGCATGGCCTTTTTTGCTTTTAATAGCATGGCATTTTTTTGGTAGAGCATGGCATTTTTTTAGGGCATGGTATTTTTATTTTTAAGGAGCATGACATTTTTTTGGTAGAGTATGCCATTTTTAACATAAAGAGCATGGCATTTGGGGGAGGGGAGCATGGCACTTGTTTTGGTAGAGTATGGCATTTTTATCATGGCATTTTTTTGGTAGAGCATGGTATTTTCATTTTTAAAGAGCATGACATTTTTTTGGTAGAGTATGGCATTTTTATCATAAAGAGCATGACGTTTTTTTAGGGGAAGAGCATGGCATTTTTTTGTGGGGAGCATGGCACTTGTTTTGGTAGAGTATGGCTTTTTTATCATAAAGAGCATGACATTACTCTATTGAATATGATTTTTTTTAAAGAGCGCGACGGTTTTTTGGTGTACCACGTCAAATTTATGTACCTCATTTTTAAAAAAATTCTGCCATGTATGATTTTTAATGGCACTTTCTCTTTAGTATTTTTAGTTGTGTTTATATATGAAATCGTAGACATGTCAAATTTTGAAACATGTCTGCATTTTTTTGCATATCGTGGCCTTTTTGTGATGTTTTTAACTTTAAAAAATATATATAATATGGTCAGAAATACTAAATTTGATGCTTTGCAGTATCCAAGTAAAAATATAGTTTTTTTAGCCCAAGAGGCTTACGTGGAAGGGGGAGGTGTGAACGTTCGCTGGCTCGTCTCCCTCGGGCCCTATTTGGTTAATCCTCACCGCATGGGAATTGGAGAGTATTGAAGGTGGATTGAGATGGATTTTGACTTGTTGGGGATCGAATCCCTTCCAATCCCCTGAAAGCCCCATGGAACCGAACTAAGCCTCAGGGAACGTGTCGTTCGCTGGGGGCAAAGCCTCAGGGAACGTGTCGTTCATTGGGGGCACCTCCATCCGTGGTTTTCACTACTATCGGTATACTTCTTTCTTGATGTCTTTCCCTTCTTCCAAACAACTTATGGATCTTCTTAGGTGCAAAAAAAAAAAAAAAAAGATCTTCTTACCTGCAAAATAAAATAAAATACATCTATCTTCTTTTTCGGGCCGTGGAAATGCATGGGACCGCAAAAGCCTAAACGGCTAGACCCCGTACTGAAACTAGTCGTTGCTCCACTGGAAGACGTCCCTAATAACCCGATGTCGTCGGTACCGTGCGTGCAGATAGATATACGGTCACGATCGAATCCTTTTGGTTCACCGAAGATCACGATGCCGCGAATGAAAATCGCTCCTCAGAAAACGGCACGTACGGGTACGACCAAAGGCAGCGTACGTACCACGTCCTGTAATAGCTAGCCAGTACGAGCTGATCAGCCGGAGCTCCGAGATTGAAACGGCCGGGGCCCGGGAGACGTTTGGCTGCAGTAAAGTGTGTGATCGGTGGCGTATACGTTTGCAGCTGGCCTGCTGGCTTTGGCTTTGATCGGTCCTCCGTACGTAGTACGTGCCGAATCTTACCACCATTCACAACTGGTACGTACGCGACGTACCGACGGTAAAAGCAGCGCCGGTACCACTACCCGCATCGTATTCGTTATACTAGCTGTGGAGGAGTCGATGAGAGTAGTGTACTACGTTTACGTACGAGCATGCATGCTTGCGCATCGATGGATCGTCTATTTGATTTGATGACACGGACATGCATGAATTGATGGGGCTGTCGCCGATGAGTAAAGGCAGCAATGGATACCGACGACGTACCGCCATCATGGAGAGAGAGATCTCGCAAGAAATCCAAGGACCCCCTGCGCTTGCAGTGCTACTACGGTTACGTGCATCGAGCATTCATAGATTAACTTCCTCCGTCCCACCTTGCTGCTGTAAACGCACCAGAGACCAGAGGCAGAGGGTGTTCATCTTCTGTGTGAGGTGGGCAGAGGATCGATCCTGGCCACGGTAAATTCTGAAAGACTCCGGCCTCGTTCGTTTAATTTGCACGCGATCACGGGAGGGCTCGATCGTGGCGGCGACGAAATGCCTCGTTGATTAGAATTAGAGTAGAGAAGATACAATTGTTGCCTTGCGCCGCGGCGGCGTCGTGGACTGGTGCGCCGCAGTCCACCGGCGCCGACGGAGTACGTACGCGTATTAAGGGCGTGTTTGGTTTGAGGCCTGGGGGCTGCACGCCTCTGCCTGAACCCTGCCTGGTATTTGTTTGGATAGTGTCCTGAGAAATGAAACAGCTGCCTGGCTGGGAGTCCATGCAACGTGTTTAGCCTGGGCTAGATTTAAAAAATAAATAAATAAGAAACACGCTTGGCCCAGGCAACCTGGTTAGCCTCGTCCAGGGTAGCGAATTTGGGCGCCTGGGCCTGCCTGGAGCAGCAGCCTGGGCTTATTAATCATAGGGCTTAAGGAACGAGGCATTAAAGGAAGGAATCAATTCGCTGTGTCAGACTTTTAACGCTCACAAGGCAAGGTCGTCAACCAAACGGGACTTCGCTCTACTTGTCTGACCAGGCAATTTTTTCCAGTTTCTCAGGCTGGTCATAGTGGGAGTAAGGCTGGTCATAGTGGGAGTAACATAAGTAGTAACATAGATGCCACATAAGCAAAAGTGATGATGTGTCAAGTAGTTAATGAGGAGAGAGACAAATAGAGTAACATAATATGTTACCATCACCTAGCGGTTTCCAATGTTAAATGAGTCTATGAAGTAATAAATGAAGTGATGCATGACACTACATATATGTTACTATCCACTATAGAGGTAGTAACATAGCCTAGTAACATATACATGTTACTAGTCTAAGTTACTTCCCACTATGACCAGCCTAACATAAATAGTAACATAGATGCCACATAAGCAAAAATGATGATGTGTTAAATAGTTAATGAGGAGAAAGACAAATAAAGTAACATAATATGTTACCATCACCTAGCGGTTCCCAATGCTAAATGAGTTTATGAAGTAATAAATGAAGTGATGCATGACACTACATATATGTTACTATCCACTATAAAGATAGTAACATAGCCTAGTAACATATACATGTTACTAGTCTAAGTTACTCTCCACTATGACCAACCTTAGGCACATGACAGACACGAATATTTCCCAGGCGTGGTGTCGAGGACACCAACCAAACTGACCCTAAAACCCGGGCCAACAGCTATCTCCAACAGGCAACGGCTACGTGCAAGTATATTTGTACGACGCGCAGCAGTGGTTTTAACTGTGCAAGCAAGCAAAACCATGCACGCGACACGCCGTGGTACGTACTTGGCCGTGCAGCAGCAGTTATTACTGCGGTTGCATATCATGACGGAGCGAGCGTACGTACCACTAGCACTAGCAGCAGCAAGGAGTAGAATCTGCCGTGACTAGAGAGATAGGCAGCCTACCTACACCTATCCGTATCAATCATGCAGTAGTAGCAGTAGTACTTGGCTGCCTTTCTGCGGCGTCCAACTGTCCATCCATCAGAATTCTCACATGCCAAAGGAGGAGGGCAGCGCTGCTGCTCCATCTCTCAACGTGCCTGTACCGTCCATCTCCCGAGAGAGGAAGAGGCACCACCACCTGCACCTGCGCTGTACCGTCCATCTCCCGAGAGAGGAAGAGGCACCACCACCTGCACCTGCGCTGTCCTGACAGGCCACCACCCGCGCCGCGCAGGAGGTAGATCTCAGCTGAGCCAGCGGCAGGCCCAGAGAGAATATTTCGCTGCGTTGGCTCAGCCGTGCTGAAACCGCCGGCCACCAAGGGGGCGGAGCAGAGCAGGCGCAGGGACGGAGCCTCGCGAAATGCAGCAATGCCACCATGGAAACCTTGAACTCAAACAACTCAGGGCTTCTTTGGTCCAAAGGAATTTTATAGAATTTCTGAAGAATTGAAATCCTTAGAGCAACTCCAACACGCTGACCCAAACAGACGCGCGCTTTATCCGATTTTCATTCGTTTGGGTCAGCCAGGCGGATGTGTGCGTCCGCTTTTTCATTTGGGTAGGCAGGTGCGCTCAACGGGAGGCCGACCCATTTATGCCGACGTTGCCGAAACTAACTAATTAAACATAATAATACATAAATGCCCGGTCAAACGCCGGTCAAAGTCCACTTAAACATAACTAGAAAATTTTAAAACTCTAATAAACGTCTGCACGCTGCCCTAGTCGACCGCCTTGCCCTTTCCCTTGCCGTCGCCGTCGTCGCCGCCGGTGAGATCAATGAAGACGGAGGGAGGCCCAGCCCAACCGAACGCGGTTTGATAGGCCACGAGGGCAGCCTGCTCCGGCGTCTGCTGCGGCGGCGGCATAGTGGCGAGGCGGGCGTGCTCCTCCTCCTCCTCAAGCCGCAGAGCCTCCTCGTCGCGGCGCAACATCTACTCATATCGCATTTGCCGCTCACCGTCGGCCCCCTCCTCGGCGAGCCATTGCGCCTTCCAGTGCTCAAGGTGGGCCGCCTCTTCTTCCAGCGTGGAGGCGAAGTAGCAGGAAGGTGCGCTCACCCACTCCCGGAGCTGACCGCTCCACGAATAGGACTGCTCCGGCCAAGTGGGGGGCGGCGGTGACCGCTTGCGTGTGGGCATTGGCTCGTGCTCTGGCTCCAGCTCGGCCTTGGGCTCGACGAGGGGCGGCGCCGGCGGCTGTGGCGGCACGAACAGGGGCGCCTGGACGGAGTCCCCCGCACGCGGACAAAGCTAGGGCTTGCTCTAGTCCATCCCAATGGGCGTCCTCCTCGAGCCGGCTCGCCTCTAGCACGTGCTGCAAGGCCTCCTCGAGGGCGGCTTGGTACTCCGCCTCCTCTTTCTCCGGCTGTAGCCGCAGGGGCAGTGGTGGAAGGTCGTGGTTGATATGGATGCCAAGGCGGCGCTCCTCTTCGTGCTCTAGCGCAAACCAGCGCTACCAGTTGGGGGAGTCTGGTGCGTAGTCATGCATGGCGCGCTACTCCGGCGTGAGGAGCTCGCGCCGCCGGCGAACCTCCTCAGCGTGCGCCTATGCGGACCGCGGCGCCGCCCAGAAGGGGATGTGCTACGGTCCAGATGCCAGCCGTGTGGCAAGTTGACATCTGGATACGGCACGGGCTGGCGGTACTACCAGTGCCACCGCGCCTGGTGGACTGGGATGTACAACCACTCCCGCTCCCGTGGTGGCGTGCCGCGTCTAGCCGGCGGCGATGTAGCAGGCTGCCCGCGGGAAGAGCTCACTCCGGCACCGAACTTCCCCTTCTTCCCTCCCTTCCCTTTGAAGAATCTCATGGCTGGCTGACTAGGGTTTCCTGGTCGCCGGCGAGGGAGCAAAGGCGGCCAGATGTGGACGGGGGTTGTGGATGAGGTCGGCCCTGCCGCACACGTCCATTAAAATGGACGGGAATGCAACCCTTCTACACACTGCCAGGCGGGCCCGGTGTCGGCGGTCGTCATAAATATGACCGCGAGCAGTAGTTGGGCGGCCGACATGCGGGGCCGTGGCGAACACCGAGGGGACGCATGGCGCGTCCGCGCCGATGCATTTTAGGTGCAATTTTGGGCCCGAAATGGATCCGCCCGAACGCGAAGTGGACGGTTTTTTGGGAATGGGTCGGCGCGTTGGGCTAGCATTATTGTCCGTGGCGACCCAAACGGACGTGGGCGGACCAAATGGGTCACCTGGTTGGAGTTGCTCTTAGAATTTTTTCCTATGTTGATCCTTTGATTTATAGGATTGAATCTCATAGGCATTTTTCCAATGAAATCTTTTGTACTACATTTCATAGAAAGTTTAACATCCACTCCAACCTCATTTTACAATTCCTTTGTTGTTCCTATGGCATCAAACACTTATTGCTAATCATGTAGGATTCAAGTGGGCATGCCACTCCAACCCTATACTTTTTCTATTCCTACGTTTTCAAAATCCTATGAATTTAAGAGGCCCTTATACGCCGAGTGAAAAACCGGAGGGAGTACTATATTCTCTTTAATTACCTGTCACATCATCTTTTGTTTTATGTGGTGTACATGTTACTATCTATGTTATTCATCAAACTATATAAGTAGTCTAAACGTGTGGGTTGTGTATGCTTCCTAATATTGATATACCATAAAGAGTGTACATCCACACCACGTTGATAGCTAATGGCTAGAGCATCATTAACTATGGTAGAAAATACCAGAAATTCGCAGCTTAGTTTGCATAGTTGTGTTCATCGTGATGAGAACTTTCGAACAAGACCAATCTTGAATACATCTTGACAACTTAAAAAATCCAAGTTTTAAATAATGAAACTTGATAGTCGTGATGGAAATATGCCCTAGACGCGATAATAAAATGGTTATTATTATATTTCCTTAATCATGATACATTTTTATTATTCATTCTAAAATTGTATTGACCGGAAACTGAAATACATATGTGGATACATAAACAAATATCGTGTCCCTAGTGAGCCTCTACTAGACTAGCTCGTTGATCAAAAGATGGTTACGGTTTCTTAACCATAGACATGAGTTGTCATTTGATAACGGGGTCACATCATTAGGAGAATGATGTGATGGACAAGACCCATCCGTTAGCTTAGCATATTGATCGTTCAGTTTATTGCTATTGCTTTCTTAATGTCAAATACATATTCCTTCGACTATGAGATTATGCAACTCGCGGATACCGGAGGAATACCTTGTGTGCTATCAAACGTCACAATGTAAGTGGGTGATCATAAAGATGCTCTACAGGTATTTTCGAAGGTGTTTGTTGAGTTGGAATAGATCGATATTAGGATTTGTCACTCCGAGTACCGGAGAGGTACCTCTGGGCCCTCTCGGTAATACACATCATAAGAAGCCTTGCAAGCAATGTGACTAAGGAGTTAGTTGCAATATGATGTATTACGGAACGAGTAAAGAGACTTGTTGGTAACGATATTGAACTAGGTATGAAGATACCGACGATCGAATCTCGAGCAAGTAACATACCGATGGACAAAGGGAATTACGCATGTTGTCCTAAGGTTCGACCAATAAAGATCTTCATAGAATATGTAGGAGCCAATATGGGCATCCAGGTTCCGCTATTGGTTATTGACCGGAGAGGTGTCTCGGTCATGTCTACATAGTTCTCGAACCCGTAGGGTCCGCACGCTTAACGTTCGTTGACGATATAGTGTTATATGAGTTATATGATTTGGTGAACGGATGTTGTTCGGAGTCCTGGATGAGACCACAGACATAAAGAGGAGTCACTAAATGGTCAGAGGTGAAGATTGATATATAGGACGATGGTATTCGGACACCGGAAGTGTTTCGGAGTGTACCGGGTAGTCATCGGAATACCGGAGGGGGTACCGGACACCGCCGAGAGGGTAATGGGCCTATTGGGCCATTGGAGGGGGGCACACCAGCCCACAAGGGGCTGGCACACCCCCTATGGCATCGGCCCATGTGGGGGAAAGGAAAGAGGGGGGATTCAGCCTCCCCCTTTCTTCCCTCTTCCCCCTTTCCTTTCCCCCCGATAAATATGGTAAGCGGGGCGCCACTTGGGAAGGGACCCCAAGTAGGATTCGGCCTAGTTGGGGGCGCCTCCTGGTTGCTCCCTCCTCTCCCCACCTATATATATTGTTGGGGAACGTAGTATTTCAAAAAAAAAATTGCCTACGATCACGCAAGATCTATCTAGGAGAAGCATAGCAACGAGCGGGGAGAGTGTATCTACGTACCCTCGTAGACCGAAAGCGGAAGAGTTTAGTAACGCAGTTGATGTAGTTGAACGTCTTTGCGATCCAACCGATCCAAGTACCGAACGCACGGCACCTCCGCAATCAACACACATTCAGCTCGATGACGTCCCTCGAACTCTTGATCCAGTTGAGGCCGAAAGAGAGTTCCGTCAGCACGACGACATGGCGACGGTGATGATGAAGTTACTGATGCATGGCTTCGCCTAAGCACTACGACGATATGACCGAGGTGTGTAACTGTGGAGGGGGGCAGCGCACACGGCTAAGAGAAGGCTTGGTGTAAAATACCTGAATCACTCGGAACCTTTCCGATGTCCGAATATAGCCTTCCAATATATCGATCTTTACCTCTCGACCATTTCGAGACTCCTCGTCATGTCCGTGATCTCATCTGGAACTCCGAACAACCTTCGGTACATCAAATCACATAAACTCATAATACAAATCGTCATCAAACGTTAAGCGTGCGGACCCTACGGGTTCGAGAACTATGTAGACATGACCGAGACACATCTACGGTCAATAACCAATAGCGGAACCTGGATGCTCATATTGGCTCCTACATATTATACGAAGATCTTTATCGGTCAAACCGCATAACAACATACGTTGTTCCCTTTGTCATCGGTATATTACTTGCCTGAGATTCGATCGTCGGTATCACCATACCTAGTTCAATCTCATTACTGGCAAGTCTCTTTACTCATTCCGTAATGCATCATCCCACAACTAACTCATTAGTCGCATTGCTTGCAAGGCTTATAGTGATGTGCATTACCGAGAGGGCCCAGAGATACCTCTCCGACAATTGGAGTGACAAATCCTAATCTCGATCTATGCCAACTCAACAAACACCATCAGAGACACCTGTAGAGCATCTTTATAATCACCAGTTACGTTGTGACGTTTGATAGCACACTAAATGTTCCTCCGGTATTCAGGAGTTGCATAATCTCATAGTTAGAGGAACATGTATAAGTCATGAAGAAAGCAATAGCAATAAACTAAACGACCATAGTGCTAAGCTAACGGATGGGTCTTGTCCATCACATCATTCTCTAATGATGTGATCCCATTCATCAAATGACAACACATGTCTATGGCTAGGAAACATAACCATCTTTGATAAACAAGCTAGTCAAGTAGAGGTATACTAGGGACACTCTGTTTTGTCTATGTATTCACACATGTATCAAGTTTCCGGTTAATACAGTTCTAGCATGAATGATAAACATTTATCATGATATAAGGAAATATAAATAACAATTATATTATTGCCTCTAGGGCATATTTCCTTCAGTCTTCAGAGCACAAGATATCGCTCCAAACATTCAGATTATGGTACAAACTAGGGTGGTCAACTCGCGAACGGTTGAGCAAGCTTTGGAGGGAGAGAGGTGGGAGCATGACATAATTGGGAACATGACCTTCACAGCCCAAATGCAGTTGATGCACCTTAGACATGCGATTTCCACTGTCCAGAGAGATGCCGAGGGGGAGGACAAGTTCTCCTGGCCTTGCTCCAGGGAGGAGGGTGTTTATTCGCCAAAGGCCACCTACGCCAGACTTTGCCAAGGGCTGATTAGGGCGCCGGCGGCCACATGCATCTGGAGAAGCCTAGCTCCCCTTAAGCTCAAGATTTTCATGTGGTTAGCCTCTCAGCACAGGATTTGGACTCCGGATCGAAGAGATCGCCACGGACTACAAGACCAGCCTTCGCCTTGCTTCACATGTCTACAGAGCGAGGACAATGCGGAGCACATTCTTGTGCAGTGTGTGTATGCGCAAGAAGTGTGGTCCTCTTGCATGGCTGAACTACAACTCCCAAGCTTGGGGCCGACGGTCGACGACACCATGGTGGAATGGTGGATTCAAAAACGTAGGAGCGTGCGGTCGAGCGAGAGAAGAGGTTTTGACAGCTTGGTCATTTGCACGACTTGGATGCTATGGAAGCAACGCAACGCTCGAGTCTTCAACAGGAGGGAGCAACAAGTGCAAGCTAGGGACCTGGTTCGCGCAATCTTAGATGAGCTTAAAGAGTGGAACTTAGCGTTCAATGGTGTTGGAGGTTTACAACGTTTTGTGAGGCATTAGCCTAAGGTTTTTAGTTGGACTGGGTGCTCTCATGTTGGTGTTCGCATCAACATGCGGATTCTTGTAAATTGTGTTCTTCCTCTTCTATAAAAATATGGTACGCGATTGCGTACTCTCGAAAAAAAAATTAATAATCTAGTTCACATCGTCATGTGATTTAACACCAATAGTTCACATCACCATGTGATTAGTTCACATCGCCATGTGACTAATACCCAAAGGGTTTTACTAGAGTCAATAATCTAGTTCACATCGCTATGTGATTAACACCCAAAGAGTACTAAGGTGTGATCATGTTTTGCTTTTGAGAGAAGCTTAGTCAATGGGTCTGTCACTTTTAGAGCCGTATGTATTTTGCAAATTTTCTATGTCTACAATGCTCTGCATGGAGCTACTCTAGCTAATTGCTCCCACTTTCAATATGTATCCAGATTGAGACTCAGAGTCATCTGGATCGGTGTAAAAGCTTGCATTGATGTAACTCATTACGACGAACTCTTTATCACCTCCATAATCGAGAAATATTTCCTTAGTCCTCTAAGAATAATTTTTTGACCAATGTCCAGTGATCTACTCCTAGATCACTATTGTACTCCCTTGCCAAACTCAGGGCAGGGTATGCAATATGTCTGGCACACAGCATGGCATACTTTATAGAACCTATGGCTGAGGCATAGGGAATGACTTTCATTCTCTCTCTATCTTCTGCCGTGGTCGGGCTTTGAGTCTTACTCAACTTCACACCTTGCAACACAGGCAAGAACTCCTTCTTTAACTGTTCCATTTTGAACTACTTCAAAATCTTATCAAGGTATGTATTCTTGAAAAATCTTATCAAGCATCTTGATCTATCTCTATAGATCTTGATGCTCAATATGTAAGCAGCTTCACCGAGGTCTTTCTTTGAAAAACTCCTTTCAAACACTCCTTTATGCTTTCCAGAAAATTCTACATCATTTCCGATCAACAATATGTCATTCACATATCACTACTGGAATCTGGCATTTTTCCGTCCGCCAGGTCTTTGCCGTGTGCCAGCTGACGGCAAAGAGGCCCTTTGCCATCCGCTTCCACAATGCAGACGGCAAAGAAAGTGCAGATGGCAAAAATGCTATTTGCCGTTAGCTGCTTCTTTGCCGTCGGCCAGCAGACGGCAAAGAGCTAGAAGGCAGACGACAAAGAGCCAGGTGGGCCCCACAGGGCACAGCGTGGCTAGGTCAGATTCTTTGCCGTCCTCTAGCGGACGGCAAAAGAGGTGATTACTTTGCCATCTGCCGGCGGATGTTAATGTTAGTCCTTTGTCGTCTGCTTGCGGACGGCAAAGAGGAGACGTGGGCCAGCCCCAACGGTGGCCCTCGTTGCCGTCTGCTAACAGACGGCAAAGAAGGCCCACTTAACGGGCTGAGCCTTCTCCCCCCTCTCTCTTTCTCTCTCTCTCCCTCCCATGCGCCAGCGTCTCTCCTCTGTCGCCGCCGCCGGCCATCCCTGCCCGTCGCCCCCCGCGCATCGTCGCCGCTTGCGCCCCGCCCATCGCGCCCGTCGCCGGAGTGGCCTGCGCCGGGCCGCCCCGGTGTCGGACCCCTCCCCGAGGTCCCTGCGCCGCCCCGCCCCGCTGCCGTCCTCCTCTCCGAGGTAATTTTTTTCTGTTTTTTCCTGTTTTTTTGTTCTCTATTTTCTTGATTTGTTTTAGGTTAGTGCTAGGTTTAATTAGGTATAGTTTTGAGGTTTTAGGTTTAGGTTAGTGCTAGGTTTAGGTGTAGTTTTGAGTTTTTAGGTTTAGGTTAGTGCTAGGTTTAGGTGTAGTTTTTTCCTGTTTTTGTTTTAGGTTAGTGCTAGGTTTAAGAAGAGGAAAAAGGAGAAGGAGAAGAAGAAGAAGAAGAAGAAGAAGAAAAGGAAAAAAGAGAAAGAAGAAGAAGAAGAAGAAAAGGAGGGTTCCTCGGTGTCGATGGTACCCTAAATAGCAAGTATCGTCAGCGCGAGGTACATGTGGCCGTCGATGTCGAATACTACATCCACGTCCCACAAGTGACACAGGGGTCCTACGTCCAGCAGAACAGTTCTCGGCGTCGATTGCGGTCGAACACCATTGCAAATTTGTCTGGCAGCCTCAGAGATGACGATTGAAAGCTAAGTGTTGAAACTTGAAACACCCAAACTAACTCAAGTCGGTTTGGTTGTTTGAAATTTCAAAACTTGGCTTTAATCCTCATCGCAGAGGCTGCCAGGAAAATTCGCCAAGGTGTTCGACCGTCATCGGCCACCAGAACTATTGTTGCGGGACGCTGGGCGCCGCTTGACTTGTGGGATGTTGATCTAGTGTTCAACGCCGACCGCCTCATGTACCTTGCACCGATGGTAGTTGCTATTTAGTTTACCCAGGGACAAGTGGGTTAGAGGCTTCCTCGGTGTCGGATACTTGCTATGTTATTCATCTTTCGATTTAAATGTGCAGTTATTTCGTCGCTGCGAGGGTCTGGTGTTCGACGAGTTGTGCCCCTGCGTTCGTTGGTGAGCACAAATGACATCTCCTCCTCCCCCCTTCATTTGCTCTGTTCCGGTCTTCGTGCTGATGAAACTTGCTAGCTATAGGTGTCAATCATCAGTATGCGTAACCACTATGCATCTCCCGTTCGAAAGGGTTACATCTATAAATATGCATGCATTTGCATATTTATAATCGTGATTCTTTCGAATTGTCTAACGTTATCCATGGACAGCCCGAGTACGTATAGATTGGGTTCGTTTTCCCATATGCTCAGCTCCGGATCCGATGCAGAATTTCATCAGTGCCTCCCTGTTGTTCTCCGGGTACACATCCTCTCTGCTTATGCCGAGACGTGTATCAGGAGAACAGCGGGGAGGTGCTGCCGAAATTTTGCGTCGGATCCGGAGCAGAGCATGGGAAAACGAACCCGATCTACACATACTCGGGTGGGATTAGGACCTATCTTTACCTATTAGCGTGTAGGTTGCATGGACGTAATAAAACTAACAAACTCCATTAACTGATGGATATGATTTTCTTAATTATGTATATATTTCTTGTGTGTGCATTAGGAAGTCAATATGAGTGATCGTTCATGGATGTACATCGGTTACACTAGTCAGAAAGTTTGGACCGAGGAATGGTTAACAAAAACCAAGGGGTTTGTTAGAGCCGCATTTGCAAATGGGCAGGAATTTAGCTGGTGCCCCTATGCCCGTTGCGACCCTATAAAGAGAGGGACAAGCTTGAAATGAGTAAAGACCTGCAGAAGTTTGGTTTTACGCCTGGTTACACGGTCTGGACATTACATGGTGAGTCTGCCCAACGTACCAGAGCCGAGGTTCGTCGTCGCACCGACGAGCATGTTACCGGGGACTGCAGACATGGTGCAAGACTTTGACGATGCTCGGGACTCGGACGAGGAGATGGAGGAATCTGCAAAGGCCTTCACTGAAATGTTGGAGTCCTCAAAACGTCCTCTCCACGAGCACACTGAGCTTTGTCAGCTGGATGTCATCTTACAAATAATGGCTTTGAAGGCTCAATTCAACTTGGGCAGAGAATGCTACGACGCGATGATGACAGTATTCGGACGATTTCTACCCAAAGGCCATGTGCTACCTCCAAACCTGTACCAGTCAGACAAAATCCTCCGTGTTCTTAAGATGCCCTATGAGAAGATACATGCCTGTGAGAAAGGATGTGTCTTATTTAGGCTTCAGTATGAGGACTTGAACTATTGTCCCATTTGCAATTCTTCCAGGTATGTTGTCGTAGACAACGGTATGGGTGAGAAGACGCATACCAAAATACCCGTTAATGTTCTTCGGTATATGCCAATCGTACCAAGACTTCAACATATTTTCATGGTCGAAGAGACGGCCAGACAGATGACATGGCACAAAACAGGCAAAAGAACCGAACTAGATGCAGATGGGAATGTGATGATGGTGCACACATCGGATGGTGCACACATCTTTAATCCAATGCAACACTTGATTTTGCATCTCCCGACCGAGGCACGATTGGGGGGGCCCGTGCAAAATCGTTGGTGCTACTCAACTGAGAGGATGCAGAAGACGCTTCGAGCAAAATGTAAAAATAAATGTAGAATAGAAACATCGATGGCGGAGGCATTCATCACTGAGGAGGCGGCAAACTTCGTGACAGCACACTACGAAGCCAAAAATCGTCATTTGCATAATCCGAAGCCTCGGTACAATGCTGATGAACCTCAAAAGGGTCAATCCAACCTCAGCCTATTCAAAGGGAATCACCAGCCAGTGGTTGGAAACCAGTAAGGTTGGATGTTGAAGAATGGCGGGCCATTTTGTTGTATCTCTTCAACAACCTAACAGAAGTGCAACCGTACATCGAGTAAGATCTCGGTACATTGTTTCACAACTTCTAATTCCTTTGAACTTCTCTTATTCCTGGATATTTGATGCAGTCGATACGTCACCATATTCTCGTATGGAGCGGTGATCCAAAAGGATTCCATCGAAGAGTATGAGCTTCTGGCAAAACAAGGAGCCAAACATCCCGGTTTCATCTCTTGGTTCAAAACAACGGTAATTTCCATTAGACCCTTTCTTTTCTTTGGCTAATTTGTGAGTAATGCAACAATCCTTTCGTATTAAACTTGTAGGCTAATTCAGAGATTATGGATGCCGAATTGAGACAAGTAGCTAATGGTTTTGACTATAAGGTCCGTTCATTTGACAAATATGACATCAACGGGTATCGCTTTCGTACCTATGGAAAAGAGCTATCTATGGCCGATCGAAAGTCTACAAATTGTTGTGTCTCTGCTATTGGCGAAGGAGGTATCGAGTATTATGGAAGAGTTGAAGCAATTTATGAACTTTAATTCTATGGTGAAAACCCACCAAACGTCGTAGTCTTCAGATGTTATTGGTTCCAGCCGAGGGAGACTAGAAGGACTCATGAACATATAGGGCTAGTCGAAATCAAACAAAGCACCCATTTGGATGTTCCCGATGTCTATATTACGGCTCAACAGGCAACCCAAGTTTTCTATCTACCATGGGCCTGTCAAAGTGATCCAAATCTCAGTGGTTGGGACATCGTTTATGAAGTGCCGCCACGTGTTAGACCACCTCTCCCCAATGAAAAGGATTATGAACCTCACATTAACCAAGACACATATGACAAAGGAGAATTCTTCCAAGAAACACGTCTTTCCAAAAAACGTTTCAAGAACCGCTCTACTCCACCCCAGAACATTGAAATAGACAACGATAGTGAATCCGACTTCACCCCTGAGCCGGAACAAGAAGAGCCGGAAGAAGAAGAAGTTACTGCTGCAGATGACCTGTCAATGCTTGAACGATTACGTAAAGGTGGCCTTCCACATGATGATGCATTTATTAATGATGACGATGAACACATCATTACCGATAGTGATGATGATGATGCTTTTATTAATGATGATGACGAGCACGTCATTACCAATAATGATTATTAGGTATTCAAATTTTTATGTTGTACTTGATTTATATAGTTATTTGTATGATTGTGTGATTTATATAGTTGGTATTTATAATTTTCTTACTTTGTATGATTGTTTCTTATACATAGTGCCATGGTCTTGATTTCCGTCCCGGTCGGCCCTCGCCCGCTTTATGATTCAGATGTGGTAAATTCTCTTTCATAATTACTTGTTGCATTTCACATTTATGACAAATTATGGCCATCAAGTTGACATAGAGATATTTTAATCTAGGAGGTATGTGAATCGGAATTTGAAACGGACCCTCTTGTCGAGAAGTTAAATTTAGTTGAAAAAGAAAATGTGTATTTGAAAGAAAAAATTAAAAGAATTGAAGAAGATAAGATGACATTGGAGTTGTATGTTGCCGATGCCATCGATGATCACAAGATGAAGATGAATGCAATGCGCTTGAAGATGGATGCAATGCGCCTGAAGCTTAAGAAGATTAGAAAATATGCCATTGATAATGAGGCTTGGTATCATTATGACGTTGGATCAATTGTTACCTTAGTTGCGATCTTCATCACATTTGTTGTGATGAGGGTAAGTTTTCTCTAGTATTTTGCTTTACAAATGGATAATTAGCTTATTTTCCTCCTAAATGGCATAATTATCTAAGTTAGATAAAAATAAGCTATACTTAGCTTATTTTCCTCCTGAATGACATACTTAGCATACTTAGGTAAAAAATGGCATGATAACCTTTGTTAGCTCCAAAATGATATAGACTTAGCTTATTTTCCTCGAAAATGACATAATAACCTTACTAAGCTCCAAAATGACCTATTTACCTACCTTAGCTCTAAAATGACCTACACTTAGCATTTTTTACCTAGCTTAGCAATAAAATGACATTTTTACCTACCTTAGTTAGAAGAAGAAGAAGATAACAAAGAGGAGAGGAGAAAAGGAAAGACAAGAAAAAAATCTTCTTCTTCTTCTTATAACTAGTCTTCTTCTTCTTCTTCTAACTAATCTTCTTCTTCTTCTTCTTCTTCTAACTTTCATATTTCCCAATTTGCAGATTTGCTTTACATGAGGAAGCTTGGATTCATGGAGTGTACTATTCTTCTGGTGCTTCCTTGTTGTTTATGAAAACTTGTTTGGATATGTATGTCTATATGGATATGTTGTTGGAAACTTGTTGTTGGTTATGTATATATGGATATGTTGGACTTTGTTGAACTATCTTGTTGGATTGGATGAAATATGTTGTTGGGCATGCTGTTGGATATGTATGCATGTATATCTTTGTTTGAAACCATGTCTAATTAATGGGATTTAAATAAAAACAGGGGATATATAGCATCTTTGCCGTCGGCTAGCAGACGGCAAAGAGCTTTGCCGTCCGCTAGCAGACGACAAAGAGGACACGTGGCAGTCACCTGTTCAAACTGGGAACACTGGCTGCCAATTTGGTCATTTTGCCGTCCGCTGGCAGACGACAAAGTGACCAGGTATGCCGTCTGCCAGCAGATGGAAAAGATTCAAACCTGTTTGTTGTCTGCTGGCGGACGACATATCTGGACACGTGGCAGCTTCCCAGTGCTACCTAGCTGGGCTCTTTGACGTCTGTCAGCAGACGGCAAAGATCTTTGACTCTTTGTCGTCCGCTAGCAGACGGCAAAGAGCACAGTTAACCCCCTAACGGCTCTCACGCCACTGCACTGCCGTCCGCTGTCTTTGCCGTCTGCTGGCCTCAGATGGCGGATGGCGTAATCCTTTGCCATCCGTTTCTAAGAAGCGAATGACAAAGAAGGCCTTTGCTGGCAGGCGTTCATCCGGACAGTTTGCCGTCTGCTAGCGGACGGCAAAGAATTTTGCCGTTCGTGATCTATGCCTTTGCCGTCCGCTATGGCGGACGGCGAAGAAGCTGATTCTAGTAGTGTATACTATCAGAAAGGCTGTAGTGCTCCCACTCACTTTCTTGTAAATACAGGCTTCATTACAAGTCTGTATAAAACCATATGCTTTGATCACACTATCAAAGCGTATATTCTAACTCCGAGAGGCTTGCACCAATCCATAAATGGATCGCTGGAGCTTGCACACTTTGTTAGCACCTTTAGGATCGACAAAACCTTCTGGTTGCATCATATACAACTCTTCTTTGAGATATCCATTAAGGAATGCAGTTTCGACATCCATTTGCCAAATTTCATAAAATGCGGCAATTGCTAATATGATTCAGACAGACTCTAAGCATCGATACGAGTGAGAAAATCTCATCGTAGACAACACCTTGAACTTGTCAAAAACCTTTTGCGGCAATTCGAGCTTTGTATATAGTAACACTACTATCAGCATCCGTCTTCCTCTTGAAGATCCATTTATTCTTAATGGCTCACCGATCATCGGGCAAGTCAATCAAATTCCATACTTTGTTCTCATACATGGATCCCATCTCAAATTTCATGGCCTCAAACCATTTCGCGGAATTTGGGCTCATCATCGCTTCCTCATAGTTCGTAGGTTCGTCATGGTCTAGTAACATAACTCCCAGAATAGGATTACCGTACCACTCTGGCACGGAACATATTCTGTTTGACCTACGAGATTCGGTAGTAACTTGATTTGAATTTTCATGATCTTCATCATTAACTTCCTCACTAATTGGTGTAGGCATCACTGGAACTGATTTCTGTGATGAACTACTTTCCAATTTGGGAGAAGGTACAATTACCTCATCAAGTTCACTTCTTTCGAGAGAAACTTCTTCTCTAGAAAGGATCCATTCTTCGCAACGAATATCTTGCCTTCGGATCTGTGATAGAAGGTGTACCCAACAGTTTCCTTTAGGTATCCTATGAAGACGCATTTCTCCGATTTGGGTTCGAGCTTATCAGGTTGAAACTTTTTCACATAAGCATCAAAGCCCCAAACTTTAAGAAACGATAGCTTAGGTTTCTTGCTAAACCACAGTTCATATGGTGTCGTCTCAATGGATTTAGATGGTGCCCTATTTAACGTGAATGCAGCTGTCTCCAATGCATAACCCCAAAACAATAGTGGTAAATCGGTAAGAGACATCATAAACCGCACCATATCTAATAAAGTATGTTTACGATGTTCGGACACACCATTACACTATGGTGTTCCAGGTGGCGTGAGTTGTGAAACTATTCCACAGTTTTAGATGAAGACCAAACTCATAACTCAAATATTTGCCTCCACGATCATATCGTAGAAACTTTATTTTCTTGTTACGATGATTTTCCACTTCACTCTGATATTCTTTGAACTTTTCAAATGTTTCAAACGTGTGTTTCATCAAGTAGATATACCTATATCTGCTCAAATCATCTGTGAAGGTCAGAAAATAATGATACCCGCCGTGAGCCTCAACCCTGATCGGACCGCATACATCGGTATGTATTATTTCCAATAAGTCAGTGGCTCGCTCCATTATTCTTGAGAATGGAGTCTTAGTCATCTTTCCTATGAGGCATGGTTCACAAGCATCAAATGATTCATAATCAAGTGATTCCAAAAGTCCATCCGCATGGAGTTTCTTCATGCGCTTCACACCAATATGACCTAAACGGCAGTTCCACAAATAAGTTGCACTATCATTATTAAACTTGTATCTTTGGCATCAATATTATGTGTATCACTGTGATCGAGATTCAGTAAACCATTTACATTGGATGTAAGACCATAGAAGGTTTTATTCATGTAAACAGAACAACAATTATTCTCTGACTTAAATGAATAACCGTATCGCTATAAACATGATCCAATCATATTTATGCTCAATGCAAACACCATAACATTTATTTAGTTCCAATACTAATCTCAAAGGAAAAAGGGAGTGTGTGATGGTGATCTTATCAAGCTTGGAATCACTTCCAACACACATCGTCACCTTGCCCTCAACTAGTCTCTGTTCATTTTGTAACTCCTGTTTCAAGTTACTAATCATAGCAACTGAACCCGTATCAAATACCCAGGGCCTACTATGAATACTAGTAAAGTACACATCAATAACATGTATATCATATATACTTTTCTTCACTTTGCCATCCTTCTTATCCGCCAAGTATTTGGGGCAGTTCCGCTTCCAGTAACCATTTCCTTTGCAGTAGAAGCACTCAGTTTCAGGATTGGGTCCAGCTTTGGGCTTCTTCATGGGAGTGGCAACTTGCTTGCCATTCTTTTTGAAGTTCCCTTTCTTTCCCTTGCCCTTTTACTTGAAACTAGTGGTTGATACGTCTCCAACGTATCTATAATTTTTGATTGCTCCATGCTATATTATCTACCATTTTGGACAATATTGGGCTTTATTATCCACTTTTATATTATTTTTGGGACTACCCTATTAACCGGAGGCCCAGCCCAGAATTGCTGTTTTTTTTGCCTATTTTAGTGTTTCGAAGAAAAAGAATATCAAACGGAGTCCAATTGACCTGAAACTCCACAGAACTTATTTTTGGACCAGAAGAAGCCCACGGAGTACCGGAAGTGCACCAGGGGAGTCCCGGGCTGCCCATGAGGGTTGGGGGCGCGCCTCCCTACCTTGTGGACAGCCCGGAGGTCCACCGATGTACTTCTTTCGCCTATATAACTCCATATACCCTAAAAACTTTGGGGAATAGAATAAATCTGGAGTTCCGCCGCCGCAAGCCTCTGTAGCCACCAAAAACCTCTCAGGATCCTGTTCCGGCACCCTGCCAGAGGGGGGAACCCTCACCAGTGGCCATCTTCATCATCCCGGCGCTCTCCATGACGAGGAGGGAGTAGTTCACCCTCGGGGCTGAGGGTATGTACCAGTAGCTATGTGTTTGATCTCACCCTCTCTCTCGTGTTCTTGATTTGGCACGATCTTGATGTATCACGAGCTTTTCTATTATAGTTGGATCTTATGTTTCTTCTCCCCCTCTACTCTCTTGTAATGGATTGAGTTTTCCCTTTAAAGTTATCTTATCGGATTGAGTCTTTAATGATTTGAGAACACTTGATGTATGTCTTGCCGTGCGTATCTGTGGTGAGAATGGGATATCATGTGAGTCACTTGATGTATGTTTTGGTGATCAACTTGCGGGTTCCATAAACCTATGCATAGGGGTTGGCACATGTTTTCGTCTTGATTCTCCGGTAGAAACTTTGGGGCACTCTTTGAGGTTCTATGTGTTGGTTGAATAGATGAATCTGAGATTGTGTGATGCATATCGTATAATCATACCCACGGATACTTGACGTGACATTGGAGTATCTAGGTGACATTAGGGTTTTGGTTGATTTGTGTCTTAAGGTGTTATTCTAGTACGAACTCTAGGGCTGTTTGTGATACTTATAGGAATAGCCCAACGGATTGATCGGAAAGAATAACTTTGAGGTGGTTTCGTACCCTACCATAATCTCTTCATTTGTTCTCCGCTATTAGTGGCTTTGGAGTGACTCTTTGTTGCATGTTGAGGGCTAGTTATATGATCCAATTATGTTATTATTGTTGACAGAACTTGCACTAGTGAAAGTATGAACCCTAGGCCTTGTTTCCTAGCATTGCAATACCGTTTACGCTCACTTTTACCACTTGTTACCTTGCTGTTTTTATTCATTTTACAAAAACCTATATCTACCATCCATATTGCACTTGTATCACCATATCTTCGCCGAACTAGTGCACCTATACAATTTACCATTGTATTGGGTGTGTCGGGGACACAAGAGACTCTTTGTTATTTGGTTGCAGGGTTGCTTGAGAGAGACCATCTTCATCCTACGCCTCCCGCGGATTGATAAACCTTAGGTCATCCACTTGAGGGAAATTTGCTACTGTCCTACAAACCTCTGCACTTGGAGGCCCAACAACGTCTACAAGGAGACGGTTGCGTAGTAGACATCAGTGGTCTTGTCAACCATCAACACTTGATGCTTTTCTTGATTTCTACCTTCGCCGATTTCAGCATCGTGAAGAGCTCGGGGAATCGTTTTCGTCATCCCTTGCTTATTATAGTTCATCACGAAGTTCCAGTAACTTGGTGATAGTGACTAGAGAACTCTCTCAATCACTATCTTATCTGGAAGATTAACTCCCACTTGATTCAAGCGATAGTTGTACTCAGACATTCTGAGCACATGCTCACTGGTTGAGCTATTCTCCTCCATCTTGTAGGCAAAGTACTTGTCAGAAGTCTCATACCTCTTGACTAGGGCATGAGTCTGAAATACCAATTTCAGCTCTTGGAACATCTCAGATGCTCCGTGACATTTCAAAACATTTTTGAAGTCCCGGTTCTAAGCCGTAAAGCATGGTGCACTAAACTATCAAGTAGTCATCATACCGAGATTGTCAAATGTTCATAATGCATGTATTTGCTCCTGCAATTGGTCTGTCACCTAGCGGTGCATCAGGGACATAATTCTTCTGTGCAGTAATGAGTATAATCCTCAGATCACGGACCTATTCGACACCATTGCTACTATCATCTTTCAACACAGTTTTTCTCTAGGAACATATCAAAAATAAAACAGGGGAGCTATACGTGAGCTATTGATCTACAACATAGATATGCAAATACTACCAGGACTAAGTTCATGATAAATTTAAGTTCATTTAATCATATTACTTAAGAACTCCCACTTAGATAGACATCCCTCTAGTGATCTAAATGATCACGTGATCCATATCAACTAAACCATGTCCGATCATCACATGAGATGGAGTAGCTTTCAATGGTGAACATCACTATGTTGATCATATGTACTATATGATTCACGTTCGACCTTTCGGTCTCAGTGTTCCGAGGCCATATCTGCATATGCTAGGCTCATCAAGTTTAACCCGAGTATTCTGCATATCCAAATCTGGCTACTCCATACTTAGGGAGAACACTTATACCTTGAAATTTAGTGAGGGATCATCTTATAATGCTACCGCCGTACTAAGAAAAATAAGATGCATAAAAGATAAACATCACATCTAATCAAAATATGTGACATGATATGGCCATCATCATCTTGTGACTTTGATCTCCATCTCCAAAGTACCGTCATGATCTCCATCGTCACCGGCATGACACCATGATCTCCATCATCTTGATCTCTATCAACGTGTCGTCACATGGTTGTCTCGCCAACTATTGCTTTTGCAACTATTGCTATCGCATAGCGATAAAGTAAAGCAATTATACGGCGCTTCCATCTTATGCAATAAAGAGACAACCATAAGGAGTTGCCGATAACTTTAACAAAACATGATCATCTCATACAACAAATTATATCACGTCATGTCTTGACCATATCACATCACAACATCCCCTGCAAAAACAAGTTAGACGTCCTCTACTTTGTTGTTGCAAGTTTTACGTGGCTGCTATGGGCTTCTAGCAAGAACCATTCTTACCTACGCATCAAAACCACAATGATTTTTCGTCAAGTGTGCTGTTTTAACCTTCAACAAGGACCGGGCGTAGTCACACTTGATTCAACTAAAGTTGGAGAAACAGACACCCACTAGCCACCTGTGTGCGAAGCACGGCGGTAGAACCAGTCTCATGTATGCGGTCATGTAATGTCGGTCTGGGCCGCTTCATCCAATAATACGTCTGAATCAAAGTACGACATGCTGGTAAGCAGTATGACTATTATCACCCACAACTCTTTGTGTTCTACTCGTGCATATAACATCTACGCATAGACCTGGCTCGGATGCATAGGGGTGATCTACTTGATGTATGTTTTGGTGATCAACTTGCGGGTTCTGTGACCTTGTGAACTTATGCATAGGGGTTGGCACACGTTTCCGTCTTGACTCCCCGGTAGGAACTTTGGGGCACTCTTTGAAGTTCTTTGTGTTGGTTTGAATAGATGAATCTGAGATTGTGTGATGCATATCGTATAATCAAACCCGCGGATACTTGTGGTGACATTGGAGTATCTAGGTGACATTAGGGTTTTGGTTGATTTGTGTCTTAAGGTGTTATTTTACTCTAGGGTTGTTTGTGACACTTATAGGAATAGACCAATAGATCAATCAGAAAGAATAACTTTGAGGTGGTTTCGTACCCTAAAATAATCTCTTTGTTTGTTCTCCGCTATTAGTGACTCTGAGTGACTCTTTGTTGCACATTGAGGAATTGTTATATGATCTAATTATTTTATCATTGTTGAGAGAACTTGCACTAGTGAAAGTATGAACCCTAGGCCTTGTTTCCAAGCATAACAATACCGTTTTCTCTCAGTTTTACTACTTGCTACCTTGCTGTTTATATATTTTCAGTTTACAAAAACATATATCTACCATCCATATTACGCTTGTATCATCATCTCTTTGCCGAACTAGGGCACCTATACAATTTACCATTGTATTGGGTGTGTTTGGGACACAAGAGACTCTTTGCTATTTGGTTGCAGGTTTGTTTGTGAGAGACCATCTTCATCCTACGCCTCCCACGGATCGATAAACCTTAGGTCATCCACTTGAGGGAAATTTGCTACTGTCCTATAAACCTCTGCACTTGGAGGCCCAACAACATCTATAAGAAGAAGGTTGCGTAGTAGACATCAAGCTATTTTCTGGCGTCGTTGCCGAGGAGGCTAGGTAAGCGACACTAACACCCCGTCAACTAAGCTCTTTTCTGGCGCCGTTGCCGGGGAGGTTAGTCCTTGAAGGTATATCTTTAGATCTTGCAATCGAATCTTTTAGTTTCTTGTTTTATCACTAGTTTAGTCTATAAAAGAAAACTACAAAAAAATGGAATTGAGGTTGCCTCATATGCTTCATCTTTTCAATGTCTTTCGTGAAAATAAGGATCCCGATAATTATGCCAAAGTGTTAGAAGAAGAATGCAGTAAAATGTTTGTCACTAAATCTTTGAATGATGAGCATTGTTACAATGTTGTTAGTATGAATTCTTTGAATATCCATGATGCTAATGATATGCAAAGCTACAAGCTTGGGGATGCTATGTTTGATGAAGACGATATTTTTTCTCCCCCAAGTTTTGATGAGCAAATTTATTATGATGATAGCATGCCTCCTATTTATGATGATTATGTTGATGAAAGTGGTTTCAGAGAGGTCATGACTTTATTTAGTGATGAATCCACTATTTCGGAAGAGGTTCCAATTGATTATGAGAACAAAGTTGCTATCTATGATGATTATTGTGATGACATGTATGCTATAAATAATAATGATAACCATGAAACTTGTCATCATGATTTTAATTTTCAATTGGATTATGCCTCACATGATAGATATTTTGTTGAGTTTGCTCCCACTACTATTCATGAGAATAAATTTGTTTATGTGAGAGTAGTAAAATTTCTATGCTTGTAGATCATGAAAAGAATGCTTTATGTGATGGTTAAATTGTTGAATTCATTCATGATGCTACTAAAAAATTTAAGAGGGAGGAGTATATGCTTGTAGGAATTGCAATAATATCAAGTTTCCTCTCCATGTGTTGAAAATCTTGAAGTTATGCTTGTTTTGCCTTCGAATGCTAGTTGATTATTGCTCCCATAAGTTGTTTGCTTACAAAATCCCTATGCATAGGAAGTGGGTTAGACTTAAATTGCTTGTCATATTCTTCATGATGCTCCCATTATGTTTCAATTCTTATCTTTTATGTGAGCATCATTGAAATCATCATGCCTAGCTAGAAAGGAAGTAAAGAAAAGCGCTTGTTGGGAGACAACCCATCATTTATACCTACTGTTTATGTGTGATCGCATGATTATGCTACTATAGTAATCATGTTTTATAGCTTTTGTTTCAATAGAGTGTGAAGTAAAGCCTTTGGGATAGTATGGATGATAGTTGACTTGATTCTGTGCAAAAATAGAAACTTTTGCTTCCAGACCAGGAATTCTAAAAATTCACTAGAACGTGATTTTGATCTGAATTTTTTACACAAGATTGATATACAAATTTTCTAGATTTTCCTATTTTTTTTAGAATTTTTGGAGTTACAGAAGTATGATTTCAATGCAGATCTTTACAAACTGTTCTGTTTTTGACAGATTCTGTTTTCGATGCATGGTTTGCTTGTTTTATAGTTTCTATGGCTTATATTGCTTAATATAAGTTGTAGAAATGATATGGTACAGTAGGCATCATGTGATAAAAATTATGAATCTTGTCTTGACAGTACCAAAGTGAATGATTTGTTTTATTATACTAACGGAGCTCATGAGTTTTCTGTTAAGTTTTGTGTTGTGAGGTTTTCAAGTTTTGGGTAAAGTTTTGACGGACTACAGAATAAAGAGTGGCAAGATCCTAACATTGGGGATGCCCATGGCACCCGACGGTAATAATAAAGGACAACCAAGAGCCTAAGCTTGGGGACGCCCCGGATGGCATCCCCTCTTTCATCTTCAATCCATTGGTAACCTTACTTGGAGCTATATTGTTATTCACCACATGATATGTGTTTTTCTTGGAGCGTATTTTTATTTTGTTTAAATTTGCTTGCTGCTATTTAGAGTAATGTTTTTCATCTTTTAGTTGAATAAAAAAGTCAAGTGTAGCCATTACCATGCTTATTTTTCAAGTCTATATGTTGATGTTTGAAAACAGAAAGTTTGCTGTTATGTTTTGAATATTTGTGAATAGTAGGAACATGATAAAATCTTAAATTTTTTGCACAATGATTAACAACAAATTCTCTACAGTGTGGTAAATTTTCAGAATTTTTGGAGTTAGGGAAGTATGATTCCTCTTGCATTCTTTACACACTATCCTGTTCTGACAGATTGCTATTATGTTTGCATTGTTTGCATATGTTTGCTTGTTTAATGATTCTATTTGAGAATAGGAGTGTTAAATATGAATAGGCATTTAGTATGCAATGCCAAAATGTAATTTTAGTGATTTTCTATAGTAGAGAATGATAAGGTTTGGCATGGATTTATACTAACTTATCTCATGAATTCTTGTTGAGTTTTGTGTGGTTGAAGTTTTTGAGATTTAGGGAAACCGCGATATGAAAGGAATTAAGGAGACACAAAAGCTCAAGCTTGGGGATGCCCAAGGCATCCCTAGTTAAAATTTCAAGAAGTCTCGAGCATCTAATTAAGCTTGGGGATGCCCCGGTTGGCATCCCACCTTTCTTCATCAACAATCATCGGTTAGCCTCGGTTGAGCCTAAGTTTTTGCTTCTTCACATGATATGTGCTATCCTTGCAATGTCATTTTATTAGGATTTGCTTGCAGTTTGAATAAAGTACTTCAGATCTGAAATTTTTAAATGAGAGAGAGTCTCCACATAGTTACATAATTATTCGACTACTCATTGATCTTCACTTATATCTTTTGGAGTAGTTTGTCATTTACTCACGTGCTTCACTTATATATCCCATGAGTAAATGGTTGAATGAATTGAATATCATAAATATGAATTTATATTTGTTTCATATTCTTATATCATGGGGAGTAATGACTTCACATATAAGAAGTAGAGGTGGTAAATTTATTGAAAGTTAACAAACATAGTATTGGTCACTTGAACAATTCATGAAAGAATATTGAAGGAAGAGAGGTTTCACATATAAATATACTATCTTGGACATCTTCTATGATTGTGAGCCCCATTAATTATTTTCAAACTTGATCAAATTAGTTGAAGTTGGACAAGGAAGACAACATAATGAGTTATGCTTGGGTATATTTGTATAGAAGTTATATTGTTATGGATCCTCCAACATGTGGTGCTTGCTATTTAGAATCTTTTGCTAGCCTAAATTTATGTACTAAGCGGGAATACTGCTTGTGCATCCAAATTCCTTGAACCAAGTTTCTTCCATGAGTGTCCACCATATCTACCTATATGCGGTATTTACCTGCCGTTCCAAGTAAATATGCATGTGCCAAACTCTAAACCTTCAAATAATAATCTGTTTTATATGCCCGAATCGCTCATGTAGCTAGGTGGGTTATTCTCACGATGAGTGTTTATTCACTTATCATTCACGAGAGAGTGGCTGGTAATTGGGATGCCCAGTCCTATGATCAAAAGATCAAAAACGAAATCGCAAATAAATTAAACAAAACTCCCGCAGGATTGTTGATAGTTAGACGGTACCCTCTGTTTCGGACAAGCCGTGGAATGTGATTGTTGGTGGAGGGTGAGTAAAATCTTTACCTTTATGTTTGGGAACCGCCTATAATGGATCTAGTATGGAAGATATTGGGAACTCTTGGTTGTTATGTTGACAATGAAAGCATACCTCTCAAAATTATGTTCATCTCTGTTTTAAAAGCTTTGAGCTCTGGCACCTTTGCAAATCCATGCTTCGCTCGGTGAAGGGCCTATCTTTTACTTTTATGCAAGTGTCGGTAGTATTCCTTCTCATTCCAACCTATTCTTTAGTTGGCAAGAATCATGTGATGGGGAAAGATCTAAGCATATATGGCCAATCAAATATATTAAAATCATGAATTATTATTGTTAACAATTATCTATATGATAAATAAGTTGGGAGGCGAAACATTAAGCCCCTATCTTTCTCTGCGTTGAGTATGTGGGATTTGCTAAATCAAAGCTCTTACATAGACACTTCTTGAAAATAAGATGAATTGCAATTGTTTGATGACTGAGAACATAGTTTGTTAGTTTTCAAGAAAGTTTATGATCTATGCTTTAACATGTGAATAGCTTGCTACTTGATCATGAGAAGCTTTATGATATGGGCTACTGTTGTGATATATAATGATGATAGAAAAAGTGATTGAAATTATCATTGATCAAACTTGTGCACTTGGTAGCAATCCACATCAAAAATTCTGTTTTTATCATTTACCTACTCGAGGATGAGCAGGAATTAAGCTTGGGGATGCTTGATATGTCTCCAACGTATCTATAATTTTTATTGTTCCATGCTATTATATTATCTATCTTGGATGTTTTATATGCTATTTTATATGATTTTTGGGACTAACCTATTAACCTAGAGCCTAGTGTCAGTTTCTATTTTTTTCCTTGTTTTTGAGTTTCGCAGAAAAGGAATATCAAATGGAGTCCAATTGACCTGAAAATTTACGGAGATTATATTTGGACCAAAAGAAGCCCATGGAGTACCGGAGATGCACCAGAGGATCCGCGAGGCCACCACAAGGGTGGGCCGCCCCCCCCTAGGGCGCGCCCTCGACCTTGTGGGCCCCTCGTGGACTCCCCTGACTTGTTCTCGACGCCAACACCTCTTATATATCCCCAAACCTCCAGAACAGAACCTAGATCGGGAGTTCCGCCGCCGCAAGCCTCTGTACCCACCAAAAACCAATCGGGGCCCTATTCTGGCACCCTGCCGGAGGGGGGATCTATCACTAGTGGCCATCTTCATCATCCCGGCGCTCTCCATGACGAGGAGGGAGTAGTTCACCCTCAGGGCTGAGGGTATGTACCAGTAGCTATGTGTTTGATCACTCTCTCTCTGTCTCTCTCTCTCTCTCTCTCTCTCTCGTGTTCTTGATTTGGCACGATCTTGATGTACCGCGAGCTTTGCTACTATAGTTGGATCTTATGATGTTTCTCCCCCTCTACCTTCTGTAATGGATTGAGTTTTCCCTTTGAAGTTATCTTACCAGATTGAGTCTTTAAGGATTTCAGAACCCTTGATGTATGTCTTGCATGTGCTTATCTATGGTGACAATGGGATATTCATGTGATCTACTTGATGTATGTTTTGGTTATCAACTTGCGGGTTCTGTGACCTTGTGAACTTATGCATAGGGGTTGGCACACGTTTTCGTCTTGACTCTTGCTACCTCTTGAGCGCTGCGTTGGTTTTCCCTTGAAGAGGAAAGGGTGATGCAGTAAAGTAGCGTAAGTATTTCCCTCAGTTTTTGAGAACCAAGGTATCAATCCAGTAGGAGACCACGCGCGAGTCCCACGCACCTACACAAACAAACAAGAACCTCGCAACCAACGCGATAAAGGGGTTGTCAATCCCTTCACGGTCACTTACGAGAGTGAGATCTGATAGATATGATGCGATAATATTTTTGGTATTTTTATGATAAAGAGTAAATAGAGATGCAAAGTAAAATAAACGACAATAGAAATAACTAAGTGTTGGAAGATTAATATGATGGAAAATAGACCCGGGGGCCATATGTTTCACTAGTGGCTTCTCTTAAGAGCATAAGTATTACGGTGGGTAAACAAATTACTGTCGAGCAATTGATAGAATTGAGCATAGTTATGAGAATATCTAGGTATGATCATGTATATAGGCATCATGTACGCGACAAGTAGACCGAAACGATTCTGCATCTACTACTATTACTCCACACATCGACCGCTATCCAACATGCATCTAGAGTATTAAGTTCATAAGAACAGAGTAATGCTTTAAGTAAGATGACATGATGTAGAGGTATAAACTCTTGCAATATGATATAAACCCCATCTTTTTATCCTCGATGGCAACAATACAATACGTGCCTTGCTGCCCTAACATCCTTTGGGAAAGGACACCGCAAGATTGAACCCAAAGCTAAGCACTTCTCCCATTGCAAGAAAGATCAATCTAGTAGGCCAAACCAAACTGATAATTCAAAGAGACTTGCAAAGATAACCAATCATACATAAAAGAATTCAGAGAAGATTCAAATATTGTTCATAGATAAACTTGATCATAAACCCACAATTCATCAGTCTCGACAAACACGCCGCAAAAGAAGATTACATCGAATAGATCTCCACAAGAATCGTGGAGAACTTTGTATTGAGATCTAAAAAGAGATAAGAAGCCATCTAGCTAATAGATATGGACCCGAAGGTCTTAGGTAAACTACTAACACATCATCGGAGGGGCTATGGTGTTGATGTAGAAGCCCTCCGTGATCAATGCCCTCTCTGGCAGGACGCCGTAAAAGGCCCCAAGATGGGATCTCACGGGTACAGAAGGTTGGGGCGGTGGAATTAGGTTTTCGTGGATGCTTCTGTTGGTTTGGGGGTACATAGGAATATATAGGAGGAAGAAGTACGTCGGTGGAGCAACGTGGGCCCCATGTGGGTGGAGGGCGCACCTGGCGGGGGGGTAGGCGCCCTGCCTCGTGCTCTCCTCGTTGCTTTCTTTATGTGGACTCCAAGTCCTCTGGATCACGTTTGTTCCAAAAATCACGTTCCCGAAGGTTTCATTCCATTTGGACTTCGTTTGATATTCTTTTTCTGCGAAACTCTGAAATAGGCAAAAAACAACAATCTGGGTTGGGCCTCCGGTTAATAGGTTAGTCCCAAAAATAATATAAAAGTATATAATAAAGCCCATTAAACATCCAAAACAGAATATAATATAGTATGGAACAATAAAAAATTATAGATACGTTGGAGACGTATCAAGCATCCCCAAGCTTAATTCCTGCTCGTCCTCGAGTAGGTAAATGATAAAAGCAAAATTTTTGATCTGGAACACAACTTAGCATAATTTCAATGTAGTTCTTCTTATTGTGGCACGAATGTTCAGATTCGATATGCTTCAAGATAAAAGTTTAATATTGACATAAAAGCAATAATACTTCAAGCATGCTAACCAAGCAATTATGTCTTATCAGAATAACATAGCCAAAGCAAGTTATCCCTACAAAATCATATAGTTTGGCTATGCTCCATCTTCCCCACACGAAATATTCATATCATGTACTGTGATGCCCCCGATTCAACCGTACACTAATCATGCACGCAAATGTGTACGATCAAGATCAGGGACTCACGGGAAGATATCACAACACAACTCTAAAACATAAATAAGTCATACAAGCATCATAATACAAGCCAGGGGCCTCGAGGGCTCGAATACAAGTGCTCGATCATAGACGAGTCAGCGGAAGCAACAATATCTGAGTACAGACATAAGTTAAACAAGTTTGCCTTAAGAAGGCTAGCACAAACTGGATACAGATCGAAGAGGCGCAGGCCTCCTGCCTCGATCCTCCTAACTACTCCAGTCGGTCGTCGGGGCTGCACGTAGTAGTAGGCACCTCCGTGTAGTAGTCGCCATCGACGGTGGCGTCTGCTCCTGGCTCCATCGTCTGTTGCAGCAATCGAGTAGAGATAGGGGAAAAGGGGAACAAGGCAACCGTGAGTACTCATCCAAAGTACTGCAAGCAAGGAGCTACACTACATATGTATGGATATATGTGTAAAGGGCCATATCGATGGACTGAACTGCGAAATGCCGAATAAGAGGGGATAGCTAGTATTATCGAAGACTACGCTCGGTCACCTTCGTCTTGCAACAGTAGCAGAGGGTAGGTTGAAGTCCTCAAGTAACATCACATAGCAATAATCCTACCGCGATCCCTCCTCATTGCCACGAGAGAGCAACCACCGGTTGTATCCGCACTTGGAAGGGTGGGTTTTATTAAGTATCCGGTTCTAGTTGTCGAAGGTCAAGGTACAACTCCAAGTCGTCACATTCAAGATCACGGCTATTCGAATAGATTAACTTCCTGCAGGGTGCACCAACTTACCCAACACGCTGATCCCATTTGGCCGGACACACTTTCTTGGGTCATGCCCGTCGCGGAAGATCAACACGTCGCAACCCCACCTAGGCTCAATAGAGAGGCCAAGACGCCGGTCTAAACCTAAGCGCCGCAGGGTCCAGCAAGAGAGAGGGTCGTCAACTCCGTAGTCGAATCGGGGGTCGCCATGCCGGTCTCGGGGTCTCTAGGAAGAAGTAACGGAGGGGAACACAATAAATAATAGAGCAATCAAAGTATCACAAAGCGTAACATGGCAATACGCGGTGCTAGTTATGCCCTAACGCGGTAGGAGGTGATACCGACGAAGGGGGAAACATCCGGAAAGTATCCCGGTGTTCCGCTTTTGAGACAGATGAACCGGAGGTGAAATGTTGCAGGTTCACTATGCTAGGGACGCGTGGCGATTTAACGGGCTGCGTGTCCGGATTCGCCTCGTTGTTCTAAGCAACTTTCATGTTGAAAATATTTTAATCCGAGTTACAGATTAAAAGATATGATTTTCTAAAGACTTTATTAATTTCTGGAATTTAATTAATTATTTAAATTAATTCGAAAAATAGAATAATGACATCAAAGACGATGTCATGTCGATGTCGGCCGATCAACAGGTTGATCGTCAACTGACAGTGGGTCCCGCATGTCATTGACTGATAACTAACTAACTAAATTAATTAATTTAATTAGCAGATTAGTCAGGTTAATTAAATGATTAATTAGTCTAATCAGGACTAATTAAGTTAATTAATTCTTTAATTAATTAATTAATAATTTAATTATTTATTTATTTTTTATTATTATTTTTTAATTTTTTAAATCTTTTTTTTTTAATTTTTCGTTCTCAGGGGGGTGGGCCCCGTTTGTCATTGGCCCGTAAGGGGCGATCTGCGAGTCTTGAGTGCATAGCTCGAGCAGTGCGTGCTGAGAGGGCACGAGGCGCGAACGACGACGCGAAGGCCGGGCGGGCGGGCGCGGCGATCGCCCGGGCGAGGCCAGCAGGCGCACGAGCGGCCCGGTGCAGACGTGGCGCAAGGCGCGAACGCCCAGCGGCGACGCCAGAGAGGGCGAGGCCATGGCCGAGGCGGCCGAGCAGGGAGGTGGTGCCGCAAAAGCGGGCCGAGGTTACGGGCGCCCGCCAGCGGCCGGAGCGGCAAGCAGCGTGGCGGGACGCATGGCGACGTGGTCGGGGCGACGGGCGCGAGTTCGGGCGAGCCAGTCGCGGCCGGGCCGCTGGTGGTCGTCTTGCGGCGCCGAGACGGCCGCGGTGAGCGCGAGGGAGAGGGAGGGAGCTCACGGTGGGGGGGTAGGGTCTCGGGCAGTGGTGCTCGGGGCGGTGGTCAGAGACGACGACGAAGAACGACGCAGACCGGTGAGGTCGTCCTCCAGCGGGGTGGCGATGTGGCGAAGAGGAGGCAGGCCGGTGGTGAAGCTCCGGGCGCCGGCGTTGGTGAGGTGGCGGTGGTTGGCGACGGCGGCAGCACGGGGCGACGGGCGGTGGCGGGGTCCGGTGAGGGGGAGGCCGTGGCACGGGCGCGAGGGAGGGGGTCGCGCCGGGGGCGGATTAGCGATGGGGACGGGCGCCGCGGGGAAAGATGGAAGGCGGGCGGCGTGGCGGCTCCGGCGGGAGGTCTTGGCGGCGCGGCGACGGTGTGGGGTTCGGGCGACGGGCGCTGCCCGATCCGATCGGGAAAGGGAGAGCGGCGTGGGGGGTGGGGGATCGATCCCATCCGGATCGGATCGGGCGAGGGGAGAGGAGCGAGTGGGGAATGGGTTAGGGTTTGGGGAGGGGTTAGTAGGCCACTGGGCCACTGGTTGGCCCAGAGGCCAGCTGGCTGTGGCCCTGATGGGGGGTTCTCTTTCTCTTTATTTTAGTTAGCTTTGTTTTACTGTTTTTATTCCTTTCCTTTTATTTATTGTCTTTTACTGTTTTTCAAAAATGTTTAGCACCTAATTGATTTTTATAAAATATGGGAGCTAGCTCATAATTTGCAGTGCATTAGATCCTAGCACCGAAAACTAGTTTGGGTGAAATACTATTTCATATTAGATTTAGATTAATTAAAAGGTTATTAAATAATGTATTCAGCCACTTGTTTGAGATTGTTTAAATGACTTATCACATTTCAATAATGTTGTTTACAATTTTATCCTAGCCTCTGATTTATCTACTATTTATTGAACATTTTAGTTTTTAAGTTTGATAACTTTTGTTGTTTGCCTTTAATTAAATTTTGAATTTGAATCGGCTTCAACTAACAAGGATTCACAATAGTAACGGAGGTGACTGGCATCATTAGCAGAGTTTTTCAGTAGCCTAATTATCCAAGGCCACAATTCTCCTCCACTACAAGAAATCTCGCCCGAGATTTAAGAGGGAGTAAGGGGAAAGGTCTGTTACGAAATCCTAACGAATCTTCTCAGTTTTGGTTGCTCTTCTTGAAGAGGTCGATCCATTACCTTGACATCTTCATTTCTCTCTGAGTCATCATGGTGATGCCGCCTTTTCTCGAACTCCAACGTGCTTACGAATAGGTAAGGGGTATTCCGCAGAAACGAACCTCTGCAAGGTTGACTATCCGTAGCTAACATCGGGGAAGGTGGCGGAAAGTAACTCTCGAACTGGAACTTAAGAAAATATCGAGAGCAAAGTAAGAAGGTACCATGAGGAGTTTCAAGCGGGTAGGCCATCATTCGATGCCTGAAACAAAGTGTAAAAGGGGTCCAGAGCAATGGTACTAAGTTTTGTGTCTGATACCAGAATAGATTACTAGGAAAGTGACCCCATGAACTACATACGAAGTCAAGCACGAGGAATAACTTGGGCAATAGGGGTGTACAGGAGAGTCAGGTTTCGATCCTGTGAAACTGTGGGTTATGGGCCCACCATGTGGTTAAAAGTAGGAAGGTCGGTGACATCTTGCACGATCATGTAAGCAAGGCATGTTAGAGGAGAGTCTGTGGGTCATGTCGGCAACACCATAGGTACCAAGGGCGAGGGACGAAGAGAACCAATTTCCTGCTCGTTGAAACGGGGCGGACCAATAGGCAAGGTTCCCGTCCATCTGTGGTTACCGGAATGTCATCAACAATAGTAACAAGGTCTTACTGGCAGAGTTGTACATCGAGGTGTTTGCACAAGCAGTGGATTATTACTGCTTATATCATATAGATCATAGAAAAGGTTTAAACAAACCAATGGAAGGAAAATATGAGCATCGATTAAATGAACAATGGAAAGGAAAATATGTTTAAACACATATTTCAAGGTTATATCCTTCCCAAGGACAAGCGAGCATGATATCCGTGGAAGGATATAATGTAGAAAACTCTTTAGGTAAGGGGGGAGGAATCTCATGATATTACCCATACAACGGTGTTAGGATAAATGATAAATAAAATCTAGCATCGTGCTTCAAATGTTCCTGTTGCAAATCGGAGTACCATTGACATGCTTCTAGATAGCATTGACATGGTCTTCGTGAAGATCGACTTTGGAAACACGAAGGATCCATCGAGAATAACTTGTAGAATAAGTCTTACAATTTCCTCATGGATGAATGGATAACCTTGCTGAAAAGGAATCTATAATGATAGGTCCTCCAAATGGGGGTGCTAGGCATGACATCATGCTACCGGGTCATCAAAGGATCAACATCATAACTCTTGAAAGTTGTCCCAACCATCATATCGACCGAGATTCAGATCCGATTGGTGTCGGGATACCTCGGACTTAGGATACCGAGAAGAAAAGGTGCAACGCAAATTGACGAGATGGCATTGTAAGATTCTCGGGGAAATGAACTATGAAGTGATTTCCGTTAACAAGAGTCCATCATTAACCCAAGGAGAGGACAAGGAGGTGTCTGGTGAACTCAACGGCAATTCACCGAGATTCCCAAAAGATGGATTTCCACAATTAAGTGAACAAGGAGATAACATTTGTCAGATCAAATGATATAAGGAAGTATGCTCGAGGAAAACATACACAATTAAACATTGGTTGAAAGGTGCGCCCGAAATATGGGTTGGGTTGCACGACCAATGTCAGAATGGTGATTCAATAATCAATAGCCTAAGAATGAACTTTCGACCATTAACTTCAAAGAATAGGGTTGCTAGAAGGAAAGAATCCAAACAACACCGTTCACTTGTTGGAATTAACACGGGGACCAAGAAAGAATGGTGATGGTGAGAAGTATTTCTATGTCAAGAATTCTCAAGAGGTGGAACAAATCTCAGAACATTCTTGACATAAAGGATGGTAATACCCCAAGGTAAAGAAGAACAATTGCTGGATAGCAAGGAACTCAAGGTATAACACCAAACATGAACAAGCTTGTGTTGGTGGGAAGGCAATAAATTGGTCGATGATAATACAATTCATCGAGGGCAAGGATGGTATTTCTCATCATGGATTCAGTTGATATCCTGGATGAGCTCAGAATGTTGATGATCACGACACCTTTGTCACGAGAGTTCATAAAGATGTAATCGATCGGCGACGACATCAAGTCAAAGTAATGATGAAGTGAAAGGTTATTGGAACCAAGGGTACGACACAAATTCAAAACCAAGCTTGTTGTTCAAGGCGAAATGATATGACGATGAGGATCGATGTAAGGTTAGTTCATCGTCGAAAATTGTGCTCCGAGAAGAAGGACCAGGTAGCACAGTTAAAATCATCACGACAATGATATAGCCAAACAGGCTAGGAATGGCGTGATCGGGTACAAACTCGCACTTATAGAAGCTATCAAGAGTTGTTGAACCGTAGTGCGGACTCGGTTCCGTTATCGGTGTCTTTGAGTGTTTGTTAACTCAGAGCCCATGAAAAATTGGAATCAGTGGGAAGGTTGCACTTGATGAAGAACTCATAAGAAGTTATGCAGTTCCATGATAATCTCGAGATACCAGGGGGGTAATACTCGACACAAGATCAAAGTAAAGGTTGGACTGGTGTATTGATCCATAGGAGACAATTGTTTTAACTTGTCCGAGAAATGAGATCAAAGAAGAACAATCATGGTCGGAACCACGGTTGCAAGGGATCAATTCACAGATACCATATGTTAGTTATCAAGGAAATAGTTATTGTTACAAGAAGCTTCCATGATAGGATATACATTGCGTCCATGGGCATGAACACAAGGTTCAAGGTCGACTCCCACTTCTCCAATGCATACCCTTTCATTCACTTCTCGCCTTCGATGAAGTTATAGCCTTGAAATTTTATCTGGCAAAATACCAGAAGAGTACGACTAGTGAAAACTTTCGAGTTCACACATATTAAGGAAGGCATAGGTTCAACCCATCGGGGCATCTTAGAATCATATACCAGAATCTTTTAGAAGTAATTAACTCAAGCTCAAGGCGAGCATGGTTGAGAAAGCGACGATACAATTTACCAAAGGCATTATGTATCCAGAAAGGCTCACAAGGTTATTGAATATGAAGGGCGTTGTCAGATAAAATCCAACAAAGGATCTGGTGGTCCACAAGGGATCTGACGTGAGCATCGGTACTCAACTAGAGGAAGCAGATTATAGAAACAACTGACTAACTCAATTGTCAAATGCAAAGGAATTATGATTTCCAAATCAAGGGATCAGAAGCAATGCTCTGATTAGGGGTGGATAAGTTGAATAGCCTTAGGGTACAATCAAAGACAATGGGATTGGTCGAGAACCAATACCAGTTAAAAGAATGGCAGCTCAGCCGGAAAAGTAATTTATAAGGGTCAATGATGATTGCGTGTATTCGCAAACATATTGAGTCAACAGACTCAAAATGATAATGACAAGGAATGTCAATATGACTACGGGACTTATGGGATTAACCATAATGCAAGCAAGCAAGAATTTCAAGAGCCAAAGGCCACAAAGGATTTTCGGAAGATCGAATATTATTTTGAAGACTTTTGTGAAACACATGAACAACTAGGGATGAGCGGATACTCGATAAGTGCGAGGATTTATTTGAAGGGGTATTCATGTGGCAAAGAACTGCTAGGCAGTAGGCACAAAGTATTCTCGGAACAATAGGGAAAACTTCGGGGTATCTTGTAATAACAAGATTAACTGGGAATAAAAGTAAGAACGACAGGCGTAAGTATTTATCCATAGGGATGTTTCGGTGGTAGGGAATTACAAAAGCGACAGGCACAAGGTCTCGAGAGAATATCGGAGAGTATCTTCAAATTCTTCTGGTTCACGGAGCAATCACCTGTAGTGAGGGGTTCTCCGGGAGGAAGTAGTAACGAGATCCTAAAGTTAGATTTTAGTAAAAATCGTTTAACCCGAATAGAAGAGAGTTCAGAGTCCCAGAGTAAAGATCGAGGAGTAAAAGATCCTAGTACCACTCGATGGCGACTGGGCCCGTAAGGCACACAGCCAAGTTAGTAAAAGTTTTTGCAATGTCTAGACTCGAGTTCGGCCAAGGAGTGTGAAAGGGGGATTCCTACAGGCAGTCGGCTCTGATACCAACTTGTGACGCCCCCGATTCAAACGTACACTGATCATGCACGCAAATGTGTACGATCAAGATCAAGGACTCACGGGAAGATATCACAACACAACTCTAAAACATAAATAAGTCATACAAGCATCATAATACAAGCCGGGGGCCTCGAGGGCTCGAATACAAGTGCTCGATCATAGACGAGTCAGCGGAAGCAACAATATCTGAGTACGGACATAAGTTAAACAAGTTTGCCTTAAGAAGGCTAGCACAAACCGGATACGGATCGAAGAGGCGCAGGCCTCCTGCACAGGATCCTCCTAACTACTCCTGTCGTCGTCGCCGGGCTGCACGTAGTAGTAGGCACCTCCGGTGTAGTAGTCGCCATCGACGGTGGCGTCGCTCTGGGCTCCATCGTGCAGTTGCGCAATCGAGTAGAGATAGGGGAAAAGGGGAACAAGGCAACCGTGAGTACTCATCCAAAGTACTGCAAGCAAGGAGCTACACTACATATGTATGGATATATGTGTAAAGGGCCATATCGATGGACCGAATCGCAGAATGCCGTAATATGAGGGGATATCTAGTCTTATCGAAGACTACGCTCGTCACCTTCGCCTTGCAACAGTAGCAGAGGGTAGGTTGAAGTCCTCAAGTAACATCACATAGCAATAATTCTACCCGCGATCCCTCCTCATTGCCACGAGAGAGAGCGACCACCGGTTGTATCCGCACTTGGAAGGGTGGGTTTTATTAAGTATCCGGTTCTAGTTGTCATAAGGTCAAGGTACAACTCCAAGTCGTCCCTACATCAAGATCACGGCTATTCAATAGATTAACTTCCTGCAGGGTGCACCAACTTACCCAACACGCTTGATCCCATTTTGCCGACACACTTTCTGGGTCATGCCCGCCGCGGAAGATCAACACGTCGCAGCCCCACCTAGGCTCAACAGAGAGGCCAAGACGCCGGTCTAAACCTAAGCGCCAGGGTCAGGCCCATCGCCTAAGCACACCTGCACGTTGTGTACGCGGCCGGAAGCAGACATAGCCTAGTGGCGTTCCAGTCCAATCCGGCACGCCGCTCAGTCGCTGACGTCACCAAGTGCTTCGGCTGATACCACGACGCCGGTATACCCATAACTACTCCCACGTAGATGGTTAGTGCGTATAGGCTCGTAGCCGACTCAGATCAAATACCAAGATCTCGTTAAGCATGTTAAGTATCCGCGAACGCCGAACATGGCCAGGCCCACCTCTCTCCTAGGCGGTCTCAACCTGCCTGACGCCTCCGCCACAAAGATCCACTCATGGTGCTCGACCACCGACCCGACTTTAGTCTCCACATGTATCATGTATAAAGTATATAGTATATACCCGTGATCACCTCCCGAGTGATCACGTCCCGATAGTATAGCACAATGATTTGACAAGAATGTAGGGCCACAGATGAATATACTAGCATCCTATACTAAGCATATAGGATTGCGTAAAGGTAACAACAGATAGTAACAAGGACAAAGCTATGCATCGGGATAGGTATAATGTAGCAAGAACATGCCACACTACTCTAATGCAAGCAGTATAGAGTAGAATAGGCGATATCTGGTGATCAAGGGGGGGGGGGAGGGGCTTGCCTGGTTGCTCTGGCAAGAGAGAGGGGTCGTCAACTCCGTAGTCGAACTGGGGGTCGCCGGCAGTCTCGGGGTCTACCGGAAAGAAGTAACGGAGGGGGAACACAATAAATAACAGAGCAATCAAAGTATCACAAAGCGTAACATGGCAATACGCGGTGCTAGTTATGCCCTAACGCGGTAGGAGGTGATACCGACGAAGGGGGGAAACATCCGGGAAAGTATCCCCGGTGTTCCGCGTTTTCGGACAGATGAACCGGAGGTGAAATGTTGCAGGTTCACTATGCTAGGGACGCTTGGCGGACGAACGGGCTGCGTATCCGGATTCGTCTCGTCGTTCTAAGCAACTTTCATGTTGAAAATATTTTAATCCGAGTTACAGATTAAAAGATATGATTTTCTAAAGATTTTATTAATTTCTGGAATTTAATTAATTATTTAAATTAATTCGAAAAACAGAATAATGACATCAGCATGATGTCATGCTGATGTCAGCAGTCAACAGGGTTGACTGGTCAACCTGACGGTGGGTCCCGCATGTCATTGACTGATAACTAACTAACTAAATTAATTAATTTAATTAGCAGATTAGCTAGGTTAATTAAATGATTAATTAGTCTAATCAGGATTAATTAAGTTAATTAATTCTTTAATTAATTAATTAATAATTTAATTATTTATTTAGTTTTTTTAATTTTTTATTATTTTTTTAAATCTTTTTTTTTAATTTTTCGTTCTCAGGGGGGTGGGCCCCGTTTGTCATTGGCCCAGAGGGGGGCCGATGCGGGTGCTGGGTGCGGGCATAGCCCGAACGGGCGCGTGCCCGAGAGGGCACGAGGCGCGCACGACGCACGCAGCGCCGGCGGCGGGCGGCCAACCCGGCGATCGCCCCGGCGAGGCCAGGCGGCGGTGTGGGGCGATAGGACGTAGCGTATGCCAACGGCCAGCGCCGACGCCAGAGAGGGCGAGCCATGGCCGAGGCGGCCGGAGCAGGGAGGTGGTGGCGCAAGGCGGGTCGGAGGCCACGGCGCTGGCCAGCGGCCGGAGCGGCAAGCAGCGGTGGCGGGACGCATGGCGGCGTGGTCGGGGCGACGGGCGCGAAGTTCGGCGAGCCCAAGGTCGGGCCTTGATGGTCGTCTTAGCGTCGTCGGGACGGCCGCGGTGAGCGCGAGGGAGAGGGAGGGAGCTCACGGTGGGGGAGGGGTAGGGTCTAGGGAATTGGTGCTCGGGGCGGTGGTCGGAGACGACGACGAAGAACGACGCAGACCGGCGAGGTCGTCCTCCAGCGGGGTGGCGATGTGGCGAAGAGGAGGCAGGCCGGTGGTGAAGCTCCGGCGCCAAGTCGGTTAGGTGGCGGTGGTTGGCGGCGGCGTCGACGGGCGACGGGCGGTGGCGGGTCCGGTGAGGGGGAGCCGTGCACGGGCGCGAGAGGGGGTCGCGCGTGGCGGCGGGATTGGCGATGGGGACGGGCGCCTGGGGAAAGACGGAAGCGGGCGGCGTGGTGGCGGTCGGGCGGCGGAGGCCTTCGGGCGGTGGCACGGCGTCGGTGGGGGTTCGGGCGACGGGGCGCTGCCCCGATCCGATCGGGGAAAGGGAGAGCGGCGTGGGGAAGTGGGGGATCGATCCCGATCCAGATCGGATCGGGCGAGGGGGAGTGGGAGCGAGTGGGGAATGGGTTAGGGTTTGGGGGAGGGGTTAGTAGGCGCCGGCTGGGCCGGCCTGGTTGGCCCAGAGGCCAGCTGGGCTGTGGCCCAGTGGGGGGGGGGTTCTCTTTCTCTTTATTTTAGTTAGCTTTTTTTACTGTTTTTATTCCTTTCCTTTTATTTATTGTCTTTTACTGTTTTTCAAAAATGTTTAGCACCTAATTGATTTTTATAAAATATGGGAGCTAGCTCATAATTTGTAGTGCATTAGATCCTAGCACCGAAAACTAGTTTGGGTGAAATACTATTTCATATTAGATTTAGATTAATTAAAAGGTTATTAAATAATGTATTCATCCACTGTTTGAGATTGTTTAAATGACTTGTCACATTTCAATAATGTTGTTTACAATTTTATCCTAGCCTCTGATTTATCTACTATTTATTGAACATTTTAGTTTTTAAGTTTGAAAACTTTTGTTGTTTGCCTTTAATTAAATTTTGAATTTGAATCGGCTTCGAACTAACAAGGGATTCACAATAGTAACGGAGGTGACGTGGCATCATTAGCAGAGTTTTTCTGTAGCCTAATTATCCGGGCGTCACATGTACAACCCCGGTTTTAGCCAAGCAATTGGTTCATACTTTTTAACGCGCTTCAGCCTTTTCAACTTTTACGCAATACATGAGCGCAAGCCATGGATACAACACTATGGTGGAAAAACGTATAATGTTAGGGGTTATGTGGGAAGACAAAAAAGGAGAAAGTCTCACATCGACGAGGCTAATCAACGGGCTATGGAGATGCCCATCAATTGATGTCAATGCAAGGAGTAGGGATTGCCATGCAACGGATGCACTAGAGCTATAAGTGTATGAAAGCTCAAACAAAAAAAACTAAGTGGGTGTGCATCCAACTTGCTTGCTCACGAAGACCTCGGGCATTTGAGGAAGCCCATCATTGGAATATACAATCCAAGTTCTATAATGAAATTTCCCACTAGTATATGAAAGTGACAAAATGAGAGACTCTCTATCATGAAGATTACGGTGCTACTTTGAAGCACAAGTGTGGTAAAAGGATAGTAACATTGTCCATTCTCTCTTTTTCTCTCATTTTTTTATTTGGGCCTTTTATTTTTTTGGCCACTTTTTATTTATTTATTTAGTCCGGAATCTCATCCCGACTTGTGGGGGAATCATAGTCTCCATCATCCTTTCCTCACTTGGGACAATGCTCTAATAATGATGATCATCACACTTTTATTTACTTACAACTCATGAATTACAACTCAATACTTAGAACAAGATATGACTCTATGTGAATGCCTCCGGCGGTGTACCGGGATATGCAATGAATCAAGAGCGACACGTATGTAAGAATTATGAACGGTGGCTTTGCCACAAATACGATGTCAACTACATGATCATGCAAAGCAATATGACAATGATGGAGCGTGTCATGATAAACGTAACGGTGGAAAGTTGCATGGCAATATATCTCGGAATGGCTATGGAAATGCCATAATAGGTTGGTATGGTGGCTGTTTTGAGGAAGGTATAAGGAGGTTTATGTGTGATAGAGCGTATCATGTCACGGGGTTTGGATGCACCGGCGAAGTTTGCACCAACTCTCAAGGTGAGAAAGGGCAATGCACGGTACCGAAGAGGCTAGAAAATTGCAGAAAGGTAAGTGTACGTATAATCCATGGACTCACATTAGTCATAAAGAACTCATATACTTATTGAAAAAATGTATTAGCCCTCGAAGCAAAGTACTACTACGCATGCTCCTAGGGGAAGGTTTGGTAAGAGTTAACCATCGCGCGATCCCGACCGCCAAACAAAGGATGACAATCAACAAATACCTCCTGCTCTGACTTCGTTACATAACGGTTAACCATACGTGCATGCTACGGGAATCACAAACTCCAACACAAGTATTTCTCAATTTCACAATTACTCAACT